>CM042011.1:11504782-12104782 GCA_023525715.1 Cichorium intybus | reverse complement strand
ATTCTTAATTAGTTTGTCTTTTGGGTCTGAATTTCGGAGGATGGTCTCTTGGTTATATCTAGTATGACTATGTAAGAGGGTTTTCCTTGATTCCATTCCCAAGTGGAATGGAATTGGTGATTCCTCCACTAATCCAGATTTGTGACAGATTGCACTGTCAATCTTGTCACTTATTTTCTAAGGTCTTAGAGTGTGATTCAAGTCTCGGTATCTTCTCGAGACTTGTCATGTATTGTGTCTATTTTTCTGAATGTCTGAGTTTGTGCCATTCGAGTTTCTGAGTTGGGAGTTATGGTCAATTCTTTAACTATGCGTCTTAGATGTCAAAAATCTAAAAATGAGTTAATAATGTGATATTAATCTATTAAGATGTAGATTAAGATGTCTTTAATTATTACTAAGGCCTAGTTTGTATTAACTAGAATGTTAAATGAACTCCTTAGGTATTAAGGAGTAAAGTTGAAGGAAAGGAAAACACAACGGGAAGAAGTGATTCTAGTTAGACTTCTCTAACTAGACAAGGTGAGTACATGAGATATTTTTCCCATTTTGGGGTACATGGCAAGTAAGTATTTTCAGATTTCATATAATATTTTTATGTGTGAAAATATACGCAAGAATGATATTTTCTAGCTTATTTGGAAAGTAAAATGCTATATGTGAAAGTTGAGTTTTTGATTACAAACCATATACGTACGATTTTGGCAATAGCCTAGATTATGATAAAAGCATGTTTAAGTCAAAGGTTTGGCATTTAGCCATTATGTGTACAAGTAATGTTTCAGTATGCAGAAAGTATTTTATATATGACTGGTATTTGTAGCTAGCAATGTTAGTAAGGGAACTATGTTCCACCTACCCGGGTTAGGTAAGGAGTCTACTGGGGAAAACCCCTTCGCGAAGTAGATTGCCTAAGCAACTTCTACTGTGAGGATTGATCCGTTCTTTCTAGCTGTAGAGACTTGGGGTATCACCTATGGTGATTAAAGCCCTAAGTATAAAAATCCAGCAAGTTTATAAAAACCAGTCAAAGAAAGTAAGAAAGAATCTATTTTTGCAAAGTATGATATGAAATGATTTTGAAAAGTAAAGAGTTATAGTATGTTACTACTATAAAGTTTGGAAAATGTTTCATGTTATAAATTTTATAAAAAAGTTGGAAAAAGAAATTAAATGTTTGAGTCTAAAACTCATGTAACTCACGAGACAAAATTTGACACGCCTAGGCCGTCGTGCGGTCAAAAATAAGAGAAACCTAACACACACACTAGCACAGTGGTAGTCAGGGTCGATCCGCAGGAGCTACGTGGTCAGACCAGATGACAGATTACCAACTATAGTGTCACGCTATAGTCGGAGGACTTTAGTTTCGAAACCCTTGCCACTAAAACTCAAAAATCCTAAACTAAACAATCCCAAAACAAGCATAGACTAAGCTAAGCTTCAAAACCAAACCTAGTTACTTTTTGAAATCAGAAATGCATCTCTAATTCAGAAGTATACAAAGGCATCCAAACAATCCAAACATAAATCAAAACAAGGTGTAAACTAAACCAATAACTAAGATCCAATGGGACAGTCACTGGCTAAAGTTCAAACCTAAAAGATTAACCTAATTGGCTACTGAAATCAGCAAAGGAAAACAGTCCAACAAGGTCAAAACAAACATCCAATCACAATCCAAAAATCAAAACCAATAACAATCATCAAAACACCGAAAAACCAAGATTACTTGTAACCATATGATTATTATAAACTCAAAACGAATTCCAATAATCCAAAACAGTAACAACGACTGAAAAACAGTAACTAAAATGCTCAAGGTCAATGGTTGTCACTCCCAAAGACCCTAACCACTAATGCTAACTATTAAACTAAAAGAAATCAAACATAAAAACCTGAAATGCCAAAAGGGAATTGCTGAAAACGAATTCTTGGAGTCAAAGAGCCTCTACGGTCGATTTTTCACTAGGGTTTTGCTCGGGTTTTCGGCTGTAAATGCCTTTATTTATAGTTGCAATTTTCCGCAGCCGCGCTGCGCAATTAAGTAAACCGCAGCGCGCGTCCTTATCTTCTCCCGTTTTCTCGGCATTTGAATTTATTCCACACCCTCAAATCCGCGGCGCGCAATTGCAAATCCTGGGCCGCGCGTACGTATTTTCCTGATTTTATCTTCTTCTCCAAACTTTCTCCAATTTGCACGCTTTTGGTCCCTGTTTTCATTATTTTCTTCCAAACAAGTACTGGCACGAAAAGTGAGAATACCACGATATATATGATATAATTTCACTAAGAATAGGGCTCGACAACGACTAAAATATGCAATATCACTAGGCGTTGTTACATTGCCCAACATTTTTTCCTGTACGCTTCACGAACATCCTCACATGAATTGCAACATTCCTTGTCTGACTGCAAAAAAAAGGATGATGCTATAATTTGACAAAAGTACCGATTCACCACCAAAACATGAGTCACAATATGTCTCGTTGAGTTCAAGTCTGCAACCATGTTTTTGCAAAGGCCTTTCGATCTGTAGCAAAGTAAAAACATGAAATACTTATAACAAAATTTTGGTTTTTTTCAAACTTTAAAGAAGTACAAAATTTTGTAACTAACCTTGGGAGTTCCAATAGTATATTGTCTTGATTCTATGACATGACCATAAGTTTCAAGTCTCTTTTTATAAACATCGTGTTTCTGAAAGTGTTGAATAAAACTTAATGTCACAATCATGTTTGTAGGTGCAGTATAAATCAAAGTGAATTCAGAATCATACAGGATCATGATCATCTAAATGTGTACTCCCGAATCTCATCTACAAATCAACACAGTTTCATATTAGAGTAAACTGAAATGAATTCACAACCGTACAAAAGCATCTACGTGTGTACTTAGCCTAAGCAGACAAGGCAAACAGCTCAATTTTCTTTGAAGGAACTTGAATTCAGAGAACGCATACCGATTAGGGTTGCAACGATTAAACGTGGATTTGGGGGAGATACGTCGGTTGCAGTAAACCAAAGATTTGTATTCGTAGATGGCTTAGATTTCAGTGATAGCAACTAACAGTGGCGATGGTCGATTGAAGTACTACAAGTGAGATAAAGGTGACCATCATCGAATCCTCCCGATTTTGCCGATTTCGCTGCTCGTCTAAGCTGTCGCAGGAGCAAGGAAAGGATGACGGTTTTTGCGTTTTTTTCGAAATCAGAAAGCAAGGAGATGAGGGAGGTGCATACCTGAGTCCGGCGGCTGGAATCTCCTTGATTTGAGAAGAATCGTAACCCTCAATCCGAAATCGATCCCTAGGTGCATCCTCCCGCACTCGATTTGTCTTTGTTCGCAAGAAAATCACAAGCGCCGGAGATGGAGTCAAAGAAGCAGTGGCCGGGATGCAGCGTCGGAGAAGACGATGAAGGAAAAGAGAGATTAGCTGCTGCAATGAGGCGAAATCCACGGAGTTGCAGAGTAGTGAAGCACCGACACCAAATCAGCGGAGATGGAGACCAATCGGTGGGTAAGGGTGCAATCGGTGGAGGTGGAGACGATAGAAAGTTCGGGATATAACCCACATAAACCGGGTTAACCAAACCCGGACCCACCCAAATCCGCCAGCCAACTCGCGTGTCACAGTCCGGAAAAAAAACGTACACCACAACATGATAAATCACGCAAATTGCTTAATAGGATAATGATATTACATATGTAAATTAAATTAACTTTTGATCAGTCGATAAAACTTCTATGAAGTTACTTTGTTTCTTTAAATAACAAAACTACAAATATATGTTATTGATGAAGTTGACGTTGATTAGAAAAATATTAATTTATGTAATTTTGAAGTTGACGCTAAATATAATATGTAACTTTTTGTAGTGGAGACATGCTTTTTTAAAATATTAATGACATCTCTAAAAGTTAGACACTACATCTCTAAAATTAAAATCTTAAATTTAATTTGAAGGTATATTAAAAGAATTAAAAATTTTCAACAAAGTCGTTAAAACATTTAAACCGAATAAGTTTTTTTTAATTAAATTATAAATTATTTTTTATCTTATCAAACATAATAATTAAAGAAATCCAAAAAGTAAGCTAAAAAAACACTCTAAATCCAGATTTCATTTTCCTTGATATACAAGAGTAGTGGATTTTGAAACTTGTACGTGGCGCATAGTGACTGGCATAAAGTTCACGAGGAAACATGAAGCAGTTAGCAAGTCCGTGTTTCACTCTTGTATTTATGTTTTTGTAACTTTTCCATATGGCACATACAATATTCGTAAAAGAATTCCATGTATGTTATTTTAAGTTGTCTCGACATATATAATAACTTTTTAGTAAGATTCACTTATTCACGACAATTGTTATATATTTTCAGAATACACTTTAGATGTATCTGATTATCAGTAAAAACATGTTTTAAAGGGTGTTCGAGATTGTTTTTCAAAGAAGCTTATCCATTTATTAATTTTTCAAAAATTCGAGATAAGTCTTTAAAAATGTTTAGTAAACATATAAGCTTGTTTCGTAAGTGCTTTTTATGATTAGTTGACAATTCATTTTTCATAAGTCAAGACTCTTTATTTTTTTTAAAGTATTTATAGCTTATAATAGAAAAAAGACTATAATACCTTTTGATAAGTTTGGTCATTATAAATATATTAACCTAAACCTTTGATAAGACTTTTTTTTTTTTTTTTTTTTTTTTTTTGTCATTCTACATATATAAGTTAATTCAAAAAATTAAATTTTTTTTTTAATTAACTTATAACATTTTATCACTACATAAGTTAATTCAAACACGTTTTCAAATAACTAATTTTATCAGTTTATTATATTAACTAAGCAATCTCAAACATCCCATTATGCTACGTGTGATATCAGGTTTTCAAGCACTATGAATAGTTTATGTTTTGTACATTCAATTTAAGAGGATCGCTTAATATATATTTTTTTATTAGAAAAGGAGTTAAAATTTCAAATTATAATATTGTTAATGTTTTTACTAAATAGTATATAATACAATATATATTGTGGCAAGTAGCAACTAATAAATTGTTTTGAACAAATAAAAATAACAGTAAGTTTATTTAATTTTAATAATTATTGAAAATTGTGTATATAAGTTCATAATGTAAGTTCTATTTATATGTTAATATTAGGGTTAATGACATAAAAGTCACTGTAGTTTGACCAAAATTCTGGTTTAACCATTATACTTTTTTTGTTCCATAAAAAGCACTAATACTTTGAAAAAAATTTCATATTGACCACTATTAATTTTATTTCATAATTTTTAAGGATTATTTTCATCTAAAGATTATGTGAAAAGTTCTATATCAACATTTGAAGCAAATATTGGAACCTCGTTACGGTAAAAGTGATACATAAAGTTGTCTACATGTGATTTTGGTCTTCGTAAGTGCAGTTCTTTGGCCATGTTGTAAATGCATAGGTGTCCAAGTGAATCCACTAATTTTTGAATGCGACCGGGGTAAGAAGTGTTCCGAGTTAACGATATACAATCATGACTTTTATTTGTTATAGTGGTCGCAACGTATCTTTTTGAAAATATGAGTGGTTTTTTTAGAACAAATAAAAATATAATGCTTAAACCGAAATTTAGCCAAATTACGGTGGTTTTTATGTTATTAGCCCTTAATATTAATCTGGGTAGTTAATCGCGCCGGTATCGTGGTTCGCGCTGGTTTTTATAATAGCGGTTCATTTTAGCGGTTAGTTATCGCGGTTCCGCTAATTGCGCCGCTATTTAGGGCGATACCACCGCGAGAACCGCAAAATTAAATATCACCGCTATAATTCCTAAAAGTATAATATATAAATTCTACATAAATTATATATATTACTAAAAGCCGCTATATCACAGCGAGAACCGCAAAATTAAATAGCGGTCGGTTACCGTGATTACAGTTTTGAGCGCAATAACTGCATAGATATTAATATTCTTTTGTAATAAACTATCAAATATAACGATTAAAAATTGACCAAAGCAACCATTTAAACGTGTTAAGCTATAATACTTTGCCTTTTAAAGGTAAAGAGGCAAGTGGAATGTTAGGAAAACTAACCTACTCTCTTCGTCTTATTACTGATATAATTTTGGAATTGTGTGTCCTAAAATCAATACAGAGTAAAAAGGTCGTTAAAGCTGAATAAAAGAAAATATATTAAATTATATATATATATATATATATATATATATATATATATATATATATATATATATATATATATATATATATATATATATATATATATATATATATATATGGGGTTAGGTTCATATGAGACCATTATATTTCGTGAGACCGGGAGACGCATTCATAGCCACTCATTTTGAGTGTAAAACAAAAAAAAATTAAAAAATGCAAAATAAACGAAAAAAATTGAAAAAAATATATTTATTTATTATTTTCGTTATTTTTTTATTCAAAAAAAAATTTAAAAAATTAAAAAAAATAAAAATAAAAAATAAAAATAATTAACGTTTTTTCATATTCTAGTAGAATATTACACTAGTTTGTGTAATATTTTATTAGAATATGCAACATCCAACAACATTCTAATATAATTTTTTTGATTTTTCCAGGTTTTTTTCGATTTTTTTTTTTAAATTTTTTAAAAAAAAAATTTTTAGATAGAATAAGTAGCGAAAATAAGTAGGAAATTTTTTTTTTTGAAAATTCTCATTATTTTAACCTATTTTAATTTTTTTTTATTTTTTGATCTCTAAAATGAGTTGCTAGGATTGAGTATCCCGGTCTCACAAAATTTATATAGTCTCATTTGAACTTCTACCTATATATATATATATATATATATATATATATATATATATATATATATATATATATATATATATATATATATATATATATATCTATACAATATAATAAAGCAAGCATGATAATGCCACATGGTATTATTTTAAGCCTATTCATTGCCATGTGTCAAGTCTAATATTCCAAAAAAAAAATTCTTTCCCCGCCTAAAATCTTACAGAGCGTGAAAATTATACATAACTTCCGCCTAAAACTCATTCATCTGCTATCTATTAATCCCCAAAATCACGCCTCTATCTCTTGAATTTCGCCATATTAGTTTTTGGAAACAAATCACCAACGATTATGTTCAAAATTTTAAATGTACATATCTCCAAAGCTTCTTCCCTAATGCCTTCACACTTTTCTGTTCATGGAGTGCAACCCCTGCCGTTTTCATAGGTAATATTAATCATCTTAGATTTTTGTTTTTAGTTATGAAAATTGACTTCATCTTTTTATGCTACCCGATTTTGTTTATACCGATTTCGATTTGGAATTTACCCTTCTTATGTTTCCGATTTTGTTTATTCTACTTCTTATATTTCAAGCCATCATCAATCGATATATAGGATATCCATAATTACATCCACAAGATTCAAGCTTTCTGCTACATAAGGTGTGTATTGTTGCGGCTATTCTTCTTTTTTTTTTTCTTTCATTTTTACAATATTTTTTGTTTTTGATTTGTCTATTTGAGACCGAGCATGTTGGGTTTTCTTGATTTACGATTCCGGTTTAGACGTGGTTTTCAGATATAAAACCGATTGATGCCAATTAGCCGTTTCCCTCTACATCTTGGGTCATTCGGATCAAGATGAAAGCTTATTGGTTCAACGTTTTTGCCACCTGCATCGAGCCTACAACTTGGCCACCTGCTGCTTTCGTTCCACACCTCCTACTTCGTTTTTATCGGCTTTGGCTCCTGTTGAATGCTTCAAATTCTCTAGAAAACACAATGGAAAACAGTTAGATCATATAAAAGGTACTATTTTCAACAATTAGGTAATTTTTGTGATGGAGACATTCGTTTCTCAAATTGTTTTTGGAGAAACTATAAAGGAAGAAGAGATACATGTCCCAGTAATGAAATGTTCATAAATAAGGGCAGTTCAGTCAATAATATTTTCCAATAAGATGTATCAAAGAATTCTTATGACGATCTTTGTTTACCAAAAATTGAGAACATCCAGTGAAAACATTGTGGTTTTCACGTTTGGTGATATTGTAAAAATTGAGGAGAAACCTAAGTCTAGAGCTATTATCAATAGTCAAAATGGTAGTGATGTATATTATGGAGTCCTAAAGGTTTCCATTTCGTGTTTACACATTTTGTTCTAGAAGTGAGATATATTTTATCCTTATTTTGTGAATTTTCTCTATTTTCAGGATTAAACTAGGGAAGATGTGACTATTGATGAGTTGTTTGCTGTTATGCTTGGAAATAAGGTTGCAGTTAAACGGGGCAGTGGAGTCGTGGTGGCATAACTGCAGATCTAAATAAACGTAACCCCCTCCTTCTCTTTTTGAACCCTAGCTCTTCTCTTTTTCTCTTTCATAACGCTCTTTCACTCTCATACATAACTAATTTGATATTCATTTAACCATGTTTGCAGATTGGGGAGACAAAAGTGTTTCTAGATGTAGAGTAGGAGTATTTCATGATACCTAAAGCTGCTATCCAGTTCCAAGCTTGCTGGTAAACTCTAAATGTGTGCCTAAATTTTTTACCATGTAGTTTCTAAAATTGTAAATCTTTTGAAGTAAGAGCAAAAGCTTCAACCTCAAAATGTCAACAACATTGTGTGTGGATAATGGGATGATGACACTGGATCTAATTCCCATGCTAGCAGTTCCTCAGCTCAATACTCAAGACAAACATCAATGTCGATATTTATCTATATTTCTTCAAAAACTATTTGATCTCACACATTGCTTTGGTTTATGTAATTTCAAGAATATCCCAGTTGGATTTCATTGGTCAATTCATGATCCCCGTTTCATAAGGCCTATTTTTTATGAAAATGTTGCACAGGGATAATTTCTGTAACTTTCTCTTACATTATAGCGTTGTACTTTAACACAGACTAAAATTTGTTTATTTTTTCAAAAAAAATCAACAAAATAGTAACAAGGCCCATTCCTATAAAAATCTTATTTTTGAAAATTATTTTTTTTGTGACAAAAATGCTACATAGGGACCGTTTATGTAACTGTTCTTAAAGGATTATACTTCTTAAAAAGTTAAGAATACAATGTTATAAAAGACAGAGATGAAAAGTATGTTGTTATTTCTTGCATATATAGATAAAAGTTTATATTTGCACTATGGCTAAATGCAAGAAATAACAACATACAATGATTAAATCTGTAATTTGATCATTGTATTTTTATTTTTTACTACTATGAGTGCGTAGAATTTTCAAAATACATTATACTTATTAGGAAACTTTTCTAAGTACAATGCTGTATTTGAGTAGATTTTTCAAACATGTTGTAATAAAAAGTAAAGTAGCAAGTAGCAACACACTTCTGCTTATCATGCAGTTTTAAAGCCTAAATTGTAACACCCCAGTTTTTAAGCATATTTAAAAGTAAATAATAAAACAGTTTCAGTAAAATCACCTTATATTTTATAAACATTCACAACTCAAAATCTTTAACTAAAAAAAAACATTTAATACCAAATTATTCCAACAGCGGAAGTCAACCAGACAAAGTCAACTCATTTATAAATTTTCAAAAGAAGCTGCATCAGTGTGTACCCGTCATGCCAGATCGTCACTTCCACCTGTACAAACCTGAAATAGTAATTTAATAGGAAAAGGATAAGCACACGGCTTAGTGAGTTCCAACATCTACATAGTATATCAATCATACATACTTAACTCCTACAGGAAAAATACTACCATTTATCACGCATAACCTGCTATACTCAGTACACCGAACTATAGTCTTCTACTCAGCATTTTGAGCCGCGCATACTCTGTACGTCGAGTCATGCGTATCTGCTCAGTCGGAGCCGCGTATACCCTGTACGTTGGGTCATACGTATCTGCTCAGTAAGTCTAACACCTCTGCTCAGCACTCAGAGCCGCGCATACTCTGTACGTCGAGCCATGCGTATCTGCTCAGTGCATCTTGCGGACATCTCCGTATTGCTCAGTACGTCGAGCCACCCTATATTGCTCAGTTCGTCGAGCCCGTACTATCTACATACTAGACCTAGACACGTCTAGTACTAGCCACACACTATATCCCAACACGTACAACTATAACAGGAATGTATAATATTAATAAAATACACACAACCTGGTACTATCCACAAACATCTTACAAGCACACAAAATTCGGTAAAGCACATATAACGTCTATACAATGTAGTGAGAAACTCACCTGATACATAGAAGTAGGTTGCACACACAAGCACGTGATACTCAACAACTCTTCTTCTTCCCCGAACCTACATTCCATGTGGTACTGCTTAGAACGAATTAACGTTTATATTTATTACTTATAACTATATAAGTATACATGTATTTTCCCGATACCCGACACGTACCGTGTCCATACCCTCCCTTTACCTTATAAATACATCATTAATGTTATTAATTATCTTTAATAAGCATGTATAGGACCAAACACCCACTACGAACTCTTTGCCGCAACCAAGACCAAAAACCACGAAAGAATACTTGACAGCAAAACTGAATTTTTGACCCACGACGAGATTGGTAATATTAAACCAATGAGGGATTGGAAATAAAATCCAATAAAAATCAAGGATAAACGCGACCCAAGGGAAAGATCACAGGGCCTGACCTCAGGCCTTTTTCATTCACCAATAAGAAATGATAAATCGACAAAGTTGACTGACTTGATCAATCCACTCACAGGACCACACCTTAAAGAAATATTAGTCTCTCAAAATGGGTTAAGAATTGAACTCTGAAATTTTGTAGGAATAAACTAGACACATAGAACGAACCTTCACCACTGGTATTGCCCCAAAAACATTTTTGTGCAATTATTTATGAATTTTTAAAAACAGAATTCACTGTACGGGACAGTCCTAGACCTGCTGGTGAAAATTGCAACGTTCACCTAACTTCGAGCTTGTATTAGGACAAGGCCTTCTGGATGTAGAAACTAGACACTTAGACCTTTCCAAAAAGATATGATTCACCCCAAATGGCCAAATACACGATTTTACAAGGATTTTCTAAAAACAGGACCAAAACAGAAACTTTTAAAATCATATGAAATAATAACTCGGGTTAAGGTTTGCACCCACCTAACCCATTAAGGCATGACATTAAGACCCTCTAGGGTCTGAATTATGTTACAAGGAACACTAAAAATTCAAAATTGCTAGTACAACACATCACCTCAATGTATAACCATCAAGACCCATTCAAAGACACACACAAACCCACGATGGAGGCGTGGTGGTGGTGCTCACGGCTAAGACAAGGAGAAGATTAAAACTTACCTCGTTGCTGGTCCAATTAAATCACCCCAGCCCTATCTTTTGCACTCACTTGATCGCACATTCTCCAATCAAGCACACTTTATTCCTTTTCAATTCTTACAGCAGCAATGGCAAGAATGAAAACAAGGGTGAGAGAGAGACGACGTGAGAGAGAGAGAGACAAGAGAGATAGCGAATGAGAGCACAAGAAATTTTTAATATGTGGACTAATTTAGTCTACAACTTGGCCGCACCATTCAAAGTTAGGTAGCACAAGAAAATTTTCATCCAATCACCTGCTACCATAAATCCTTGCAAGTTTTAATCATTGGCAAAAGAAGTCCCCCATCTATGCCATCTTATTTTTTATTATCCCATAACACATTAGTTAATAATTTAAGTTTTATTAAATGACAATTAACCCCCTCCGATTTATAGTTGTTTTCTAGGATTATTATTATTATTATTCGCAATACTCATGATATAATTCTACGACTTGCTTCCTGAATAGAATTTTATCTATTTTCTTTTAAAATACATGTATAAAGATAATTGACGTTACTCGAAATCGTTAAATCGAAAATGGGGTGTTACAACTCTCCCCCACTTATAAGAATTTCGTCCCCGAAATTCAACACCAAGACAATAGGTAATCTAGGTTGAAACTTTCATTAGCCCATAATTCCACAAGATTAATAGTCTGTGAATACATTAGCCCATATTTCATTTTTATATTGGTCTATTAATTTTCCCATAATTACTAGCCCAACGACGTGAGCCCGAATATGTTAAGCTTTAGCCCATTAGGCCTAGAGTCCAACACGAGATGAAAAGTCAAAATAAGTCAATGTCAATACCTCTCCAATCACTAATAATCACAACCTACATCAGTCTGTGCATTAACGTAGTCTGTAAACGACACCACATTATACACCTTTATTCCAAAAAGTCTCATCAATATCCCTTTATCACTAGAGTCAAGCAGCGAAATTTGAAAAAGAAACGGCACTCAGGGTAGCGAAGAGTCGCACCTACTGTAGTTGGTTTGAATTTTGGCATTAAAACATGATGTGTCCCTTCGGTTCCGTGTGTCTTTTCGGTTCCAGCTGCAAGATGCTATATATATACAGGTATATAGTATCATTCATTTCCACCTTCACTTTCAGTCTCATCCTCTCTTATTAATAATTTGTTCGTAAACGAACTCATATTTAAAGTCGAGTCATGGAAAACAGATCTTCAATGGGCGATCTGTCGAACACTGAACCTGGTTTCCCGCAAGAAGAGAGAACTTCAAACCAAGCATTCTTAACAGAGTTCGGTGACTCTAACATTCTTGACATCTATCATCCATATTTTGTTTAACCTTCTAATGTTTTGTTTGATTTTGAATTATGTTACAGTCTTCCAGACATACTACCAACAGAACAACTCCACGGTGAGCCGGAAAATTTTCCTGAGTTGAACATCAACTTAGAAGATCCAATGCATGCACCTTTAGACTTCACACTCGATCAGACTCCATACCTTCTACCAGGTTAAATTCTTTAAATGATTGCTTCTATGAATGTTCAATTTTGTTTTATCATCTAACAATTGTTATTCATAGACCTATCTGTGGATGATCTATCTGGCTACAATCCATTCATCGACGTACCCTCAACGAGTAGTGAGATCATCACCATGAATCAAGAATTCATGACTGACATTCAGAATGAAAGTCAATTACAAACAACTCATAACATCAATATTGTAATGAATCCCGGACTTGGGGTTGGTTTTCAATATCAAAATCACCTTCATGTGATTCAGAGGAACCTAGAAGGATTTCAAAATCCTGAGTTTTTAGTTGAAAACGTACAATTACCACCGATAGAAGCTACTGATTTTAATGAATCAATGTCCATCTTTGGTTCAGAAAATCAGGATCATGTTCAAATGATCCCAAATATTAATAATACATTTGAACTCAATCCTTCGATTCCGACAACCACAGTACCTGGCAGTAGAAGAGGTTTCAGACACTCATTAAGTAGAGAAATAATAGCTGAACACTTTAACGAACCAATTGAGAAAGCTGCGAAAGAACTCAACATTGGATCGACACAGTTAAAAAAACGCTGTAGAGATTTAGGTATCGAACATTGGCCCCAACGACAACTTAAGAGTCTGCAAACTCTTATTGATCGTGTTGAGGTAAAGAATTACATTTTTTTTTATATCATAAAGTTGTAATTACTAAAGTTATTTATGTCACAGGAATTTGGTAACGAGTTTAGTGGAGCAGCAGGATTATCGAAAGATTTATTACCCAACTTAAAAAAAGAGAAAGAAGCAATAATTGAAGGATCACAATCGGGTCTAACAGACGACACAAAGAAACTGATACAAGCTGCTCATAAGATTGAATATAAGAAAAGAAAATTTCTGGAAAAAGGGGAAACTTCATCCAGAACTCATACACAGCAGCAATCTCTACCATCAAATTCTGGTATGAGTAGTATTAATCCTGGTTTACTCAAGCATGTGAGTGAGGGGAATTTTGGAGGCTCTGTAGGTAACCTAGCCTGGTTTCCTCCTCCTTATAGCTATCCCCAACTGGTTCCGAATTGGAACCCTTCCTCGTCACTTCCCTACTTACACACTCCCCAAACGAGTCAATTTTTAGCCCATAATCATGGGGTTACGGGTTCCAACCCTATCGAGACCCCACACCTTGGAGCTCCTCCTCCAATAACTGAAAGCATACCCCTTCCAAATCCTCAATAAGGTACAAGTCAACCTAATAATGACAAAGAGTGGAGGGTAGAAGATCTTTTCTCGCTTCCTTCTGATTCTTCAGTTTAGGTTAGTAGTTCTGTAAACTCTTCTTAATGTATTAATACAAAGTAATAGTAATGGTTTTCGTGTACCAACGTTTTACAAATTTTGTTTATTATTTTTGTTATAATTACACACACCCTCAGCTAATTGAATTCCTCGTGACCAACTCCTGATTCGAACGTAGATCCTGTGCTTCCAATAGTAGGAGCTCTACTACTACCTTCCACACCTATCCACGTCTGTTTCAGGACTTGTCTAGAAGTTTCCAATTAACTTTTCACTAACACCTATATCCTAGGTTGTTTCACGAATATAGTTGTATACAATTATTGAATTATAAAATCTTTCAAATAAAAGGATTTACCTTACAGATACCACCCAACAAGGAACATGCAACAAGGCCAACTCAAACATTCTAGGACTATTTAGTCCCTACTGCCTACACTTTAATGACAATCCTTAAACAACATATCAACACTAACATTTATTCACAATAACAGGCAACAAGTAATTGTACACCAATGTGTGGTTTTCTAGCAGGCATTTAAGCATACGTATATCATACATTACAGAAACATCAACAAAGACTAAGCACTTAAACCTTTTCCCCACTGACGTCGGCTGGCGGTACACACTGCGTCTTCGGAACAATGTTCATTTAACCTCTTACTCGAAAAACAACTTTTAATTTCTTGTAAAAATATCTTTAAAGAAAACTTTTGAGTCTCAAGCTTGAGATCAAAACTCATCAAGTGAGTCTGATTCACTCAAGCCATTGCTCTGATACCAACTTGTAACACCCCAGTTTTTAAGCATATTTAAAAGTAAATAATAAAACAGTTTCAGTAAAATCACCTTATATTTTATAAACATTCACAACTCAAAATCTTTAACTAAAAAAAACATTTAATACCAAATTATTCCAACAGCGGAAGTCAACCAGACAAAGTCAACTCATTTATAAATTTTCAAAAGAAGCTGCATCAGTGTGTACCCGTCATGCCAGATCGTCACTTCCACCTGTACAAACCTGAAATAGTAATTTAATAGGAAAAGGATAAGCACACGGCTTAGTGAGTTCCAATATCTACATAGTATATCAATCATACATACTTAACTCCTACAGGAAAAATACTACCATTTATCACGCATAACCTGCTATACTCAGTACACCGAACTATAGTCTTCTACTCAGCATTTTGAGCCGCGCATACTCTGTACGTCGAGTCATGCGTATCTGCTCAGTCGGAGCCGCGTATACCCTGTACGTTGGGTCATACGTATCTGCTCAGTAAGTCTAACACCTCTGCTCAGCACTCAGAGCCGCGCATACTCTGTACGTCGAGCCATGCGTATCTGCTCAGTGCATCTTGCGGACATCTCCGTATTGCTCAGTACGTCGAGCCACCCTATATTGCTCAGTTCGTCGAGCCCGTACTATCTACATACTAGACCTAGACACGTCTAGTACTAGCCACACACTATATCCCAACACGTACAACTATAACAGGAATGTATAATATTAATAAAATACACACAACCTGGTACTATCCACAAACATCTTACAAGCACACAAAATTCGGTAAAGCACATATAACGTCTATACAATGTAGTGAGAAACTCACCTGATACATAGAAGTAGGTTGCACACACAAGCACGTGATACTCAACAACTCTTCTTCTTCCCCGAACCTACATTCCATGTGGTACTGCTTAGAACGAATTAACGTTTATATTTATTACTTATAACTATATAAGTATACATGTATTTTCCCGATACCCGACACGTACCGTGTCCATACCCTCCCTTTACCTTATAAATACATCATTAATGTTATTAATTATCTTTAATAAGCATGTATAGGACCAAACACCCACTACGAACTCTTTGCCGCAACCAAGACCAAAAACCACGAAAGAATACTTGACAGCAAAACTGAATTTTTGACCCACGACGAGATTGGTAATATTAAACCAATGAGGGATTGGAAATAAAATCCAATAAAAATCAAGGATAAACGCGACCCAAGGGAAAGATCACAGGGCCTGACCTCAGGCCTTTTTCATTCACCAATAAGAAATGATAAATCGACAAAGTTGACTGACTTGATCAATCCACTCACAGGACCACACCTTAAAGAAATATTAGTCTCTCAAAATGGGTTAAGAATTGAACTCTGAAATTTTGTAGGAATAAACTAGACACATAGAACGAACCTTCACCACTGGTATTGCCCCAAAAACATTTTTGTGCAATTATTTATGAATTTTTAAAAACAGAATTCACTGTACGGGACAGTCCTAGACCTGCTGGTGAAAATTGCAACGTTCACCTAACTTCGAGCTTGTATTAGGATAAGGCCTTCTGGATGTAGAAACTAGACACTTAGACCTTTCCAAAAAGATATGATTCACCCCAAATGGCCAAATACACGATTTTACAAGGATTTTCTAAAAACAGGACCAAAACAGAAACTTTTAAAATCATATGAAATAATAACTCGGGTTAAGGTTTGCACCCACCTAACCCATTAAGGCATGACATTAAGACCCTCTAGGGTCTGAATTATGTTACAAGGAACACTAAAAATTCAAAATTGCTAGTACAACACATCACCTCAATGTATAACCATCAAGACCCATTCAAAGACACACACAAACCCACGATGGAGGCGTGGTGGTGGTGCTCACGGCTAAGACAAGGAGAAGATTAAAACTTACCTCGTTGCTGCTCCAATTAAATCACCCCAGCCCTATCTTTTGCACTCACTTGATCGCACATTCTCCAATCAAGCACACTTTATTCCTTTTCAATTCTTACAGCAGCAATGGCAAGAATGAAAACAAGGGTGAGAGAGAGACGACGTGAGAGAGGGAGAGACAAGAGAGATAGCGAATGAGAGCACAAGAAATTTTTAATATGTGGACTAATTTAGTCTACAACTTGGCCGCACCATTCAAAGTTAGGTAGCACAAGAAAATTTTCATCCAATCACCTGCTACCATAAATCCTTGCAAGTTTTAATCATTGGCAAAAGAAGTCCCCCATCTATGCCATCTTATTTTTTATTATCCCATAACACATTAGTTAATAATTTAAGTTTTATTAAATGACAATTAACCCCCTCCGATTTATAGTTGTTTTCTAGGATTATTATTATTATTATTCGCAATACTCATGATATAATTCTACGACTTGCTTCCTGAATAGAATTTTATCTATTTTCTTTTAAAATACATGTATAAAGATAATTGACGTTACTCGAAATCGTTAAATCGAAAATGGGGTGTTACATAAATAAGGGACACATAATGTTAAGATCATAGCCATTTATGTCCAGGTGCTGCAGCAAAAGGAGACCTTACAACCAACATGGAATGATTGATTACCCGATTGATGAGGGCCATCAGCAGAGAATTGGGACATTAAAAAATTCAGTTATCATGACACATTAATATTAATATGATATTGTGCAAATTTATTTAAAATTGGGTTTAGAATAAAAGAAAACGTTAAGGGAGTGTCCGAATATGGATCCAAATCAACATTATGACTACTATTACTATTATTTTTTTTTCATAAATGCAATCACATAAATATTTGTACGCTAATAAATTTCAAAGTCATATAATATCACCTTTTTTAAATTCGTTGTTCAATTAATTTCTTTTAAAAACCGTATTATATTTTGGCACATTATTTGATTAAGATCACACTTTTCGTTAAATTATATTTTTACTTTGACATAAAATCTAAAAGTTAATTATTGTAAATTCAATTTAAATCCTTTTATGGAATTAACAAGTTCGAAATTAGAGTAGCCTATCTAAAGAATCCAATCGAAGAGTTTCCACCTCAATCATAGGAAGTTTTACATGATACGTGTACATATGTTGTACATATAATCAAAGCAATTTGACGTCCTATTTTGTTTTTTGAACCTTTGTTAAATATTGTTATTTTTCAAACAGTATATGTATTGTTATTTTTCAAATAAGATAAATGTATTATTTAGTTGTAAAATGTCAAATTAAGATTTAAATATATTTTGTTTTACAATTTAACATTAAGTAATTATTCTTATAGATTGGGATCGAGCTTTTTATTTTTACTATTTTTTTCACCAACCCGTGTAATACACGGGTTATTAACCTAGTATATATATATATATATATATATATATATATATATATATATATATATATATATATATATATATATATATATATATATATATATATATATATATATATATATATATATATATATATATATATATATATATATATATCATTATTATACATATACATGGATTTTAAGCAAATGGACTCACAAAGTCGGAGAGTTATGCTCTTAGGAGAGCGCGTGCTCTTTTCATTGAACGCGTGTTATACGTGTTTTCAAAGTTTCCTAATACGCATCTCCTTGACAACTGTTGCCAACCACTCTTGGGATTCATTTTGGGGTGACAGGTGTTTATTTCACTTGCCACTTGTCCTATCCCACAATCTTGTTCCGTACTTCAAAGAGACCGTCCGTTTTATTTTGGCTTCCCCAATACAGCACAACCGCTTCCGATGGTACTTTATCTTCTTCTCCCCCACCCTCTCTCATTTGCTTCTAACGACGCCTTTCGACCGATTCTCCCATACACGCCACTGTCATCTATGCATTTTGGTAGATTAGGGTTGTAGGTTTTGGTAATTTAGATATTTTGCTTCAAGCGACAGTAATTACGTATCTGATATCTTCCTTCCGATCGTGGCGGTGCCTCCTTCTCACTCAAATTCTATATTATTTATTGTTCATCTTAATTTCCAGATGGAGGTGGTGTCCCCTTTCCTGTCAATTCGATAATGAGTGTAGGATGTATTGATTCGTGTGCTGCAGGTTTCACCAATATCTCTCCCTTTACCATCTCTCTCCACCGTCCCCACAAAGGTTGAAAGCTTCCTACTATGGTGAGGTAGAATTCTATTTCTATTTTTAAAAATAAACCCAGAAAGCAAGGACGTTAGACTTAACGGCGCAACCAGGAGTGCCATAATCATATAAACCAGCAACACCTCTGTAAATTTTGAACGAGGGGATGTAAAACAAACGTCGTTCGAGAGTATTAACAACGGCTTGCTCCTCTCACCAATTGCCACCTCCGAGGACTCACTCCGACGAGCTCTTGCTGAGAAACAATCCACGATCGATGCTAGCGGCAACGCGATACGTCAATTGAAGTCTTCCGGCGCAGCGAAGTCGGAGATAGACGACGCCGTTAAAGCACTCGATGCTTTTAAACTCGAGAAAACATCGATCGAGACTCAACTGAAAGCTTCCATTTCTGGGGATGCCTCCTTCTCACTCAAATTCGATTTTATTTATTGTTCATTTTAATTTCCAGATGGAGGTGGTGTCTCCTTCCCTGTCAATTCGATAATGAGTGTAGGATGTATTGATTCGTGTGCTGCAGGTTTCACCAATTAATGTCTCTCCCTTTACAGTCTCTCTCCACCGTCCTCTCAAAGGTTGAAAGCTTCCTACTATGGTGAGGTAGAATTCTGTTTCTATTTTCAAAAATAAACCCAGAAACGCGATTCATATTTGAAGCCGTTTGTCAGGTGTAAGGCGCTGCTTTCAGATTCACGGAGATGGGATGCACCTCCAAGGTTTGTTTGTTGTTTCTTAAGTTATTTTGATGAAGCCTTAACCACACCCCCAAATGTATGATATATGTGGATAGATCATTGGTTGTAATCATTTAGATGTAATGCGTCTCCTCTTCAAACCCTCTCTAATTGGAACCAGTTCCAGAAATTAACTAAGGCATATTATTGTAGAAATTGGTGGTAATTGCTTTTATGTTGTTTATCATCATTCCACAATTTATGTTGAATTTTTTTTGATCTGGTTTAATTTCAAGGGTTTCCGTATAAATATCAACTTTGCTATTCCTTTCTCGAGCCTCGCTTCATATTTATTGGGTTCTTGGATTTTCTTATTCAAACAGGGGAGAAGATAATCATTCTCTATGTATCAACAATTAATGTGGGAAATAATCATGTTAATACCATCATTAATTATATGATTGCTTGTAAGTTTTCAAACTTCCTTTGATTTTCACAATTGACAGGTATATGAGTCTATTTCCAATTAATTATGGGAAAACATATGTGCATATATATGAGTCTGTTTCCAATTAATTATGCTTTTATTTGTTACCAGGTACACTGACCTGAAGCACAACCGATTCACCAATTACACCTTCAACTTTGATCAGATGCTTAATGGTAAGATATGCTTAATCATGTTCTCTTGCATTTCATTTATGTTCAACATGTTTTTTTATTAATGTGTTTAATAGAAACGTGACTTTATATGGCAAACTATATATGAGTGTTTTCTCTTAACTTCATACACAAAGAATTACTTAATAAAGAGTCAAGGAAATTAGGCTTTCCCAATTAAGTCCAAACTTTTAAAAAATTCACCCGAATTTATCTTCCCTTCCATTTACGCTTTTCATTTTCTAAAATTTAAAATGGAAAGAAGAAAAATGAGGGCAAATTTGTAAACAGTTGACTTAAGTAAAAAATTTGTGCCATGTGACAAATTATAAAGTTGTTTCTATATTAAGTTTCACGTGGGAGCAATGGATGAAATTTGTTGCTTAAAATATGTTAACGTTACTTTGGTTCTTCAATATTTACAAAATATGTTCACAAGTAACATGCGTTTTTGTCAATCTACTCTTTGGTTCTCTTAACCAAGCAACCAAGCAACTTGTAATTAAAATGATAGTACGCATACATACTGTATTGTATAAAAGTGTTGAATATGGTAACTTTTTTTAATCAAATGGTTTACATCTCTATATAAAGTGATAGAAACTGTAGTTTGTTATAATAAGTAGATAAAAAGTATTTTGTAATTATTAAATTTTTCTATATGTATTGAAAGATTAAAAAAATGCTTTTTCATATTGGAAATGTGGGCTACTTGAGAGATAAGAGATGTAGAAGTTTCTAATCTTCATGCAGAATTCGAGGTAATACATTGCAGTTTCTGACTCAAAAAATCTGCCTTTTTATAGTTTATTGCCTCTTCGATGCTTATTTCTCTCCTCTCTTTTGTCTGTTTGAATGATTACTTAGAAAAAGAGCATGCAGGTGCCATTGAGTAGTTTGGGGATGTTTAATCTACATCAAAAGCTCATCACACAATGACAAAAAATGGTTTTCATGCATGAGGAAATGATATGCTTGATTCTATACTCAGGGTTTGTTGAGAGTAATTTTGTCATTATTTGTAGTGATAGGTATGACAGTTTATAAGTATGTGTTACATACTTGAGGCTTACAAGTCTTCGAAAGAAAGTTTAATTAAAGGGCCAATTGGTTCAACAAAATCAGAAAAGGGAAGTTCTTGTGACTCGATATAGCTTGTTGATGAAAAAGCTAGACCATATTCTACAATTCATAACAAACTTATAAAAAAGCTTGTTAGTAAGACCGTTTCTTTTCCTTTTTTCTTGGTTCGGATGGTGTACCGTTGGTTTATTTATACATGCCAGATTAAATACGAAAGGGTGGCTTCGACGGCTTTTATTGTTAGGGACCGAAAAAAGGGTTTGATTAATCCAGAAATTGTTCAAAATTTGGGTGAAATTAACGGGATTTCTCTTGGTGTTGGGATACTTAGTCATATACGGGTATTGGAAGAGGGGGGGGGGGGGGGATGGAGAATGGAGGAGGCAAAATGGGAAAAGTGGCTTTATTAGGGTTGAAGTGGTGATGGCTTCATTGGGATTTTTGACGAATTTTAGTGATGTTTATAAATTATGGACTTTTGTGGCGAAGTTTTTGAATCCGGATTTTGTTAAAGATGGAGGGCTCGAGTCTCTTCTTAAAGATGAATAAAAGGTTGTGTTTATCTTTTTTTCTTCTTGGGTTCAAAATGTTGATTATGGTTTTCATTTGCTTCGTGGGTTTAGATTTGTGGAGGTTAATGTCAATGGGTTTAGATTTGTGGAGGTTAATGTCAATGTTATAGTAGAGTTTTTGGGTTTTAATATTGGTTTAAACTTTATGATAAGGTTAAAATTACAATTGTGTGGCATTTGAACGTGCAACTTCTCTTTATTCTCTTTATGAATCTTTTGAACATTATGTTTTGCGTATAATGAATGATCATGATCAGAATTGTATGTACCAGGGTAGTTTGGTTTGTTGGTTCTCCCTTTCTTTACCATTTAAAAACAAATTATCCTTCACGGGTCGTGCTAAGCACGACCCGAACATGTACCTAGTATATATATATATATATATATATATATATATATATATATATATATATATATATATATATATATATATATATATATATATATTCTTCGTCTTATTACAGATATAATTTTGGAATTGTATGTCCAAAAATCAATACAGAGTAAAAAGGTCGTTAAAGCTGAATAAAAGAAAATATATTAAATTCTTTAATAGCTTTTTGTGTATTTTATATATATATATATATATATATATATATATATATATATATATATATATATATATATATATATATATATGGTCCGGTTCCGGTGAGAACTCTTTTTTCGGTAAGGACTCGCGAGGACACCTTAAAAAAATTGAAAAAAAATATAAAAAAATACAAATCATAAAATCGAGAATTGCAAAACGTAATGATGTAATTTTTCTGTTTTTATTTTGGATCATTATTTTATTATAAAAAATAATAATGATCCAAAAGTTTTTTTTGAATCTTTTTTTTCTCCGATATAGTACTATGATCCATTTTATTATTTTTATTATTTTTATTTTTTTTCAATTTTTTAAGGTGTCCTCGCAAATCCTCACTTTAAGAAGAGTCCTCACCCGATCCTGATTATATATATATATATATATATATATATATATATATATATATATATATATATATATATATATATATAAGGGAGGGTTCCATTGAGACTGAAAATAATGTTGAGAACGTGAGAATGAATCTGAGCCACTAGATGCGTCAGCGCTGATGCGTGCCGCTCCACGATGACGAGCCGGGTTTTTTTCATATATGATTTATTCATATATGAATGGGTATATTCATATATGATTATTCATATATATATATATATATATATATATATATATATATATATATATATATATATATATATATCTATACTATACTATAAACCATATATAAATTACAACACTTTAAAACACAAGAGTCTTAATGTCTTAAAAATGTACAACTTATTAATGCAACTTTTTCTAATTTCTATCTTTAACAAAAATATTTATTATAAATAATCTTAACCATAGATTGCTTTGAAGCAATCAATGGCTAAAATCAATCCTAACAACTAAAGTTGGATCACCATTTCAAAATTTGAAATCCCTCCAAAAAAATACAATTTACACTATAAAATCAATGTGAGACATCAAATATTTACTGCATCTCCAAATCACACTGCACACGTTCCTGTTTCTGCACAATAGAAATAACGATTTCTAAAGTAATTTTTTTTGCATACAAACACAAATATTAAAATAATTATCATTTTGCAGGTTGCTGTAATTGTCGTTTTTTAGAGATACTACTTTTTGTTGCTGCTGCTGTTCAAAGGTATGAACCAATGTCAACTTCATTTCTGCATACAAACATAAATATTTAGATAAAAGTTATTTTGCATGTTGTTGTAATTGTTGCATAGAAACACAAGTAAACAAAATGATTCGATTTGTGTACATGTAATTTTGCAGGTTTGTATTCTATTTTAGCAAAACATAAGTATTTTTTCAGGTCTGTTACCTGTATCTACACACAAATAGAAGATATAACAAAACATGAAAACACTTTGCAGTGGAGAAAGCAATATCAAAGATTTATAAACTCATGTGGTTGTAACAAACGATCAACTGATGACTAATTACTTTAAACTGTTCAGATATTTCTTCAACTGTTTACATATACAAGCACTAAAAATACAAAGAGACAAACCAATTTTACCTCAATCTTCTGTCAATGTAGCATTTAAAAAATACATGAAAAGATAAATAAAGATACTTTTAATTCTTGCTTTAAAGAATCCAAGCAAACTAAATATCAAATAAAAGGAAAGATCATTTTAATATTCCAAATATGTAAATATAAAATAATGTGAAGCATAATTATCCACTCAACATTTACGCAACTTATGTAAGCCATACATATTGTTGCTCCTTACATTTGTTTATAAAAAAATAGATATTTATGCATATTCAAATGCAAAATGAACCAGCAAGTGCAGAAACTTACTTTTATTTTTTAGCCATCAACCATCCATGTATCATTCGTTTATCAAAACACTGAAACAAAACAGAAGAATTCCAACTAATTTCAAAAATAAACGTTAGTTTGTTCAACTTAAAAGTCAAATTCGTTTACCATGGTCGGTGTTGGATGACGGTGTCAGATTTAGGTTTATCAAAAAATTAAACCTGCCTCTAAACATCACCAAAATCAACATCAACTCCACGTTAAGCCAAAAATAAAAATCACCAAAAACTAAAAATAGAAAAATGTTGAAGTTTGGACTTGGGATTACGAAACCAAAAACGAACAGATGGATCATTATGCTCCAATCAATCTGGCTTTTCATTTCAAACCAAGCATATTTTACCCGTTCAAAAGTCGGAGGGGAGGCGTAGGTTGGGAGGGATGTAATGGAACCGGTGGTCTTCACGGGATCAGTAGAATGTTGATCGGAACCATAACTAAAACAAAAGGAAATCCAAAATCGTAATCAGAAAACCGAAATCAGAACCATAACTAAAACAAAAAGAAAAATCAAACAAAAAGGGTTGCTCTATCTGAAGGTTAGACGAAGATCGACTACGGAAAATCAGAACCTGCTGGTGTGAGACGAAGATCGACTACGGAACCATCAAACGCGTCTTTCGGAACCATCATATGGAAAATCAGAAGCGAGAATCAAATCAAAACCGAGAATTAGAAGAGAAGGGCATATCAACATTGCTGAATCGGATCGGTGCGTGATTTGTGCATGTGGGATGCATGTCGGTCGGTGAAGCAGATAAAAAGAGAAGGGCATATCAACTTTGCTGAATAGGATCGGGAGGAAATAAGATGTGCGAAACTGTTTTGCATAGCAACTTTGCTGAATCGCCGGCCAAATGGTTGAAATCGTCGGAACTGTTTTGGAGGAATCAGATGTGCGGCGTAATCCTGGAGCTGGAAGGAATTGGGCTGGTCAAATTAAGAGAGGTTCATTAGGTTTAGGTTATTTTGGTGAAATTACTTATATGCCCTTCTCTATTAATTTGCATCTAACCAGTTTTAAAGTTTGTATAAAACTAGAAATAGAGTTGCAATTCTTTTTCAATTACGTACGGAAACGAATTAACAATTATCGGTTACATATTTATCACATAAGATATTTGGATTTTAGATTTTTGTGGCAAACGAATATAAATATTATGGGTGAGGAGAAAAGTATTATAGAAATATAAGCATAGACAAGTGACTTGAAATGGTACGAAAACGTTATATTAATATTAGTGGAGCTTTATTGTTATATAATCTATATTTTATAGGATATATAATTTGGCTTTAATAAATAAACAATTTGATACAAATTAAAAATTGCATAAAAGGTCTCTGAGTACATGCATATTGAATCCAAGCATAACATATGTTCTTTAAATTGTTATGCTCAATTTAGTAAATGTACATTTAAAAAATGTTATCAAAATTTGGTTTAACAACGTATTTTTTTAGCCTAAAAGTACAACACCAAGCAAAAAAAAAACATATGTTAATTTTAACTCTTATATAGAATACATATTTCTTTTGAAAAAAAAGAAACATACTTAGATTTTTTAACTCAAAACGGACATCGAAAAACTAATTGTTATATGTAAATTATTCATTGAAACAAATTATTTGATGTCACACCATGGTACGAGTACACACATAGAATGTATTTTTCTTTTGAATTTTTTGATAGATTATATCCACATTTAACAAAAACTCATTTCAAATGTGTGTTTTTTTAAATATGACATGTTTTCAAAATGAAGATAATTGTTGAAATAGAACTATTTATCGTGTGTCACATTGTATGTTATTTGTAATACGAATGTACCTTTATTTTTAACCAAAAGAGACTAACGGTCGACCGAAAACTAGACGTTGAAATGAATTATTCGTCGCCGCCACATGTAGCTATTCATCGAAAAAAACTACTCGCCGCATTGAACAATTCCCTACGCACCTAAAATAAACCTATCGACCGAAAAAACCATTCAATATTTCCACATTCAGACATTGCAACATCGACACTCATATACTATTCACTTAAATAAAATTAATCTCCCCCTCCCCCCAAACCAATCAGCTCCCCCCTCCCCCCAAACCAAGTGAATATATTGTTGTTATATATATAAACTTGCTTATTAAACTCATGATACAACATGTGTTATGCGTATACCGTCTATTTCCTTATACTATTGATGGTTTCTATGGACTTAACTCAAGTGAAATCACGTGTAAAAGTTAATTTTATGGATCTAAACTTGATATTAGAACTACAACCATTGTAGAGGTGATTTTAATAGAGACCTAATATGTCAAAACACCATGCTAAGTCAAGAGAAAAAAATGCTAAAAAAAGATAAATTAATCAGATTGCATAAATTTCTGAGGGTTAACTCACCGTGGCTCCAAATGTTATTTTACTCGTTTATGACAAGATCAATTCTTAAACAGGATCGAAAAAACCGAACCGAAACCAGAAAAATAAAATTCATAGAATCGAAACCGAATTGCTTAATCGCTTTCGAGATGGTTCCGGTTTACAACAAAACAGATACGTTTCGCCGCTAGAAACAAAAACGTACTTATATTTGCATACCGTAAATTATTCGTCAAAATGAAACTAATGTTCGCCACCGATAGTAATTAATCGCCAAAAAGAAACTATTTTCCGCCGCCGCATTGCGCGGGTACGCAGCTAGTATATATATATATATATATATATATATATATATATATATATATATATATATATATATATATATATATATATATATATATATATATATATATATATATATATATATATATATATATATATATATATATATATATATATATGGTTGTGGTGGTAGAGGGTGGCGATGATGATGGTGATGGCGATAGAGGGTGGCGATGATGGTGGTGATGGTAGCGACGGTGTTCGTGGGGTGGTGGTGTTGGTGGAGGTGGGTGGTGACGAAGGTGGTAGTGGTGGCGGCGGTGTTGGAGGTGGTAGTGGTGGCGATGGGTGGTTGTAGCGATGGTGGAGGTGGTGGTAAAGGTGGTAGCGGCGGTGGAGGGGGACGTGGCGGCGTTTGCAGTAGCGGTGGTGGTGGTTGGTGGCGGTGGCGTTGGGGGAGGTGGCGGCAGCGACGATGGTGGTAGAGATGGCGACAACAGCGGTGGTGGACTGGTGGTGGCGGCAACGACGGTGATGGTGGTAACGAAGGTGGTGCAGGAGGAAGTGGTGGTGAAAATCATATGTGAATAATAATATATTTCTCGACGTTAGAGCGTCAACGCTCCGACGACGCCAAAGCATTAGAGCGACAAGAAAAAAATATTTGGCTGAGATTCATTTTCGTATTCTCAACATAATTATCTATGGTACCAAGGACTAATTTCGATTGTCGAAATCAAAATCATCAACGGCTAAAAAATAGGTTGTAAATTTTTTACATTGACACATGTAGAAGATTATAAAAATAATCACTTAATTTTTTGTGTTTTTAATTTTTTGACATTACTCTTTTTCAAAAATAAAAAATCGGATATAACAAAATTCATATTTTTTTGTTCTCAACATAGACATCCAAATTGATATATATATATATATATATATATATATATATATATATATATATATATATATATATATATATATATATATATATATATATATATATATATATACTAGCAGGCGTCCCGCGCGATGCGGCGGCGGTGGAGGGGGGGGGGGGGGTTGTCGAGGTTGGTTAGGTTAGTAATGGGTAGGCGGTTAACTGTTTTATTTGGTCATATTAAATTGAAAAAGAAGTTGGTGTGTACCCACGCTATGCAGCGGACGACGATTAATTTTATTTACCTGAATAGTTTCTGGATGGCGATTATTTTCCTTTCATCAAACGTCGAATGCGAGGTACAGTGATTAGTTTTGTCGTTGAATAACTATCTTTTGATATGCATTGAATGGTTTGGTTTTGCTAATGGATTATTGCAGTAATTATGGTCGAAAATAGTTAAATGCATCGTGATATCAAGTTTTATAGTCAAATGCATCGTCCAACAGGGGCGGTGAATAGTTTTCTTACGACAAATAGTTATGTTTCAATTATTAGGATTTTCGAGAGTGGTGGTATTTTGATTTAGACATAAATATGCATATTTATTGTTATGCGTTTGAAAAACAAATGTACGTTGCTATTTTACGTTAAATATACATTGTATAATATTTTTAGGATACTTGTCCATTATCACACGGGAATTTTGTATTAGAAATAAATATGCATGCTTCTTGTTTTGCATTTGAAAAAAATTTGTGTTGCTATTTTGCGTTAAGTATAAAAAGTACAATATTGTCTCTGGGTACATGCCCATTTGATTGCAAAGATGGAAATGCTGCATCAATTAAAGCATCGAGTGAGTTACCTTCACCGGTGTATGGAATGGCCATGTTATCAGGTATCCGAATGACTGGTCTCTATGGTAGCATATTTAACAACCAAGCTCCTGCCTATATTCTTTATTCCATGCCTCAGGGGTAAATTCGTCTAATTTATTCATATTCCACGAGAAAGCTTATTATGTTGGATCTTCCTTACTCCAATTCTATTTGTTGCCCTCTGCCACAATGTAACTTCTGTTATGAAATCCAATGTGCCTTCGCTTCCGATCATCAGTTACCGTAGTGTTCTAAAGCAAGTAATCTATGTTGTAAATGTTCCATTGGTTCAATTTCTTACGATAGTGTAAGGAATTCCATTAGCTTTCGGCACAAAAAAAGTTATTATGAGCTGGCCCACACTGTACACAGTGTCCCACTACCGAAGTGTTGTGTATATAGTATTTTTCTTTCTTTTCTAGACCGAATAAACCGTAAACAGTTTGAATGAAAGCATTGAAAATCTTATTCTTCCATCATCACTGCCTCTATAAACACGAACCTGGAAAATAATTTGAGCATAATTTTAAGACTAAAAAAGCATTGAAATTATAATTAGAAATGAAAGTACATTGCTATTAATGGAAGTTTTGGAAAACCAAAAAAACCTAAAAAGATTTTATAAGCACGTTACTGTTACTACTGAAGGTATCAAAATGAAAGAATGTAAACAAAAATTGAAAGTTGGTTGGTGCCATTACTGCAAGCATAGAAAAGCGAAACAAAAAATGAATTTTGAAAGTACATTGCTATTAAAGCAACACTTTGAAAACCAAAAAACCAAAATACAAATGAAAGTAGTTCAGACTGTGCTGGGTCAATATGGATCGGGTCAAACTGCTGGGTCAGGTGGAGTATGGGGTTAACAGCCTCCCCTTCTTCAGAAAGTAGGGTTGGAAAAAAGCAATAAGAACTGACAGTACGTTGCTATTAATGGAACTTGGGGAAACCTAAAAAAATTATAATTACGAACTGTTACTGAAGGTATCAAAATGAAACAATCTAAACCAAAATACATTGCTATTAAAGCAACTCTGTGAAAACCAAAAAACAAATGAAAGTAGTTTACTGTTATTGAAGGGCTAAAAAAGAATAAATTAAAAATAAAACCAAAAGTTGGTTGCTATTATTATAAACACAACCATGAAAAAGGAAAAACTCAAAAAATGGCCGCAAATGACATTTTTACCGTTTGTCATATATTTTGATCATTTTTATATAAATAATTCTAAAAACTTGTACATACCTGGCCCCAAATCACATGCCCACCCCCACCCTCTCTTTTCCGTTGGTGTTTGTTTCCTTCTACCATGAAAGAAGGTTACTGTCACCGTCTTCTAACTGAAACCACAAAAAACACCCGATGTGACTAAAATTCCAATAAGGACACGTGAAGATGAAACCTTCACCATGCCCGGAAAAATACCTGAGGTGACTAAAATACCCCTGAAGGCACCTAAAGTTGAACCCTTGATCATGCCTGAAAAGATACCTGATATAGTCTTGGGTAAAGCATCCCTAAAGCTACAAAAACATGATGAAACTACTAATCTGTCCCACTTGTCAGGTGTACAAAGACCAAGGACTTCCCTTAACATGTTACCTGAAAAGGGTAAAGCCTCACACATACCAAGATCTATAAGTTCACGCCCTTTAGTACTTGAAAAAGTTAGAACATTGCTAATGGTGGTTCCAAGAAGATCAACTGCTCTTCTAGAATGACACATGAAAGAAGTAAACACTCATCATTCCTTTTGGTGCCGCCAAGAACCTAAACCAAGCAACCAACCAGCATAGATACCATATCAGATCAAAAGCATATCCAAAACCTCCAATGAGGATGAGCAGCCACTTCTTTCAATATGAAAAGACATCATGTTTAAAGTTAGTAGATTTGCAACGATAGATGTCTATTATCATGAAAATCTACAATTACCATATTAACATTTCAGTATACTTAATAAAAACTTCTCACAATGATTTAATGGTATTTGAATACATTCAAAAGTAGGATGCTCTTAATCCAAGTGTCTCATGATGAGTTAATGGTATTTCGAAACATAATTAAAAGCATGTTTAAAGTAGGATATGTAGTGGCTCTTAATACAAGTGTCCCGCAAAATTCCATTATCTTCATGCCACACACCTAATCATCAACAAAAAGAACAATATCTTGATAGAATAAAATTCCCTGAATAAAAACAAAGACAACTAATGAACAAAGCAAATGTATTCATTCAGGCATTGAAAAGGTTAATGAAGAACCAATTTTAAATTAGACACGAAAATATCATAATAAAAATATTGTGAGTAATTTCGATCTTGTCCCTTCCACTGCATATCATATCAAAGCTACCTTCAAGAATTACTCAAACTAATAAATGAATAAGAAGGCGTGTATATACACATTTATTAACAAACATTTCTCTAAACTCCCAACTAAATATAAAGCAACCTAATTTGTCAGATAAAAAACCAGAAAAAATCAACAATTGTAAAACTACCAGTGTACGTTCTAATCCCAGCTCCTTGATATTTTCCACCCAGTTCACAAAAGAGAAAGAGAGAAAGAAATTTGAGTGAAGAGAGAAATTGGATTACGTTTAAAAGTCGGTGATTCGAAGAGAGATAGAGCACATTGACATTTTAAATATGATTAATTATTATTAAATAATAAATAATTTTAAAAAATAGGGTAATATAATCAATGTATGTTAGGGGCCAAGCGCATAACAAAACCAAAAAGTAGGAACGATGACTTAAAAAAAATATTAGGGACCAAATGTGCAAATTACCCCGTACCATAAGGATCATTTGTGTAATTTACTCTAGTTTTTTTTACTTCATACTAAAAGATTGGTCTTGAAATGTTAAGTGACAAAATGATGATTTGCCTACTAAGACTTCTGTTTTTCCACTTTAGTTTATCATCTCTTGTCTTGACCCCAAGACTCATTAATCGATCAGTCTTTATTTTTTTCTTCCAAATTCATTCTCGTTAATAATAACCGTACCTACTTCTTTTGATTTTTTTTGTAGTTTACTTATTCTTTGATTACACTATACAAGCTTCAGTTCCTTTTTCCAGTATCTTCTAATTAATATTAATAGTATTCTAATAGTAATCGTAAACGCTTTCATTATTGTAAAAGCATTCCTTTTAGTTTATGGTTTTGGTATCATTTTTGGTTTTGCTATCATTTTTTGTGAATAACCATTGCTTATGGTTTAATTAAAATAATTAATGTTATCAATATATTTATAGCTTTGAATAATCACCATAATTGCAATGAATAACAACACACTTTTACTTCATTTCTAATAAGGTGACTTGACTTTACGATATGTCAAAAGCTATTATGTATATATGTTTCTAATTAGAACCAAGGTAGAACTTATCATTTAATTTAGGGTATATTACTTCTTACACCATGGCAATAACAATTTTGATTCCTCCGCTTGTTTTTCCCTCATCATTTTCTGAAAGATGTATGGCATTTAAGACAAAATCATGGCAAAAAAAAATGTTCTGCACCAACAACCTCCAAAAATCTCAATAGTACAAGAAATTAGAAACAGAAAACATTAAGACACCAAATACAATTGAGAAAACACTTTCAGCTACATTCTTTAATTTTTTTTCATCTTATAAACTTGCAGCTAGAACAAATTAATAGCAGGCTAGTTAAATTTAACTCTACAAAAACCAATATGTTTACAAATCAAGAGCCAAACATCTTGAAAAGTAGGGGTACAATGGTCAAGTTGAACAAACTAATAGTTGGAGTCCTTAAAATCACCCATTTAAACCATCCTGCAGGGGTTAGAACAACTCCAGGGGTAAAATAGTCAAGTTTAAAAGTCGAATGCCTATTGTCCTTTCTATTACCCATTTCAAAAAAGTAGAATGCCTATTTTCGTTTCTATTTTCATAGACATACATCCCCTGTCCCTGTCCCTGTCCCTGTCCCTGTCCCTGTCCCTGTCCCTGTCCCTGTCCCTGTCCCTGTCCCTGTCCCTGTCCCTGTCCCTGTCCCTGTCCCTGTCCCTGTCCCTGTCCCTGTCCCTGTCCCTGTCCCTGTCCCTGTCCCTGTCCCTGTCCCTGTCCCTGTCTGAATACGGAGTGTCGTCGTCCCAACCCGTATGACCCTGTACAAAATTCCAACATTAATTATTACAAAATATTATTGTGGTACATATTAATAATATCCATCTGCTTTGTTATTAATGTAAAACATTCAAAGATAAAAATTTTCATTCTAATAAAAAAATGTCTACCTTATCATATACAAGTTTGGGAGGGGTTCATGACCTTATATTATGGCAATCAACTCCTTGAAAGAAAGGGTGAATTTTTAGTGAATTATAATAGTCACGTCCTGCGTCGAGTCATTTTGTAGAATTTATATCGTGTATCATTTTTTTCAAAATAAGTTGCTATAAATGGAAAGATAGAGAACAATAGAAACATTCTCATATATTAAATGTTAACATACCAATAATCTGGCATCATGAAAAAAGTTATCGGCGAGTGGGAATTTATTGGCGACATCATAGGGAAGTTATCGGCGAGTGCGAAGTTATCTACGACATTGTGGGGAAGTTATCGGTGACTGAGGAAATTATCGTCCAGTGGGGAAGTTATCGGCGAGTGGGAAGTTATCCGCGAGTGGGGAAATTATCGGCCAGTGGGGAAGTTATCCAAGTGTGGGAAGTTATCCGCGAGTGGGGGAAGTAATCCGCAAAGTGAAAATCGATTCCGTGTTTAAGAGATTTTGCATTAGCTACTTGTACCTCTTAAATTCTTACTGTTTAAAGGTAGTGTAGATGGAGTGCTACGTGCGGGTGCCAATAATGTGGTCTTAGATTGTGGGTTACATGTTTACAGTTTTGGAAAAAAATGAGTTGTGGGCTCCGAGTTAAATTTTTGACATAATTTTCATCAAAGTATTTCAATCGATATTCATTTTAAAAACAAAATGCATAGAATTAGATATAATGTTTAGGATGCAATAAGTGTAACTTCCTTTGAATATTCTACATCATTTAAACATCGTTTTGATCAAACAATTTTTTTTATAAATGACAACCAAACATTCGCTAAACAATTTATTTTCAGTCTTGATGGCCAAACATTTTATATGGTCAATATATTACTAAATACTAAACGTTAACGTGCATTTACACTCCCCAAAGCCGCCTTCTTATGTGTCTTAAAGTTTTGAGTTTGGATTATTGTTTCTGGTTTAAATCTTTTATTTTCTTTTGAAGATATATTATTAAAATTTTATGTTTTAAGTTTTACTTATTGGAATCGTTATATTATTACAATTTTATGTTTTTAGTTTTACCTATTGGAATCATAAATGAAAACTTTCCAAATCATCTAAAAAGAATCCAAAAAAATCATTTTTTTTTCAAAGTGCAATGCTATTAAGGTTTTTTTTTTTTTTTTTTTTTTTTTTTTTTTTTTTTTGCAAAGCACGATAATTAATGTACCATTTCTAATGTCTGTAGATTGTTATGCTTCAATAATCTAAATTTTATTTCCTCTAAATAACTTCGAAACCAAACATTTCAGGAAAATTTTGGGTTCATTATCATACCTGCATCAGCTTTTTAATTTCACAAAACATATCTCAAATGTTTTACATATTGGTTGCTGATGTGATAAGAAGTGGGTCAATTTCACAAAAATTGAACGATTGTCACAAGAAAACACATGTAAGCATTGGAATGATGATAAAGAGTAGGCCTTTACTTGTCAATAATCAAGAGTTTTGGCTAGATGCAGAACCACGCTTAACCTCATTGCCTATTTCATCGGTTGTAATTTTCCTGAATCAATAAAATTTATATAAGTCCCCTCAATAATATTGAATGTGTCTGTTACAAGCATCTATTCTTGTGAAAATGTCTTAAAAACATTGAAATTTGAAAAAAGCAAATAATAAAGAATAAAAATTGTTCGGGTCACCATGGTTGTGGTTGCAAAATACACTCTCCTCTTCATCAATTATCCCGGCTAGTCCACATCCTAACCACAATACAACGAAAAGTCATATCAAAACTACTCAAAACACTAAAATTTACAGAATAATTGCAATACAGAACAGGTAACCTGATAGCACATATTACTTTCATTTTTTTGCTATTACAGTTCCATAATGAAGAAAAACCTTGCAAGTTCAATCCAGGAGTAAAATGAAATGAAAGTGTGATGGCGTAATACATAAAGTAACAAAAGTACGTGGTTACTATTTGCATTTAGCTATTTGTAAATATCTTTTTCTTTGTAATTTTACTTTATGACGAAAATGCCCTTAGCCATAAAAAATCTTCGGAACCACCCTAAGGCTATTCATATTATTCCCACTTGATTTAAGGGTAGAGAATAGATAGGAGTACCTCTTTTTCATTGGTTTTAAGTCATTTGCAATCTCTTTCAAAGTACGAATTCATACCGAAGTTGCAAGAAGTTAACATATGAATCAGAAATTAAAGTACAATAACATATTAAGCAAAATATTAGAAGTATAAGTGTATAACAACATACTGCGTTCTTCAAATTTTAGTTGTTAACAAAAAAGCAAGGTCTGATATTCAAATCCTCAATATCACCATAAAAAGTTGACTAAAATTCTGTGTATAAACCAAATAAAAAAGCATATAAATCTAATTTTTATACTTCTTTGAGAAGCTACAAAAATGAGTAGAAGCTACAAAGTAAGTATACAAAGTGATTTTTTCACTGAATGAAAATTTCAAAAAATAACGTCCTAATAAGAAAAACATGAAAGTATAATGCTAATTTCATATTTTTCCAAAGTAAAATGACTTAATAAGAAAAAAACTGAAGCACAATGTTGTAATACAAAGAAATGAAAGTAGGATGCTATAATACACAAGTAACCAAAAGTAGGTTGTTATTTCTTTCATTTAGCACTTACCTTTTTTCTGCATGAAGGTCAACACCCAGAGTTGGAGGAGCTGAGATTGTGGAGATGATTACAGGCCCAAAGACTGCCACAAGCTTCAATAACATTTCCAGTGACACATTTATATGCCTCTTTGTGTTGCCATCAAGTAAACCCAAAAACAAAGGCAGCAAAAAAAAAACATGTACCTCTTTTAAATTTTAATCGCCATAAAAAAAAGAACATGGTAAAAAAGTGAAAAGAAAATGAAAATTTCCTTTATTGAAGCCACCTTGTTTCGAAGAAATGCTTCTATTTGATCTCTACCCATATGAAACGCTAGGTCAAAAATATCCTGTAATTGATAAAACTTTTAGTTTATGCTTCTCACTTGAGAAGGTGGGACACGACTCGAACTCGACAAGGCTTCTACTGCTATTTTAGATGAGGAGGGTATTATCGTCATTTACCGTCCTCCCACCCAATGGGGACTGTGAAGAGTCTGCATCCCTAACAGGGGAAGGATGTTTGGAAGAACCATTTGGAGCATTTAAGAAGTCCCGCATATCCACCTATAAGCATCATATTTGTAGAAATTAATGTAAGAAAAAGAGTCATATAAGCACTAAATCTTTTTATAAATTCAAAAATCACATAAAAGCTATATAATTGTTACAATAATATTAGCACACCTGCATTGATCGTAACAATGCTCTCAGATCAGCATTTTCTGTAACCAATTCTTGATTTTTTGCTTCATATGCATCCACCTGAATTGCATTTTCATGTATAAATTATAATTATATATAACTTGAAACAACAACCACAGATTGATATAAAATATTAACATACAATCTTTTTATAGAAATCATTGTCCGCCTTCTTCCCATTCCATGTCCCACGTTGTCGCCCTTCTTTCTATTATGCAGGAAAATTTATAAGTTATAAGTCTCAACATTTGAACTAATAAATATGCATTTATTTAAATTCTGGACAAATTACCTGAAGTAAATTCACCATCTCCATGCCTGATCTTGATTCCTTCTTTTTCTCCATCATAACTTGATTTAATCGCTCCTATAAGGAAAGAAAAATTCTCCAAGATTTATCACCATAAATGTGGGAAATATAAGATGGATATCACATGCATCAAGAGAGAATCACAATTCACACCTGCAACTTGATGTACTCTTTTTCTTTTCTTCATCTCATGTATCTGTTGAGTTTTGACTTGCTTTTGCAATATGACAAGTTGAAAGAGGTAAGTTATAGAAGCAAATAAGACGAAAACCAAAAAGGGGATGTATAAAAGCAGTACCTGATTTCCTATAACCATTCTTTGAAATTCATCTCTTTCTTGCTGTAACTTCACAAAATAATTACAGTTAAAGTATCAAAATGAATATAACAAATTAAAAAATTCAAAACATACGGATTTGTAGAGAGGTGATGAACCCAGGAGTGGTAGCAAAACCAGAATCAAATAGCTTGGGTCCCATTGAAGTTTTATTGTTTAATCAAATTTGGTGAATCAATCCCTCAAAATCAGGACATTGAAGTGAAGACATCGTTTGTATGTCAAGGCAATAACCTCCTTCCCACATTAGTGGTTTCTACGGTTAGATAAAAAGATAAAAGGTAGAGACCTGAATATGAGAGGCGGTAGAACCTTGAAGGTGACTGAAGCAATGCAGAGTTTAACTTTTAGATGAAACGGGGCAATAGGAGTTCCTGGAATGATATATTTATCTCTGGAAGCAGATATGAAGTGGAGGAGCGACAATTGAGAATTTGAATATGAATCTTGAACCTGCAAAAAACCAAAATTAAACAAAAAAACAGAATAAAAACCCAACAAGTGGGGATTATAAGCTAACACCTGGAACAATGAAGAGATGGGCATGAACTACATTACACATTAGGGACATCCCTCCTTCATTCCTTAATCATTCCTACATAACAAAAAAAATTAGATTAAAACAATAGAATCACTCTAATTGTGATCACTCATTCGATTTGGCCCAGAGTTCCCAAAATCCAGAAAAAAAAACCTCTATTAAATTATTCAAATCACAAATGGTTCATGGAAACTACAATTTTTTAAAAACCAATTTTGGTGAAGTAGTCTTTAAGGACATAAATACAAGCATATAACAGAGTCACTAACAAAGAAGGAGATGATACTACCTTTGTTTCATAAAGGTTTTTATAAAAACCCACATGTATAGCAAACCACCAAAACCCACATACAAAAACCAGTGATTTAAAGAAACTAAGAGAATCGGAAAGAAAAAAAAAAGATAGACTCGAACCTGGGAATTTTTGGTTTAAAAGCGACTGGAATCCAAAAGCTTGCCTAAGAAACACACAACCAAACTGTTGACTTCAGACAGAACTACAAAAATCTAGTAAAAAAAATTAAAAAAGAATCAATCACAATAAACAGACAGTAAAAGATCGAAGAACAACTTATGAGACTTTCTTCTTTGCTACTACTATCCCTGTCTAAATGAAATAGCCAGGTCCTTTTCTCTAAAAAAAACTTATAATCTTGAATAACGCTGCAAAAACAAAATTCAGTACTGAAATCAGAACGTATTATCAAAAAATCAGAACAATTACCATGAAGTCTCTCTGTGGCATTTTGTTGAACACGTGGGTTGCATTGCCCTTATCAACCATCGCAAGACTAAGAGAAAGCCGCAGGTCTGGGATTGAGAAATCACATCGGTTGTGAGAGGAAGAGGTCTGCTTTTTTGTTACTTTACAAGCTTCAATCAACAAAAACATAAGCAACATTATCTACAGGTAAGGGCACCAGATATGGTGAGAAAATCATGTATTGAATAAACTAAAAAAAAAAGCTACAACTGGTTGAACCTGGAGAAACTTATGACCTGGAGCAACGTAGTGAATGGTGGAGTCCGACATGGTTGTAATCGACGGTGTATGGTGTTGAACGCGTGACTGCTGGGGTAAACCGGGGAGAGGGAATTCGACATGGAGGAAGATAGGAAAAGATGAAGAAAACAGTAGTAGAAGCCGTTGAGAGATTGAAATTGAGTGATGGTGGTCTCCTCAAGCAGAATCTAACCTGTAACCAAATTCGGGGAAGCAAAATCAAACCTAAACCTAATTGATTGAATGACGATACCATCTGTGTTAGGACTTCCGCATGTCGCTGTGATTAATTCTGACGGGAGAGCGGGTTTCCCTCTTTTATAGACAAAAATCTACGGTGGTTGAAGGGAGTGGGAGGAGAGGTGGGAGGTGGGGAGGTTTTTGACGGTTCAAGAGAGCTTGTATTCGATCATGGAGGAACATGGGTGGTTGATGAAACGGTTCTAATATGTGGGATACAACCACCGATTTTGAGATCATGGGAGGTTGAAGTTGCAGTTAGTGTATCAGTACGTGGGGAGAAGAAGAAGGAAGTAGTGGGGAGAAACCACCATCGATTTTGTGCATTAGAGGTATTGTAACTTTTATGTTGAATGCTTTACACTTGTACCTTGAGACAATACGTTTTATAAATATATATATATATATATATATATATATATATATATATATATATATATATATATATATATATATATATATATAATATTTTTTTTCATAAGTATAGTTCGTCTGGATTCATAATGTGAATATGAACTATAAAAATTTGAATATAAGTAATTATTTTACTTTTAAAACTTTTGCTACATCAATATTGTAATCATTTATAAGTAATGTAGTTGATTTTCAAGTGGATTTACTCATATTTACACAAAAGTTTACTTATATTCACATATCAATATCATATAGTATTGAGAATTTACTTAGAAGTTTTTTACTAATTCAACATTTTAATCATTTATAATGAATTTATTATGATTCACAATTCGGTTTACTTACATTCGCCCAACAATTTACTCAGACACACATATCAATATCATATGATATTTTAAATATACTCCGAAATATGAATATAATTAATTTACTTAGAAAATTTTTAATACTTCAACATTTTAATCATTTATAATGAATTTACTATGATTCATAAGTTAATTCCATTCACATTCACACAAAAATTTATTCAGATTTACATCACAATATCATATGTCATTCTGAATGCCAACAGTGAATAACAGAATAACAGTTCAGATTCACAAATGAATCTCAACTAGTAGAAATTTCTAAAAAAATCGTTTTTGTATATCAATTTGGATGTCTATTTGTAGATGATAAAAGTTATAAATTTCTATATATTTAGTTTTTTTCGATAAAAAATAAACTCTAAAAATTAAAATAATGAAGTGAGTTTTTTATAATTCGGTAGATGTATGTCCACCGTAAGGTTTCTAATAATGTGGATGAAATTAATCCATTGAGACTATGGTTTCTATTAATCCGTTGTTAAATTTTTCCATATATATATATATATATATATATATATATATATATATATATATATATATATATATATATATATATATATATATATATATATATATATATATATATATATATATATATATATATACACGGAGAGGATCAACATAAAACCCCTAATTACACATAGAACTATAGAACCACCTTTTAAGCTATCGGATTGTTCAATGAATGGCCATGATTAAAACTTGTAATTGGAATACCATTACGAATTGGCAGGGGTAGAATTGGAATAGCATTATGCATAAACTGATTTGATTTACGTTTCCTCTTCAAATTGAAAGCGTAAATCATGGAATTGCTAAATCTAATCTCGAGATTGGCGGGTATCCTCTCTAATTGAAACTATCCAAATTGAGAGCTCGTCACCGGCGACTGGAATCTGGAGCTCCTTCCACCGTCAAACCGATCTCTCGCTCATCTCCCATCAAATCAATTTTCCTGTTTTTGATTTTGTTGATCATATACAGTTTATAATTTTGTGATTTAAGTCAAAATTGAGATACCAGATGTCATTTTCTGAATGTTCACTAATGAACAATGAAGAATGTTCATTAATAAACATAGATTACTGAACATTTATGAACAGTTCTTTATTGTTTACTTAAATATGTTTTATTGTTCAGTTAAATTTGTTTAGTGTTCGATTTTGAATTGATTCCAGAAATCGATTTCGATTTCGATTTCAAATTGATTTTAGAAATCTATGTTTGGCATAAATCTATGTTTGATTACAGAAATCGATTTTGCTTGTTGTTGTAATACTTCTCGTAGTTGTTGAATATATGTTCATCTATAAACACACGTTTATGAATGAACATACGTTCATGAATAAACATATGTTCATAAATGAACATACATTTGGCTCTGATTCTAATTCTATGTTTGGCGTTGTTTATAGAACGAATGATCAATAATGAACATCCCCATGTTCATTAATGAACATTCATGAATATAACGTTAGTTGTTGCTATAATACTTCTCGTAATTGTTGAATATATGTTCATCTATGAACACACGTTCATGAATGAACATACATTTGGCTCTGTTTCTAATTCTATGTTTGACTTTGTTTCTCAAACGAATGTTCAGTAATTAACATTCCCATGTTCATTAATGAATAGTCATGAATATAACGTTAGTTGCTACTGTAATACTTCTCGTAGTTGTTGAATATATATTCATCTATGAACACACGTTCATGAATGAACATACATTTGGCTCTGTTTCTAATTCTATTTTTTGCGTCGGTACAAATGGACAGAAAAAAAAAAGGAAAATGCATTAGGAGAGAACGAGAACGAGATAGAGAGAAAGAGACCGAGGCAGATGGATCGAGGCAGTAAGTCGGAGAGAAAGAAAACGGTCGATGTTTAACCATGTTCAGTTATGAAAATTTGAGTTTTTGGTTAAAAATTCATTAATGTTCATTTCTAAACATGTATGTAAGTTTGTATATTTTGAGTTTTTGTTTAAATATCCATCAATGTTCATTTCTGAACATGTATGTAAGTTCGTATATTTCGTCAATATTCATTTCTGAACATGTGTGTGTGTGTGTGTGTTCATATTTCATTAATGTTTGTCAATGTTCTTTATGAACATGTGTATGTATGTTTATATATTTATCAATATTCGATAATATTCATTTATGAACATCTGTGTATGTTTGTATATTTCATTAATGTTCATTTCTGAACATGTTTGTATGTTCATATATTTCATCAATGTTATGAATGTTCATTTCTGAACAAATTTTGGGATTTTGAAAACAATGTTCATCAATGAACATATACGTGTAATTTACCATCATACACTTATCACCCTAATTTGATCTAATGGTCAAGAAGATGGTTCTATGGTTCTATGCCAAATTTTGGTTCTACGTTGATTTCACCCATATATATATATATATATATATATATATATATATATATATATATATATATATATATATATATATATATATATATATATATAGAGGGAAAAGTGAATATACTGCTGTTATGTATATAAGCTTGCGTACTAAACCCTTAATAAAACGTCGGTTTACATGTATATCGCTTATTTTCTTATCATCGTATTCTTTCTTCCTTGATTTTATGTTCCACTCAACAATTATTTAATCCAGATCATGTCTTCCTCCTTCAACGATTCTTTAGACCCGATACGACTTCCTGCAGGTCTGAAAGAAGAAGAAAGAATCATTGAAAACGGAAGACACGATCGTGATTAAGAAATTGTTGAGTCGAACAAAAATTCAATAAAGAAAGAATAAGAGAATAAGGAAATAATCGATATACATGTAAACCGACGTTTTATTGAGGGTTTAGTACGCAAGCTTATATACATAACAATAGTATATTCACTTTTTACATATATATATATATATATATATATATATATATATATATATATATATATATATATATATATATATATATATATATATATATATATATATATATATATATATATATATATATATATATATATATATATATATATATATATATATATATATATATATATATATATATATATAAGCGATCGGGTGAGAACTCTTCTTAAAGTGAGGACACCATAAAAATTGAAAAAAGAAAAACAAAAAATATAAATAATAAAATGGATCAAGTACTATATTGGAAAAAAAAATTCGGAAAAAAACTTTTGGATCATTATTTTTTTAATAGTGAAACAATGATCCACAAAATAAAAAAATTTGTGGATCATTGCTGTTTTTCAATGATTCAAATTTTTTTATAATGATATAGTACTATTCTCGATTTTATGATTTGTATTTTTTTATAATTTTTTTCAATTTTTTAAAGCTATCTTTACGAGTCCTCACCGAAAAAATAGATCTCACCGGAACGAGACCATATATATATATATATATATATATATATATATATATATATATATATATATATATAAGTTCAATAAAAAACCAAAATAAAATAAGGAACCAAGGAACCAATCGTGAGCATCGGAATTCAAATGATCGACGGCCGAAGATAAGGTTGTAAATTTCTTAATTGAACGCGCATGTAGCGGATAATTCCAAAAAACCCACTTCGTTAGTTATTTATTTTTTTATTTTTAGAGCTTATTTTTTAACGAAATGAAAAATCGAATCTATCAAAATTCATAATTTTTTATTCTCTTTCAATAGACATCCATATCAATATAGTAAAAATGAAAAAAAAAATATTCAAAAATCTTGTTCAGATTCACAACACTTAATCGATGTGAATCTGAGCTATAACAAGTTTTATAGAAGATTATTCACATGTGAATGATCATTGAAATTATTTTTTTCAACAATTATTGATCATTCAATAACAACTTATGTGAATTTAAATAAACTTTTAGATTCAGACGTGAATCTCACTAAATTTTCATATTGAATTTAAGTGAATTCGTTTATATTCTTTACAATTTAAATATTTTGTACTTTACAATTGAATTAACTAAGATTCACAAATTAATTTACTTAAACTTATACACGAATGAACACAAAATTGCTGAAAAAATGGGTTCAATTATCATTTATATGTGAATTAATATATCTAAAACTAGATGCACACTATTTTTAACTTTTTGATCATACACAAATGAATTAATATAGATTCACAAATTAATTTGCTTAAAATTCACATGTGAATGATAAAAAATTGTTGAAAAAGCCAGGTACAATTACCATTTATATGTGAATTAACATGTCTAAAACAAAAAACAATTAAAATTCACAATGTAAATATAAATTATACTAAATTTGTATGGAAGATAATTCACATGTAAATAGTCATTGAATTCAATTTTTTTCAATAATTGTAAATCATTCAGTAACAACTCATGTAAATTTTAAAAACATTCTTAGATTCAAATGTAAATTCAAGAAAATCACTTATATTTCTACTATTTCAACCTTTTGATGTCATATACAATTGAATTAACTGAAATTCAAAATTATTTCCTAAAAATTCACATGTGATTGGTCAAAAATTATTGAATAAATCGAATAGAATTGTCATTTATATGTGAATGAATATATATCTAAAACAATACAATTCAGTTTAGATTCGCATGGTGAATCTGGACGAACTTAAATTAAAAAAAAAAAATTTGTATATCAATATGGATGTCTATTTATAGATGATGAAAAATTATAAATTGTGGTATTTTTAGTTTTTTTTTTTCGAAAAATAAATAAGCTTAAAAATTAAAAAAAACATAAAAAACAAAGTGGGTTTTTTTGCTATAATCCTCTACATTTGCGTCTAACTAGTAAATGTACATCCTTTTTTCTGGCCATCGATCTTTTGTATTTCGACCACACGATTGGTTCCTTGGTTCCTTGTTTTAAATTGGTTCTCTATTGAACCCAACCCTATATATATATATATATATATATATATATATATATATATATATATATATATATATATATATATATATATATATATATATATATATATATATATATATATATATATATATATATATATATATATATATGAAGGTTCAAATGAGAACAATTTCAATAATTATTGAAATTGAGAACATGAGAACAAATATAAACCACAATATTTTATAAGAGGCCCCATCCGCCCCTTTCCACCACAACCACCACCAAACTTCTACGCCTCCACTACCACCCATCTCCATCATGTCCCCTATCCATCTTACCCGACCCACTCTCGCTCCACCTCACCCACCCCACCCCACCCCAACATTATTTTTTTACCAATCACTCCCGCTCCACCTGTAATACCGTGTTTTTAAATCATAGAGATTTTGAGTTAATCTTGGTGTGATTAAGATTAGTTTGGTTGTTGTATGAGTTTGGGTGATTAAAAACCCAATTGGGAGAAGTTTGGACTTTGAAAAATGCCAAAACAGAGCTACACGGGTCGTGTATGGTTACACGGGTCGTGTAGAACACTTTAAGAACCAAACAGTTAGCTTTTCAGACCTACACGGGTCGTGTACATCTACACGGGTCGTGTAGGAATTGTTCAAAAGGAGTCCGAGAGCTAAGACAGACCTACACGGGGCGTGTGAGTCTACACGGGTCGTGTAGAACAGCCCGACACGGGGCGTGTGACCCTACACGGGTCGTGTAGGCCTGACAGCACTATATAAGTGCAGAAAATGCATTTTTACGGGAAAAATAGACCCATTTCGATATTCAGAGCTCCAAATGGCGATTTTGAGTGAAATCAAGCCTAGAGGTTCGTGGGGAAACATGTAGAAGTGTGGATCTAAACCCGTAAACGTGTTCTTGCTTCCTAATTTGTCGAGGTGAGTGATTTCTTGATTTTGGGGTTTTGAAACCCTAACTTTCATTTTCGTGTTTTAGCTATATATTGCTATATATGTTGTTAGTAGATTGTTAGTGGATGCCATTAGAGTTATTTGTGAGATTATTGTCGAGTTTCTACGGTTGAATTAGTAGAACCGCGAATTTGGGGGTTTAGGTAAATATTGAGTTAATATTACCGCTTATACTCCTTTTTCCTCTTTTGATTTATACATATTCGAGATAGATGTTATTGAGATGATTGTGTATGTTGGAGAATTGATTTAGACTATGGTGTTATAACCAAGTCTAGCGAACAGGAGCCCGGTACGCGAAATTTGGGGGTTCCTCATACTGAGCCAATATAAGGTGAGTAACTATAATTCATTCTTATGATTGAATTGTGAATTAACAGGTTGCTATTGATTTTAATTGGTTGAGATAACCAAATTTACAAACTGAGAAATAAGAGTTATATCTTGTAGTATATAATATGTATGTTGTACATATATGTGTTTTATTTTGATATTGCGGTGGCTAGAGTTAGAGACGAGTTATAATCTATATTGAGTATAAAAGTAGAGTACATGTTAGAATGAGTGAGTTAAAGTGTCTTTGAATTTGATTACTACAACCATGATGGTTGTTCTAATTGAGTATAAGAGTAGAGTATATGATGTAGAGGTTGAATTAAAGAGCCTTTGAGTTAAATTGTTATAGTTATGAGAATTGCTTATTATGTATTGTTAATTGTGAAAATGAGTACTGTTGAGAATGAGAATGAGTTTACAAGCAGTACCAGTTATGGTACTTATTGATGAGTTGATGTATACTAATAATTAGCTGGCATTGTAAGCAAAGGTGAATTGCAGGTTTCAGCTAAAAGAAAGAGGTGCTTACTTGCTAATGAGAATAGCAAGAGAGGAGAATGAGAATGTTCATGGAGAGACATATGTGGATTATGTTGGAGATTACTCACTAAGCTTTATAAGCTTACACTTGAGTGTTTTGTTGTTTTGCAGGTATCTGTAGCTGTGATAGGGGAAGGCATGTGATAAAAAGAGACAGACATGTTTAGAGCTTTGTCCTTTAGTTGAATTAGATTTATTTGTAATTCCTGGTTGAAATTGTAAGGACCTTTTGTGTAAAAATTCATGTTGATAACATCTTGATACTTGGTTTGAGTACAAGTATGCCCATTTTGATGTATTATTGTTTGAAAAATTTTTGGGTGTACTTTGTATGAGAAACTGGGCGTTACAAGTTGGTATCAGAGCATGGTTTAAGTGAACTAGGTCTTTGAGTGTAGAGTCCTAGACTTAAACCGAGAAGAGAAAGACCCCCTATCACATGCTTGGAAAAGATATTGCTACAGATGTGAGCGTATTAGTTGAGTATAACTTTTCTATTATAATTATTATTTGTTATATTCTGTGTGTGAATATAGATATGGAGATAGATGAGGACGATTTGATGAATTGGTCAGAGCTGGTTGGACCAATAGTGGATGATGAGATGAGATTTTAGCCGATATGAGATATCAGCTAATGAGGAGACAAGAACTTCAGTTGATAATGAGATGTCAACTGAATGCGAGATGAGATACCAATTGAGATGAGATTGCAGCTGATTGCGAGATTCCAGCTAATGATGAGATGAGATTCCGGATGAGGCGAAATTTCAACAGATAATGAGAAAGAGTATGAGCATAAGTTGAGCATGAGCTAGGAGTTGAGACATGTGAGTGTAGCCGAGTACACTCAAGAGTTGAGATCCGAAGTATGCGAATTTCAGCTAATGAGAAGATAAGATTTGTTGCTATGAGGTATGTAAGTAATTTACTTAAAATGTTAGATGTAACGAGTATATGTGTTTAATTGTTGATAATACATGTGTTAGAGAACTGTTATTATAAGGTGTAGTAACCAATATCAAGATGAGAATCTCGTGTCCACTTGAGGTAAGATTTTACATATCACATAACGAGTGTTTTGTGATTATATATAATTGAGAATATATGTGGTTGATTAACGAGTATTTAACAACCATGGAGAAGTGTGTATAATAAGAATATACACGGTGAAAAATATATAAATCTGTTGATATTGTATATATATGTGTATATATATATATATATATATATATATATATATATATATATATTGCTAATTGTTTCACATATATGACGAGATTTCTGTATACGAGTACTTTGTGGTTGAGACCACATATTTTGTGGGACCACATAACCAATACTTATGATTGATAACAATGAATGGCTGAGATAGCCAAAAGAGTATGAGTTGAGAAAGACGATGAGTGTGTAGTTGATTGCACACCATAGCTGATTATGAGTTGACATGTTTAGTGTTGAATTTTATGATTTGGAGTTGTCACATAATGAGATAATTGTGACAGAGATGTCAGAGGACATTTGAGTAACCACATAAAGAGTACTCTGTGGTATAATTGAGAGAACCTAGAGTGGTTCATATAGGCCTTATTGGCCTAGAGATTGAGTTAATTACCGAGTAAAGTGGTTGAGACCACATATTCTGTGGGGCCACATAATGAGTAAATGTGGTTGAGACCACATATGCAGTGGGGTCACATATTGAGTAAATGTGATCGAGACCACATATTCAGTGGGGTCACATATTGAGTAAATGTGATCGAGACCACATATTCAGTGGGGTCACATATTGAGTAAACGTGATTGAGACCACATATTTGGTGGGGTCACATATTGAGTAAACATGATTGAGACCACATATTTGGTGGGGTCATATATTAAGTAAAGGTGGTTGAGACTACATATATTGTGGGACCATATAGCGAATAAACATGGTTGAGACCACACATTTTGTGGGGCCATGTATTGACTAGTTGAGGTTGAGATCATATACTTCTGTGGGACCACATAACGAGTACCTTATGGTTAGAATAGTGAAGACTGTTCTGATTCAGACAAAAGGAGGAGTGATAGTGAGTCTATATGGTTTGAGACCGTAGCGGAGACCCGCTAGAGTCAAATAGAAGATGGATTAAAATCGGAGAATGGTACGAGGTACCATGATCTGATTAGAGGACGGTACGAAGTACCGTGAGATAGCGATGAATGGCGAGTTTGGAGAACAGTACGAGGTACTATAAAAAAACAGTGTTGAATGATGAGACAAAGGATAGTACGGGGTACCAAGAGTTGAGGCAGAGTGGTGTTATAATGTTGTACTTGTGTGTAAACAAGTATGTACTGTGTAGTGATATAGGTGTTGAGACTGCACTATCCTTGAGTGTGGATATGTATGGTATAGATGTGGACCTATACAATTTGAGACTTTATGGGTTAAAAAGAGGACGAATCAGAGGCGAAGTAACAGTATGAGAGTACTGTGAGATAATACAGTGAGTAATACTATTGAGAAATGTTGCTGTGAGTAAGAGCATTTGTTATTTGGTCGTGTTGCGAATGTGTGAGGTTTCTTTCATATTGAATGAGATAAAATTTTATAAATACATGATAAGAAGATATGAGTTAAAAAAAAAGAGGAAAGTAATCGTGATTGTGATTGATAGGATTCGTTCCTTAGCAATCAAACCAATTACTGCCAATAAGGGAAATATGTGAATGTCGAGATGATAAAACTATTTATTCATATGAGACGATAGATAATAGATTTTGTTATAATAATCTTGAATTATTTCTTGAGATTAAAGAGTCAGTCGGGTGATGAGATATGATCTCACCGTAGAGATTGCGGTGTCAGATGTTATTATTTGAGGCGTGTGCAGAGATTACGGTGAGCCGTATGTATGACTTATTTGTGTCATTCAGATGAATTAGAGATTGATGTGATAATGACGAAGAGGTGGTCATAATTTATGCGGTTGTGTTGAGAATTTATTTGATAATAAATTATCGAGTTTAATAGAGTAAATAATTTATTGAGAATATGATGTGGATTATCCACATAATAGATGATATAATAAGTGAGTACATCGAGAGAAACAACATGAGGTATGTTGTTGAACTGAGATGAAGAGTAGCCATTTTGGCGAGAGATTGTTAACAGTATATTGGGTGAACACCTAATATATGTGCTGAAGTGAAAGTAGAGATAGATGAGATTTTGAGGAGACATGAGTGAAACATGAGATAGTTTCTAATATTTTTTTATGTTATCATTGGGTTGATGAGTCGTATAATGTGAGTGAGACATTTGAATGTCTGTGTGTTTTATGTTGTATGAGTGTTTCTTCTACCCTAATCGATTAGGATGTGCAAATAGGAGGATTCAATAACTGTGAGTTATTATTGGAGGAGTAAACTCAGAGACAATTAATGTGAAAGTGATGAGACCAATTTTCTTATTGAGTTAGAGTTAACCGTTTCATGGAGATTTGAAATCATTGTGGACAGATGCCAAATAATGATAATGGTTGGAGTATCAATTGAAGAGTGAGGTGAGATAGCTTGGTGTCAATAATACCATAGCAACGTGTGTGGCCTGAAAGAGTGAGTATTGTCCTATGTAGCAGTGATGATAGCCAATATCACTACAGAGATCATCTCGTGAGGATGATGGCGTGTATTACATATATTATGAGTAAATGAGATGCGACAGTATGTACATGTTATATGAGCTGACGAGAGGATAATATCATTGTCATACGGAATGTAAAATTTCGGTGGTGAGGTGGTTGTATAAACCATACCTGTTCCAAGAGATTCCGAGGACGGAATCTTTTGAAGGGGGTAAGAACTTGTAATACCATGTTTTTAAATCATAGAGATTTTGAGTTAATCTTGGTGTGATTAAGATTAGTTTGGTTGTTGTATGAGTTTGGGTGATTAAAAACCCAATTGGGAGAAGTTTAGACTTTGAAAAATGCCAAAACAGAGCTACACGGGTCGTGTATGGTTACACGGGTCGTGTAGAACACTTTAAGAACCAAACAGTTAGCTTTTCAGACCCACACGGGTCGTGGTCATCTACACGGGTCGTGTAGGAATTGTTCAAAAGGAGTCCGAGAGCTAAGACAGACCTACACGGGGCGTGTGAGTCTACACGGGTCATGTAGAACAGCCCGACACGGGGCGTGTGACCCTACACGGGTCGTGTAGGCCTGACAACACTATATAAGTGCAGAAAATGCATTTTTACGGGAAAAATAGACCCATTTCGATATTCAGAGCTCCAAATGGCGATTTTGAGTGAAATAAAGCCTAGAGGTTCGTGGGGAAACATGTAGAAGTGTGGATCTAAACCCGTAAACGTGTTCTTGCTTCCTAATTTGTCGAGGTGAGTGATTTCTTGATTTTGGGGTTTTGAAACCCTAACTTTCATTTTCGTGTTTTAGCTATATATTGCTATATATGTTGTTAGTAGATTGTTAGTGGATGCCATTAGAGTTATTTGTGAGATTATTGTCGAGTTTCTACGGTTGAATTAGTAGAACCGCGAATTTGGGGGTTTAGGTAAATATTGAGTTAATATTACCGCTTATACTCCTTTTTCCTCTTTTGATTTATACATCTTCGAGATAGATGTTATTGAGATGATTGTGTATGTTGGAGAATTGATTTAGACTATGGTGTTATAACCAAGTCTAGCGAACAGGAGCCCGGTACGCGAAATTTGGGGGTTCCTCATACTGAGCCAATATAAGGTGAGTAACTATAATTCATTCTTATGATTGAATTGTGAATTAACAGGTTGCTATTGATTTTAATTGGTTGAGATAACCAAATTTACAAACTAAGAAATAAGAGTTATATCTTGTAGTATATAATATGTATGTTGTACATATATGTGTTTTATTTTGATATTGCGGTGGCTAGAGTTAGAGACGAGTTATAATCTATATTGAGTATAAAAGTAGAGTACATGTTAGAATGAGTGAGTTAAAGTGTCTTTGAATTTGATTACTACAACCATGATGGTTGTTCTAATTGAGTATAAGAGTATAGTATATGATGTAGAGGTTGAATTAAAGAGCCTTTGAGTTAAATTGTTATAGTTATGAGAATTGCTTATTATGTATTGTTAATTGTGAAAATGAGTACTGTTGAGAATGAGAATGAGTTTACAAGCAGTACCAGTTATGGTACTTATTGATGAGTTGATGTATACTAATAATTAGCTGGCATTGTAAGCAAAGGTGAATTGCAGGTTTCAGCTAAAAGAAAGAGGTGCTTACTTGCTAATGAGAATAGCAAGAGAGGAGAATGAGAATGTTCATGGAGAGACATATGTGGATTATGTTGGAGATTACTCACTAAGCTTTATAAGCTTACATTTGAGTGTTTTGTTGTTTTGCAGGTATCTGTAGCTGTGATAGGGGAAGGCATGTGATAAAAAGAGACAAACATGTTTAGAGCTTTGTCCTTTAGTTGAATTAGATTTATTTGTAATTCCTGGTTGAAATTGTAAGGACCTTTTGTGTAAATATTCATGTTGATAACATCTTGATACTTGGTTTGAGTACAAGTATGCCCATTTTGATGTATTATTGTTTGAAAAAATTTTGGGTGTACTTTGTATGAGAAACCGGGCGTTACACCACCCCACCCACCAGCACCCCCCCAACACACCCCCCGCCCCCCGCCCACCAAAATTTTTTTATTTATTTTACCAACCACTCTCGCTCCACCCGACCCACCAGCACCCACCCTACCCTACCAACCCCACGCCATCCTACCCTACCACACCCTCCCCCCACCAAAATTTTTTTTAATGTTTTTACCACCCAATTCCGCTCCACCCCACCCACCAGCACCCACCTTACCCTAACCCCCATCCCACCCTACTATACACTACCCCGCCCACCAGCACCCACCCTACCTTACCCACCCCACCCCACCTACCCACCCCCGCCCAGCAATTTTTTTTTATTTTTTTCACACTCCCGCTCCACCCCTCCCACCCTACCTAGCCACACCAACCCACCGTACCTACCCCGTCCACCAAAAAAATAAAATTTTTAATATTTTTACCACCCACTCCCACTCCACCCCACCCACCCTACCCTACCCACCCCATATCACCTTACCCTACCCAATCCCGTTCCACCCCACCCACCAGCACCCACCCTACCCCACCTTACCCACCTCTCCTGCCCCACCACAAAAAAAAATAATTTTTTTTACCACAAACTCCCGCTCCACCCAAACCACCAGCACCCACGCTACCCTACCCCTCTCAACCTACCCTACCCTAACCCACCCCCGCCCACCAAATTTTTTTTTTATTTTTTTTTCACCCATTCTCGCTCCACCCCACCCACTAGCACCCACCCTACCAACCCACCCCAACATACCCTACCCCGCAAAAAAACTTCATATTTTTACCACCCACCCACTAGCACCCGCCCTCCCCACCCACCAAATTTTTTTAATTCTTTTACCACCCAATCCCGCTACACCCCACACACCAGCAGCCACCCTACCCTACCCACCCCACCCACCAGCAGCCACCCTACGCTACCCACCTCACCCCACCCCACCCTACCCACCTACCCCGCCTACAAAATAAATTTACCACACGCTTCCGCTCCACCCCACCCACTAGCACCAACCCCACCCACCCTACCCTACCCCTACCACCCCACCCCTACCCCACCCTACCATCACCCCGTCCACCAAAAAAAATTTAATTTTTTATCTCCAATAATTTTTGTTTTAATTTTTTTTACCATCGACTTCTGCTCCACCCCACCCTCTAGCACCCACCCAACCTATCCCACCTTACCCACCTCCCTCCCGCCAACCAAAAAAATAATTTTTAAAATTTTTTTATACCACCCACTAGAGCTCCAACACACCCACCCCCCCCCCCCCCCGCCATCTCCTACCGCCCCTCGCCCACCAAAAAAAATTGTTGATACCAATTTTTTAACCAACCACTCCCGCTAGCTCCACTCAACCCACCAGCACCTACCCACCCCATCGTACCCTACCCGACCCACCAAAAAATTATTAAAAAATCTATTTGAGCATATTCACATGCGAATAACAAGTTCTAATCACATGTGAATAGCGTGATCTAATTACAAGTGAGTAACAGGTTTTAATCATATGTGAATAAATTATTAAGAAATAAAAAATTCGTTATGCACATATTCACATGTGAAAAACCGGTTTTAATCACATGTGAATAATGGAATTTTATCACATGTGAATAGCTTAATCATATGTGATCAACAATGTTTAATCACATGTAATTAAATACATATAATAAGAAAAACTATTTAAAAATAAAAAATTCATTAAGCACATATTTACATATCAATAACATGTTTTAATCACATGTGATTGAATACATATAATAACAAAATTTATTAAAAATAAAAATAAAAATTATATTTGAGCATATTCACATACGAATAACAAGTTTTAATCACATGTGAATAGCATGATCTAATTATATGTGAGTAACAGGTTTTAATCATATGTGAATAACTTATTAAGAAATAAAAAATTCGTTATGCGCATATTCACATATGAAAAACAGGTTTTAATCACATGTGAATAATGAGGTTTTATCACATGTGAATAACTTAATCATATGTGATCAACAATGTTTGATCACATGTGATTAAATACATATAATAAGAAAAATTGTTTAAAAAAAAAATTCATTAAGCACATATTTACATATCAATAACATGTTTTAATCACATGTGATTAAATACATATAATAACAAAATTTATTAAAAATAAAAATAAAAATTATATTTGAGCATATTCCCATGCGAATAACAAGTTCTAATCACATGTGAATAGCATGATCTAATTACATGTGAGTAACAGGTTTTAATCATATGTGAATAAATTATTAAGAAATAAAAAAATCGTTATGCGCATATTCACATGTGAAAGATAGGTTTCAATCACATGTGAATAATGGGGGTTTATCACATGTGAATAGCTTAATCATATGTGATCAACAATGTTTAATCACATGTGATTAAATACATATAATAATAAAAATTGTTTAAAAATAAAAAATTCATTAAGCACATATTTACATATCAATAACATGTTTTAATCACATGTGATTAAATACATATAATAACAAAATTTATTAAAAATAAAAATAAAAATTATATTTGAGCATATTCGCCTGTGAATAACAAGTTCTAATCACATGTGAATAGCATAATCTAATTACATGTGAGTAACATGTTTTAATCATATGTGAATAAATTATTAAGAAATAAAAAATTCGTTATGCGCATATTCGATTTTGAAAAACAGGTTTTAATCACATGTGAATAATGTGGTTTTATCACATGTGAATAGCTTAATCATATATGATCAACAATGTTTAATCACATGTGATTAAATACATATAATAAGAAAAATTGTTTAAAAATAAAAAATTCATTAAGCACATATTTACATATCAATAACATGAATCACATGTGATTAAATACATATAATAACAAAATTTATTAAAAATAAAAATAAAAATTATATTTGAGCATATTCGCATGCGAATAACAAGTTCTAATCACATGTGAATAGCATGATCTAATTACATGTGAGTAACAGGTTTTAATCATATGTGAAGAAATTATTAAGAAATAAAAATTCGTTATGTGCATATTCACATATGAATAACATGTTTTAATCACCTGTGAATAATATGGTTTTATCACATGTGAATAGCTTAATCATTTAATCACATGTGATCAACAATGTTTAATCACATGTGATTAAATACATATAATAATAAAATTATTTACAAAATAAAATTTTCGTTATGTACATATTTATATATGAATAACATGTGAATAGCTTAATCATATGTAAATAAGAAGGTTTAATCGCATATGATTGAATAGATATAATAAGAAAAATTATTAAAAAACAAAAAAATTGATATGTGCATATTCACATGTGAATAACAGGTTCCAAGCCTATGAGAATAACATGGACTAATCACATATGATTAACAAGTTTTAATCATATGTGAATAAAATGGTTTAATCGCATGTTGTTAAACATAAATAATAAGAATTAACTAATATCGGTCAACGACCGACATTCGAGTTATAGGTTCATGCGGTGGGATATCTGTATTTTTATATCATACGAATTAACTAATTAACCTCACATATATGTTATATAAATACAAATTAATACATACATATACAAACACCTTAAATCAATTTAACTTTTCTTTCAAGCATTTGATCGAACACCTTACATGCATACTCAATATTAACTAATTAATCTCATATATATGTATATAATTATTTATGATTAAATCATATAATAATTTATGATTATATCTTTTATTAATATATTTCTAAATTTTTAAATATTCAAAAGAGTTTTTAGATATTTGTCAATTGGCAAACAGTATCTATTAATACTACTATAAACCAATCATATGTGCATTTGTTTTCAATATAATTACGAGGTTGAAATAAAAGAACTTGTTTTCATATGTGCATTTGTTTTCATAAAAGAACTTGTGGTTGAAATAAAATAAAGTGGTCGACGGTTGTAGCCTTCGAATATGCAGCCCAAAAGACAAGTCCAACAAAAAGAGCCGGCTAGTCTGATAAAGTTGGCCTAACCTAATCAACCGACCCAAAACTTCAAAACTAGCATTCGGGAAACAAACTGGAGAGGGTACCTTAGTAGTAGCCTTCAAATATGCATATTCTCCGGTGGATTCCTTCACCGCCGGAACTTCCATCCCCGCCACCGCCCTAATCACCGGCCACAACAGCAATCCTTCAAACTAATTTCCTCGTACGTCTCAACCATCCCCCATTCCCACTTATGAATCTCGACTTCTAATGTCGGCACCACTATTTTCTCCGGTGACATATCCTCCTTCCGGCGAATCTCCCATTCTCCGGTGACCTACCCTGCAGGTCTGCCCACCGTCCTCCTCAGGCGACATTTTCGTCTCCAATTTGCTTCTCACCGCTGCTCTAGCTTCAACCTTCCTTCCCGATTCTCTCTCTCAGTTGGAATCTTAGAGATTTGTGAATCCTTATGCAACACTCGTGGGAGATCGGACCATGGTTTCCTTAACCCTTCTCCGATGATAGAAGGTTTTCAAGCTATCGTCTCCGGTCTCAACATCACACGCGTACAAACTCTCTTATATGATAGGGCTGCAACGAAAGGCGAAAGAATCCCAATTATCGTGAGTTCAGGTGGAGGGGGCGAATGCGCTTTTTTTAAATTGTGTGGTCAAAAATTGTTCTCACGTTCTCAAATTAAAAATTGTTCTTATTTTAACCTTCCCATATATATATATATATATATATATATATATATATATATATATATATATATATATATATATATATATATATATATATATATATATATATATATGACTTTTGTGGGCATTTTGTCCGCCACTATACCCCTTAATTAATAATCCGCTTACAGACAAAGGTTAGGACTTAGAAAGTTAGAAAAGGACGAAACATATAATGCCTCCATGCTGTTATTGTATGATATGGGATCTTCTATTCGACTCCAGTAGGATATTTGTTCATTTTCTAAATCAATTTAACTAAACTATTTGTAATTTTTTTGATTCATTTGAACGGAACATTCTAATAAATCAGTTGTTAGATATCATAATTACAAAAATAACAATATACTAAATTCTAGTTCAAGACATTTCCACAATCCCACGTGGAGTTCCAAAAACAACACAAATGGGGTATACGAATTCTATGTATAAATATATATACAATAACAACTGTGACTTAAAAGGTTTCCGAAAACCGATAACATGTCGAATTTCATGGATTTTCAGTAAAATACATTTGATGAATGATTTATAAATTAAAAATATATAACCATATCAATTATGTAAAGTTTATTTAACTTTAGTTAACTTCAAGTGAGATCAATCACTTTTAGATGAGGATTTAATCGAGAGAATATTCATCAGTTTATTTGATAATTGTATCTAACTATTTGATCAAATCAAATACAAATGATATTATATGATTAAACTTTTTTGATAATGCATGAACTAAAAACATTATTTATTTATTATGTAAGAGTGTATGTGAACAGCAATAAGAAAGACAAAAGTAGACGCCATCTTCGACCCGACAAAGATTTCCATGAAACCACAATCTCCAAAAATGAAAAGGCCCATGAAACACGCAATCACAACACCTTCGTATATTCTGTATTTATTATTTTTCAATATGATATTCAGAAAAAACTATAATTCGGTATAAACAATGGACAATGCACACATGTTCAGGTAGGTTGCATGTGCAGCAGTGATATATATATATATATATATATATATATATATATATATATATATATATATATATATATATATATATATATATATATATATATATATATATATATATATATATATATATATATATATATATATATATAGGGGAGGTTAAAATGAGAACAATTTTTAAGCTGAGAACATGAGAACAAATCTGGACCACGTAATTTTAAAAGAGGCCCCTTCACTGCAACCACCGCCAAAAAAGACGCTCACGTCGATTGCTTGTCCCTCTCCTTCGCCGGCAATCTACATCTTCCTGCTGCCGGAGCTACTTCCCCGCGGACTCTCTTCACCATCGTCTCTGCTTCCTTCTCACATCTCCGTCGACATCGACTGCTCACATTCCCGTCGCCTGATGTCTCCTTTTCCGGTCGTCCTTCTCCTTGTTGCTGCTGCTCCCTGCTTGCGACGGTAAGGTCTCCTCTCCTCACCGTCGTCGGTTCATTTTGCCGTTCAAACCGCCGACCAAATTGTTGGAGATGAGTTTGATTTTTTTGAAATTCCTGATTCTAGTTTTCTACAATTTATGGTTATGATTTTTCTGTAATCTGTGGTTGCAACAAATAATGATATTGGTTGTAATTTTCTTGTTGATTTATCATTTATTTTTTTGTTGAAATGTCTAATTAGTTATCTCATAGTTTGTGCTTATTGTAATGCCTAGTAGGTGTTTGTTGAAATGTCTAAATGAAAGTTAAGTGACAAATCACTAATAATTGTTGACAGTAAACCAAGGAAATCAGGAAGTGGCATATTCACATGAAAGTTAAGTGACAAATCATATATGATTAAAACATGTTATTCATATGTAAATAAGCTGAAGAAAAAGGATGCACATAAGTTGTTCGATGAAATGTCTTAACCATAATTTCTTCAATCACATATGATAAGTGTTTTTTTTTTTACAATCACATGTGATTAAAACTTGTTATTCGCATAATTCACATGTGATTAAACATTGTAAACCCTATTATATGTATTTAATCACATGTGATTAAACATTGTAAATCACATATGATTAACCTATTCAGGCAATAAACCTTATTATTCACATGTGATTAAAACCTGTTTTTCACATGTGAATTTTTTTATTATATGTATTTAATCACATGTGATTAAACATTGTTAATCACATATGATTAACCTATTCACAGGCGATAAACCCTATTATTCACATGTGATTAAAACCTGTTTTTCACATGTGAATTTTCTTATTATATGTATTTAATCACATGTGATTAAACATTGTTAATCACATATGATTAAGCGATAAACCTTATTATATGTATTTAATCACATGTGATTAAACATTGTTGATCACATATGATTAAACATTGTGGTAGGGGTAAGGTTTGGTGGGGTGCTGGTTGGTCGGGTGGGGTGTATTAGAGTGGGGTGGATCGGGAGTGAGTGGTAAAAAATTAAAAAAAAATTGGTGGGCGGGGTGATGGTATAGTAGGGATGGGGGTAATAGGGGTAGGGTACGGGGGTGGAGTGGGTAGGTTGGGTGGGTGTTGGTTGGTGGGGTGGAGCGTGACTGAGTAACAAAAAATTGGTGGGGGTGGGTAGGGTAGGGTGGGTGCTGATGGGTTGGGTGGAGCGGGAGTTGGTGGTAAAAAAAATATTTTTTTTGTGGTGGGGCGAGGTGGGTGGGTAAGGTGGGGTGGGGTGGGTAGGGTAGGGTGGGTGCTGGTGGGTGGGGTGGGTGGAGCGGCATTGGGTGGTAAAAAAAATTAAATTTTTTTGGTGGGTGGGGTAGGGTAAGGTGACGTGGGGTGGGTAGGGTATGGTGGGTGCTGGTGGGTGGGTGGAGCGGGAGTATGTGGTAAAAATATTAAAATTTTTTTTGGTGGACGGGGTATGGTACGGTGGGGTGGGGTAGGGTGGGTGCTGGAGAGAGGGGTGGAGCGGGAGTGTGAAAAAAATAAAAAAAATTGGTGGGTGGGGGGTGGGGTGGGGTAGGGTGGGTGCTGGAGGGTGGGGTGGAGCGAGAGTGGGTGGTAAAAAATTTAATTTTTTTGGTAGGCGGGGTAGGTGGGTAGGGTGGGGTGGGGTGGGTAGGGTTAGGGTGGGTGCTGGTGGGTGGGGTGGAGCGGGTGTGGATGGTAAAAAAAATATTTTTTGTGGTTGGCAGGGTAGGGTATGGTAGGGTGGGATGAGGTGGGTATGGTAGGGTGGGTGCTGGTGGGTGGGATATAGCGGAATTGGGTAGTAAAAAAAATTAAAAAATTTTTTGGTGGGCGGGGAGGGTGTGGTAGGGTAGGGGTGGCATGGGGTGGGTAGGGTAGGGTGGGTGCTGGTGGGTGGGGTGGAGCCGGAGTGGTTGGTAAAAAAATAATTTTTTTGCTGGGCGGGGGAGGGGGTAGGGTAGGGTGGGTAGGGGTAGGGTGGGGTGGGTGAGGTGGAGCGGGAGTGGGTAGGGTGGGTGCTGGTGGGTGGGGTGGAGCGGTAGTGGAGGCGTAAAAGTTTGGTGGTGGTTGCGGTGGAAGGGGGCGGATGAGGCCTCTTATAAAATTGTGTGGCTTATATTTGTTCTCATGTTTTCAATTTCAATAATTATTGAAAATGTTCTCATTTGAACCTTCATCTATATATATATATATATATATATATATATATATATATATATATATATATATATATATATATATATATATATATATATATATATATATATATATATATATATATATATATATATATATATATATATATATATATATATATATATATATATATATATATATATAGAGTCCGGATCAAGAGAGAACCAAAATTTTCTTAGGAACCTAGGAACTTTTTAACTGAAATTTCTTTTTTTCAAAAAAAATGACATAATACACCTAGTCGCTTATATTTAAGACTTTTTGTCAAAAAAAATTTGAAAAATAATATGTATACACGAAATGTGCATATATGCACTTTTTTCGCAAATGTGTATATGATCACGTTTCGTGCATATGTGCACATTTCGTGTATATATATATATTTTTCAATTTTTTTTTTACAAAAGGGCTTAAATATAAGCGATTAGGTGTATTATATCATTTTTTTTGAAAAAATAAATTTCAGTCAAAAGGTTCCTTGGTTCATAGGAAAAAAATGGTTCTCATTTGATCTTCTTTCTATATATATATATATATATATATATATATATATATATATATATATATATATATATATATATATATATATATATATATATATATATATATATATATATAGAAAGAAGATCGTGTAGGAACCCAAAATCCGGTAAGAACCGTAAGGACAAATCTGGACATTTAATCTTGAAAAACGGCTGGATTAGATTCAATGTGCAAATAATGACCATATATTAAAATTCAAGGGTTCTTTTTGTAAATAACAAAAAATAAGAGGGAGGAAAAAAATATATAAGGGTATTTATGTCAAATGAAGCATACGTAACATTCAGCCAATTTGCAATCTCACGTGCCACTATTGCCACGCGCCACGTGTCACATCCTCATTGGTTGGGGTTTATTTATTTTCCACCCAGTTTGTATTTTGGAAATAACATTTTTTTTCTTTGTAAAAAAAATTCTGAAAAAACCAAAGTTCTTAAAATTTAATTCTCTACAAAACAAGCACAATCATGAAAATTTGAAAAAAAAATATTTTTTATTTTTTATTTTTATATAAAATCAAAAATTAAAAAAAATTCCAAAAATTAAGAAAAGTTAAGCGATAATTGTAGATATTATATTAGTAAGTTTGCAAAAAAAATTTGAAAAAAAAAAGTTTTTTGCGTGTTCATTTTTATATTTTTAAGTAAAAACTAATCAAAATAGCAAAAAAAATATACATGATCCATAAAATTAAAATCAAAATATGTTTTATGATTCAAAACTTATGATCTAAGATTCAAAATTCGTTATGATTCAAGATCCAAAAGTCGTTATGATCCAAAATGAGTTAAAAAAACATATAACGACAAAATGATTTAAACCTTATGATCCAAGATGCAAAAAAAAACTATGATCCAAAATATTATGATCCAAAAATACATGATCCAAAATGTTATGATTAAAAATATCATGATCCAAAATGATTAGATTAAAAATACGAAAAAAACATTAAAATTAAGATTAAAAAAATATTAAAAAATATACATCAAAAATGAAAAAAACAAAAAAAACAAAAAAAAAAATCGAGTACTGTAACATTCAAAAAAAATTAAAAAAATTAAAAATTAAACAATTAAAAAAAATAAAACGCTAAAAACCGAGTATAATCGAAAATAAAAAAAATTGAAAAAAAAAATAATTTTTTTGAAAAAAAATAATTTTTTTTGAAAAAAAAATAAACAAAAAATAAATAATAATAAATAATAAATAATAAAAAAAAAGAAAAAGGAAAAAAATGAGAAAAAAACCCACTTAAATCACGTTGAAAAAAAACCCACTTAAAAAACCCATTTAAATCCTCGAGTTCGTATTTCGTTCCGTGGACGTGCGTCGCACGTGATTGCGTCACGTCGAAGGAAGATGTTTGACGTTATTGCCATTTGGAGAATGATTGGACGAGAAGAGTTCTCGCGGTTCCTACCGAATTTTGGGTTCCTACCGGATCCTAACCCTATATATATATATATATATATATATATATATATATATATATATATATATATATATATATATATATATATATATATATATATATATATATATATATATATATATATATATATATATATATATATATATATGTCTTGGGGAATATGTGGCTGTCATGTACATAAGCTTACATATAGAACCATCAAAAGTATTTATTTTGATGCAAGTTTATCCAAATTAATCATTGATCCTTCAACTACTATTCTTTCGTAACTCAAGTATCTTATTAAACTTCGAATATTTGTTATTTTGATTCATTGAGCCTAGGAGCAACATTGATAGTCATGATCAAATATATTGAAAAAAAAAGTACTAAAGCATGTCATTTTTTAAAATAAAAACTAATAAAATAGAAGTAAAAGAAGCACATACAAATTACTCAATCAATGTTCAATCAAGTTTTTTGAAAATACTTTGAATATAATTTTTTTAATCAAATGACTAACCGTTATGAGTTGTATTATTGAAAAATATATTATTTGTTCAATTAACCTATAAACTTTGATGGATTTTTGCAATAAAATGATTATATAATTTATCTTTTTCATTCCATAACTTGACTCAAAATTGAAATTGAATCTTTTTTCTTAAAACTACATCGTTTTTAAAAGGTTCTATACCTAAGCTTAGGTACATGACAGCTACATATTCACTTTTTCCATATATATATATATATATATATATATATATATATATATATATATATATATATATATATATAAATATATATATATAGGTTAGTGGGTTGTAGTGGTGTTGGAGTGAGAATAGCGGAGAAGTCATGGTCTAATGAGGGTGGTATAAGGTGGCAATAGGTGACAACAATGCAGGGTTTCATCGAACGTTCCATATAAGACGAGAAAGGGGTGATAATATAAATTTGGAGAGAATTAGTCAATTACCTCTATCAGTGGATAAAATTAAAATATAATTAATTGATTAGTATGTTAATTTACCTTCATGCCCCGTTTTAATAAATCAGGTACGCGTTGGTCAAAAAGAGAACCTTGGTTGGCGTATATATATTTGATGTGTTCATATGTTAATTAAATATGTATGACCTGTATGGGCATGGAGTTGTGATTGTTGTCAGTGAATGACAGGTAGAAGGAAAATGGGGAGATAAATCCCTGCCCCGATCTACACATCGCGTTGTATAGCTGATCGTGACACGAAGAAGAAAGTATAATGCCATAAGAGTAGCACTTTGAAAAGTGTAATGTTATTTGGAAGATGCAGGTGTGTCATAATGCAAGAGGTGGATTACGAGTCATGTGCGTCTCGTGACACGTAGGTATTGAGTCACGACGTGACATTATGGACCAACTTAAGTCTGTTTTATGACTTTAGTTGGCCATTTGTGCCCAAAACACTACCACTCGTGAATCAGGCTGTAGAGAGGCGATTTCATGAATTTCAAGAGGAAAACTAAAGGTGGAACTAGGATTGAAAGTGCATGATACTAGAGAGATTGTTGGTATACACTTAGAATCAAGGTATAATCCTCTATTTTTGAATTTAATGGTTTTTGAAACCCTAGATGTAGGGGTGAGCATCCGGCGAGTTAGGCGGATTTCAGGTTAAACGGTTCGGGTTATTCGACTTGGTGTTGGTCACCAAACCGACCGACAACCGAACCGTATTAACTTTGGGTCAATCAATTTTCGGGTTATTCGGGTTCGGTTTGGTCACCCCATATAAGGATTTTTTTTTGTTTTTTGATTTAAAAAATAATAATGTTCACTTGATGGTCAATGTTTTTCACAACAAAAAGGTTTTTCCATGGGAGATTTATTATAATCAAGGTTTAATCTTCATAGATCATTATTAGGCTATATTTGATCTAAACTCGTTTTGTATCATCGATCATCTACATTTGTTCTCTTTTATATATTTACAATATGAGAATTCAAAAGTTTCATAATAACCACAAAAAGGCCTGGATCCAATACTTATAATAAAATAAAACATATGAATGTAAGAAACAAAATAAAATAATAGCTATATGTTTTACATAACAAAAGCCGGAGCATTTGTGCCACCATCGACCAAAAGTGTCACAAATTATAAGCAACACAAAATGCACCCCAAATTACACCTTTCAAGAACAGCAGTACTTGGTTTTTAGCCAAAACGAAACAACATTCATAAAATTGAAATTGTTTCAACATATAAGAATTGTAAACACATGTATCGCTAGAATTATGAAAATAACAGAGAAAGGACGAAACAAATACCCAATCCCTTACACAGGTCTTGCTTTCTTCTTCATTCTTCCGTCCTTTACGCCATTAGAACCAACAAATGTATCACTATATATATTTGATATGTTGTACATATGTTTAGCCGTAAAAACCAACAACCAAAACTCTAAATTATCTAATTGACTTATATATATATATATATATATATATATATATATATATATATATATATATATATATATATATATATATATATATATATATATATATATATATATATATATATATATATATCTATATCTATATAACTCTTATAATAGAGGCCATCCAAATGAATGTGGTTAAAGATATGCATATATCTTGCACCATATTCATTTGAAACTCTCATCTTTTCAACTTCTTCTAATTAATTGTTTATTTAAATGTAATATTTTCCTATATAAGATCATTATTTCCATCATTGGTTACATGTATTTTCTTCTCTTCTTTTTTTATTGTGGTTATCTAAAATGTATGAAGATGGATATGAAGATGCAAGAGATCAATAGGCATCCAATATCTAAAAGGCATGTATGAATATCAAGGTTTTGAAAGTCTATAAACTATTTGAGTTATTTCTTTGATTCAATTTATATTCACATCTTTTTCCTTCCATTTTATTTAGATTTCAATCAAAATGTTTGTGGTTGTAAATCTAGATTCAAGAGAAATTATATTTTAATTTATTTGTTAAATATGTTAAAGATGTTTGTTCTTAGTTTGTAATATATTATATGATTGTTTGATTGAGTTTCGTCGTAGAATATGTATATAACATAATTATGTTATTGGTGAATATTTTACTCAAATATGCACAATCGTAATAATATCACAACATGTCAAATTTCAATATAGTATAAAATTATCGCAAAGAAATGAAAATAGATTCTAATTATTAAGTGATGATTATTAGTTTGTATTTTTTTTCGGTTACATTTTAAACATTTGTTGATAATGGATGTATCTCATACATTCATATGTTAATGATGATTTTTATGTAGACAATTGAAGAGGCGGTTTGACTACAATGTCAAAAACAATATAATAACAGAATACAAATACACGAGCTTAATCGTAAAAAATAATGTGCAACAAAATAAAACAATAAACGTATATGTAGAAGAATTTACAATCATGAAATTATAACAACTAAATAAACAAATGCAAAATCTCCATGAATATATTAATATAAAGAAATAAACAAATAAATATACATATATAAGTATTATAGTTAAATTCTTAATAATGGATTTGTAGGTTTTTATATAATCTATTTGTTTCTCTCTTTTTTAAAAATGATATAATATATTTTTAAATAGTTGGTTCATAATACTAATTAATAAAATATACACATGTTTCATACAATGAAATACATTAAACACCTACCAATTTCCTGTTGTCGAATAACTTTTCACCCATTAATTTGATAATTATATTCTAGAAAACACAAAGACCACATGATTTGAAAATTTAATTTGAAAGAAATATACAAAAATAAGTTATAAGATAAAAATTCAAAGATAGAAATAACATAGTATTAAATTCATTAATGTTAGAAAGATTCTAACATAAAGATTCTAATATAATATAAGACTAAGTATTATATGTTCATATTATTTATTTAATTAACTAAACATAATTTAAATATTTCAAGCATATTTAATTAAGTATCATAAGTAACAATTAAATACCATAACTAGAAAGAACCTCTTCAATTGTAGTACTTTAATGTTAAATAACTCTAAGTTAGAATTTGAAGAGTTGTAATATTAGATAAAACATCAATGCAATTAACTAACTATTTTTTGAAGATGTATATTCTTAATTTGCAATATTCATAATTGGTTCATTGATGTAATAAACAGAAAACAGAATAAAAGTTTCTACCTAAACTTTAATATTTTATAACTCCTTAATAATAATAATAATAATAAATGGTTTCTAAAAGTCTTTAAATGGTTTTTAAATGTCTTCAACAACTCCTTAATAACAATAACTTAATAGACAATAATAATAATAATAATGTTTTGTAATATAAAAATATAAATTACATTACATTACCTTAAAAATGGTTGTTATTATAAATAATAATTTTGATCAAAATTAAAAGATGGTAAATTAAGTAAACTTTAAATTAACTAATCAACACAATAGTTAAAAATAACTCTAAGTCGAGATTAGCGGTCATCGAGTAATAAGATTGTACTATATGTTTATCTTATCGTATTCTTTAAAATGGTTACAATTTTATATATCAATGTAGTGTAAAAAATATTATTTCATAGTTAATGCTAATGACAAAGTTTTAGCTACATAATTTTAACCTGCGCAACGCGAGGGACATCACCTAGTACCTATTATAATAGAGGTCATCCAAATGAATATGGTTCAAGATAGGTCTCATTCTTGCATCATATTCATTTGAAACTTACAAAGCTTTTCAACTTTCATGTAATTAAACATGTACAACTCAAGAGTCTTTTAACCTATGATACTTAATTGTTACTTCTCACACCTAATTAATATAAGGGTTATATATAGTTCACATATAAATTTGATTCTATCTTGGAGAATATGATGGAAAAAAAGTTGATTTGAGAGCACACCCACTTTGAAATTTCAAATGTTTATATTGTATTACGAAGGAGAAACATAAAGAAACTAAAACAAATCATAAGTCATGAGGCAAGAGGCAAGAGGCAAGAGAGAAACGACATAGTTGCTAACACATACTTTGGAGGTACATATGTTAATATGTATTAGAAAGAAGAAATGTGAAGAAGCTAAAGCAAATTATAAGTTGCAAGACAAGAGACAAAGTGCATATTGGTTCTATCCCAACATAACGGTAAAAAGATATATAATACATTTAAAATAATTGATTATTCTTTATAATGAGTGATTTTCAATGCTTCGAGAATCTATTGTTGATCGGCAAGTTAGTAATATATATATATATATATATATATATATATATATATATATATATATATACATACATACATACATATATATATATATATATATATATATACATATATATATATATATATATATATATATATATATATATGTATGTATATATATATATATATATATATATATATATATATATATATATATATATATATATATATATATATATATATATATATATATATATATATAAAAGGTTTTCTAATCCATATTCATCAAAAAAAAATTTATATTGTTTGAATAATCGGGCTTATGTTGTTTGATAAGTATGTAATGGTTTGGTTTGTAGAATTTTTTTAAGATTAGCATTATTTAACAAGAAAAATGATATAAAAGTTGACATTATTGTCATGTAAAAATTAAACATTGAAAAAGTAAAAAATTGTCACATAAATACAAGTAAAAAACTTTAGCAACAAAACATCTTAATATTTTAGCAATAAAACATCTTTTATGTTTTTAAGATTAGCATTGTTTGGCAAGAAAAATAATATTAAAGTTGTGACATTATGTATTATTGTTAATACGTTTTATTTGTTTGTATTAGATTCTAACATAGTTCATGTCAATGTGTTATACTATATTTTTAATGTTGGATTGTTCTTATACACTTAACTAAAATAGATGATTATATTATTTTGTTTCACTTTTAGTTAAAAACTTTGTTATTGATATAAATTATCGATTGCGAAGAACGATTTATAATTATTTTTATATTTATTAAAAAAAATTTACTTTAAACATATTGATTTGAAACTTTAACTATTCAACTTCTACCATTAACTAATTTATTAAATATAAAATAATATCATCTTAATGATATACTTTTGAGTTATTAATATAATTAATCTATATCTATATATCTTATAATAGAGACATATTTCAAAGCACCACATTCATTTAAAACTCTCATGTCTTTTCATATTTCCATTGATTTTCTAAATTTCTTTTAATACTTCAACCACAAACTTACAAAACTTTTCATTTTCTTTCTTAATTACACACTTAACTCATTTATAATTATATTTTAAATATTAATTCTATGATTTTAAATATGATATATTTAATTTATTACTTTAGTTTGGTTGTAAATATTATCTTTTTAATTCTATCAGTATATAGTTATCAATCTAATATACTTACTTTTTTCATTCAAAACAAAAATAATATATCCATATGAAGTTGATAAAATATGTTCAAATATTACTTTTAAAATTATTAAAAAATATAAGATAATGTTCGATGAAAAAGAAACTCGTCTATAACTCTAATTTCAATGTTAATTCTATGATTTTTAAGATAATATACTTAATTTGTTATTTAGTTGTAAATATTATTATTTTAATTCTATTCAAAGCACCACATTCATTTGAAACTCCCAAGTCTTTTCATACTTTCATTAATTTTCTAAATTTCTTTTAATACTTCAACAACAAACTTACAAAACTTTTTATTTTCTTTTCTAATTACACACTTAATTCATTTATAATTATATTTTGAATATTAGTTCTATGATTTTAAACATAATATATTTAATTTATTACTTTAGTTTGGTTGTAAATACTATTTTTTGAATTCTATCAGTATATAGTTATCAATCTATTATATTTACTTTTTTCATTCAAAACAAAAATAATATATCCATATGAAGTTGATAAAATTTGTTCAAATACTAATTTTAAAATTATTAAAAAAATATAACATAATGTTCGATGAAAAATAAACTCATCTATAACTCTAATTTTAATGTTAATTCTATGATTTTTAAGATAATACTTAATTTTTAATTCAGTTGTAAATATTATTATTTTAATTCTATCAGTATATTGTTATCAATCTAATATACTTATTTTTCAATCAAAATGAAAACAAAATATCAAATAAACTTTGAAATTTTTGTTGAAATACTACTTTATAAATGATTAAAAAACATAACGTAATTTTCAATGAAAAATCTAAACTGAAATATGAAATTAACAAAAACTTTGACAAAAACTGTTTTTTTTAATAATGAAAACTCTCAAAAGAGATAGTTTTCTATTGATTAAAATAATAATAATTGTATTTATGTATTAATTGGTTATTTCGAAACGTGTAAATGACTCTTCATATTTCTTAAATTAGTAATATTTACAAATAACTTTTTATATTCCTCTCATTTATACATGTTGTTATATAAGTAGAATTTTCTCATAAAAAACATTCATGTCTTTCATGTGTTTGTGTTAAAACATGAAGACTAGAAGAAATTGGAAAAATACACCAAACGTATGTTGATTTTTCTATAATCTTGAAATTGTTTTATATTCTTTGTATTATTTAGACAAAATTACAGTTTTGGTCCCTGATGTATACCTAAAATTTCAAGTTGGGACAAACTATATAAAAATCACAGTTATGGTCACCAAAGTTTACAAATGGTTTCAAATCAGTCCCTGGGACATATAAAAAGACTGAAATACCCTATCTATTATCTTTTTCATTTTTCTTTTAATATATTATTTATTAAATCAATTTTAGAAAACAAATACACTCCACCCCACCCCACCCCCACCCCCTACGTCTCTCTCTCTCTCTCGCACTCTCTCTCTCTTAACCACCAGCCCCACCTTTATCTCCATCACCCACGTTCTATCCTGCTTCACCATTTCATCGTCTTTCCATCAAGATCATCTCCATAAGCGAACGTGTATTCAAGCCATTTTGGGAGCTTGAACCCCGCAATAAGGGTGTGAGAGCTATTCAGTGCACACAGGTACCAGATCAAGGTCACAACGGTTACCCTGAATCAAAAAAATCCCATCGCCTCCGTTAAAATTTGATAATTATACATTAATACCATAATAATTCCAAAAGTTGCAATCAAACTCAAACATAAAACTGGCTTACCATGTGTATTTGCAATGGAAGGACTGGAATTAGCAGTAGACACAGCACGAGCAGCCAATACAATTTAAGTCGAAGAAAGGCATAACGAAGCACTTGTAGACATTTTTACAAACACCTGGTGTGCGTCAACACAGGATAAAAGTACCCGTTCACAGAATTGAAATCCTGAAGGAATATCTTCAAATAGAACTGTTTGGGACATTTTGACAAATGTGTGGATGAAATCCCGTTTGCAAATAACGTGTCACAGCCTTATCGCCTTCGCCACGTGGGGTTCTCTATGGATTACGTATTTGATGATCTGGGTACGATTTGCAGAATTTCATCCTCGTGTTCGTAAAATTTAAATTCGAAAATGGAGATAGAAGCTCATCGTTAAATACATATCAAACAAATCAAAGTAGATTGATCAAACCACCAATGACGATGATAGCGCCACCTCCTACCGCCTAATTCTTTCCAAAACTTCACCACCCAAAATCCGCGCTATCTCATCTCTACACAGAACAGCGGCGGGTTATACAAGCAAAAACGAGTATGAAGACCACCCACCACCACCTCAAAAGACATGCATTGCGAATTGTCAACGCAACATTGGAAAGCGGTGGACTTGGAAGAATTTTGTTGTCGGACGTGGAGGTGAAGCGGCCGAGGGAGATAAAGGTGGGGCTGGTGGTTAAGAGAGAGGGAGAGAGAGAGAGAGAGAGAGAGAGAGAGAGAGAGAGAGAGAGAGAGATAGGGGTGGGTGGGGTAGGGTGGGGTGTATTTTTCTTTTTTTCTAAAATTGATTTAATAAATAATATATTAAAAGCAAAATGAAAAAGATAATAGAAAGGGTATTTCAGTCTTTTTATATGCTCCAGGGACTGATTTGAAACCATTTGCAAACTTTGGTGACCATAACTATGATTTTCATATAGTTTGTCCCAACTTGAAATTTTAGGTATACATCAGGGACCAAAACTGTAATTTTGTCTATTATTTAGGAGTGTTTGATGTATTTTTAATACAAACATTATGATAGTTATTTTGGCACTTTTATGTTATTTAAAGTTGTAGTATTTAAATTTTCTATAGTATTTGCTATTTGTAATATTGTGATATATAAAATCATGAAATATTTTCTACAACTTTTTTTATGATTTTGGAGGGTTTGATGTAGTTTATGAATATAAATGTTATAAGAGATGTTTCAATGCTTCTATGTTATTAATTTTTTCATACTTTTTGTTATTCGTTTGTTTCTACAAATTTTGTGTATGATATACGAGTGTATAGTGTGTTTTTCGAATAAATATGTTATAATAGATATTTCGATGGTAGCATGCTATTAAAAGGCGTAATATTTATTTTTATACTATTTTTTATTCGTTAGAATGTGATATTCTTTCTACAATCATGAATGAAACAAATGTAATGTTTTAATCATATTCATTATTGGAAAACAAAAAGAACAATATAATTTTTGGACGCTTTAACTAAACACTGAATGAGGTTATTTATGATGAAATTAGTTTTGAATAAAGAAAAATGGAAATCATGGTTTATTTATGATGGAAACGACGTTTGACATAATTTAAAACGCTCCATAAAATTATCAATTAAATGAGATACATGACCAATAATTTAAAACTATGAAGATTAATAAAACTAATTAGTTAAATAGAGTTTTCTCTTTGCTACTCACGTAAGTTTTAATGTAGAAATATTAAATAATAGTTCGTTAGAGTTAACAATTTTTTACTCATTTAAGGTAGTTCATTTATCTTTAACGTTAATGTATATTAACAATTTTTGCTTATTTTAATTTACGAGCTGTTAAATTAGAAATATTAAACCAACTTATCTTTGTAATATTTAATGTTATAGTATATTCTTTCATAACAACTCTTATTATTTTACAAATCAAATTATCGTTTTCTCATATATTAAGACATAATGTTAAAGAATGGTAATAATAACTATTATAAGTAACAATTGTGTAACATAAGTTATAAAGTCTATTGAGATGTAATAGTTAATAATTTTCAGATGAAATTTGAGGAACTTTGACATTAAAAAAATATTTCAAAATAATTAACCAACAATAATTTTTTGTAACTGAAAAGTTTTTACTTATGTTAGTTCATTATCAATAAGTTTTAAATTTTTCACAATAAAGATTCCAACTATACTACGAATTCCTTTTTTATTTTGACTATCATCTGATGAAATTTTAACATTGTTTATTTATTATAATATAAATTAACAAATTTTCTTTATTTATTTTCTGATGTTTTTAGAACGAATGTCTTGATATAAGATAATCTATTGATGATACATCGACCTTTTGATTTCTTATATAAAATTGTTATTTCATAGTTGATGACAATGACTTAGTTTAACAAAACACATTTGTTATTATTTTAACTATATGATTTTGTTCCTGCGCAACGTGCAGGTGTTCGCCTAGTATATATATAGGTAGAAGTTCAAATGAGACCATATAAATTTTGTGTGACGGGGAGACGCAATCCTAGCCACTCATTTTGGATATCAAAAAATAAAAAAAATTAAAATAGGCTAAAATAATGAGAATTTAAAAAAAAAATTCTACTAATTTTCGCTATTTATTCTATCTGAAAAAAATCAAAAAAAATAAAAAAAACTGGAAAAATCAAAAAAATATTATATTAGAATGTTGTTGGATGTTGCATATTATAATAAAATATTACACAAAGTAGTGTAATATTCTACTAGAATATGAAAAAACGTTAATTTTTATTATTTATTATTTATTTATTTTTTAATTTTTTAATTTTTTTTGAATAAAAAAATAACGAAAATAATAAATAAATATATGTTTTTCAATTTTTTTCATTTATTTTGCATTTTTAATTTTTTTTTTGTTTTACACCCAAAATAAGTGGTTAGGAATGTGTCTCCCGGTCTCACGAAATATAATGATCTTATATGAACCTAACCATATATATATATATATATATATATATATATATATATATATATATATATATATATATATATATATATATATATATATATATATATATATAATCATTTCTTCTTAATCGGTTTTTTGGGTTAAACCGAACCGCCTAACTCCAAACCGAAAACCGAATCGCCAAACCGTTTAAGGGAAAATCTCAAACCGAAAACCAAACTGCCCCCGAATAACTCGAACCCGAAAACCGGATTAATGTTCGGAAACTTGTACTTATATGCAATACCAAAATAAGTCGGGTCCTAAGGCATCTTAAACACAAAATACGGGGCCAAATAATGCTCACCCCTACCTAGATGTGAAATTGTGGTGTTTTGTTGGATTGGTCGAATGTTATGGTCCTTTTAGTAGTGTAAGGTAAAGACCTAACTAATTGAAGTTGAATAAACATTGAGTTAATGTCTGAATATGGACAGATTGACAGGGCTGGACCTTCAAACTCCACGACGCGATGATCATGGATCGCGTCACGTAAGTGCTCGCTATCGCAAGATGTCTCGTGGAGATTGTGTAGGTTGCGACTCGTGGTTGTGGCAGAAAGTCAGATTTGGTCATTTTAAAGGATGTATTGGCGAGTAAGGCTACGGTATGATACCCAATGATAGTAAGGTCTGTATGGGTGTGTGAGTAATCTGTAAATGATAACCAGTGGTCAAAAACTTAATGTAGCTTGATTAAAAAAACGGAATCGATGATACATATTAACGAGGATTCAATGGGGAAGATTGACTAGTTATACCTAAACGAGGTCAGTAACTGTACATGGTATTGTGGTTGTGATATGATGCTTATTATACTCTATAAGTACCTTGTATTCACATTTGATGAGTATAGACGAGTTGAATTTATTAATGAGCAAGCGGTGGATGTTAGTATAGTCACATAACGAGTACCTTGCGACTATACTTAGTGGGTGATCGGTGAATCTCATAACGAGTACGTTGAGGCAAGAACCGAGTGTGTGCAAATGGTGGAAATTAGATACATAATTGCAATATAATTAGATGGTGAAAATGAGTAGTATATACATGAATGACATACGAGTATGTTGTGCTGGTGTTGATATCTCATTATCGAGAGTATGTATGATAGTGTATCATTATTCACTAAGCTTTATTGTGACACCCGTGTCCCGGAGGGACTATAGATCAAAAGTAAGAGCATTTTAACCTTTAGCGTGGCCAAATAACGATGTTAAGGTCATTATGAGATAAGAAAAATATAACGATCAAAGCCTAGAAGTCAAAACGGAGCAAAAAGCAGGAAAAAGTGACACTTTTTAGTGTCGGCGCCTCGCGACGCGACGGGCTTGGTGGTCGCGACGCGAGGGCTGTCAGTCTTGTCGGTCGAGTGCGCGATGAGGTAAGAGCTTACGTCAGAGATCACGAAGTGTCGGCGCCTCGCGACGCGACGGGCATGATGGTCGCGACACGACGACTGTCGGCAGCTCCGTGATTTGCGCAATCAGTTAATCATTGAACGTGAGTCATCGCGACGCGACGCTTGCTTTGGTCGCGACGCGACGGAGGTCCAGAGGCCTATAAATACGAGGCACAAGCCTCATTTTTGAGGCAGAACACACACCAAACACATATACGATATAAACGAGTGTTCTGGTAAGGAGTAAACGTTGAGAGATGATATTGAGAAGTAAGGAGTCAGCGGTAGCTAGCGTCGAGGTGCTCGGGAGCTATCGGAAGCCTAGAACAAGAAACGTGTCAGGACTTCGGGAAAGCACCAAACTCAGGTGAGTAATCGCTACCGTATCTCCCTAGTAGTTTATACGTGTTAAACTATAGTAGAAAGAAATTGTTGAAGGAAATGCAAAGTAGTACAGTTACGATTAGTAGTTATATGGATGATGGGTATGTTATGGACCCGTTTGACGAGTCCGTCTCATGAATAGTAGAGTGTCACAGAATGATACTAAGCAGTGTGATTAACCAGCAATGTAGTGTCCATGCGGAAGGATGATATATGACATAGAAAGAAGATTAAGTAAATGCTGTGTGCCAACACTATATGTTGCACCAGTATTGGTCTAGTAATTTAGAGGGGATATGGATATCCCATAAAGCAAGCATAGTAAATCATGTAGACAGTTACCAAATGATGAATTTGGTAAAGAGCGATAGTGCCGAAAGAAACCCGGTGCGGAACCGGTAAATATTTTAACATAGTAAGAACGAACGAGTTGTCAGTTACCGTAAGTGAGTAAGTGAGTAATGACAGGTAGTAGTGAATGAGTTACCGTATAATAAAAGTAGGTAACATCACGATATGTGATACTGAAAATGAGTAACGTCAAACAGTATGGTAACATTATAAGTTACCAAGTAATAGAAGAAAGTGCAGACAGTACGGTAACATCATAAGTTACCAGACAGTAGAAGAAAATAGTAAGAGAGTAACATCATATGTTACCAGATAGTAGAAGAAAGTATAGTAAGAGTGTACGAGGCATGAGTTCCGTCGGGTAATACGGTAGTTTCACAGTATGTTGTACGAGTAAGGAAATGACCGTATGACGGTCAAGAGTAGTAAGCTGGTCTGTGAAACGAGTGTGGCTATTTAGGCCATACTGTGATTCGATTACTCACTAAGCTTTATAGCTTACCCTTTTATTTTATGTGGTTTTGCAGGTTTAGGTAACGCTCGGCTTGGATCATGGGACGATCCCTGGTGATATTATCTTGTAAATCCTTAGGCTTTGGAGGGCCGGGGAGTTACAAATGATATCAGAGCCGAGATTTGAGTGAACTAGGTGTTAGTAGAAAAGATTTCTAGACTCAAATCAGTAAGTATATACAGATTACCTAATGATAGGTAAATATCACAAACATATTGTGATAAGGAGAGAAATGGGTAAACATCACAAACATATTGTGATGAGAAGATAGATAAAGATAAAGCAAACTATACATAGTAACTTGTTATGAGTGTAAAAGAACTCCTTAGAAATTTAAAGAGAAAAAGGTAGTAAAAACAGAGATATGAAAGAAAAGAATAAATAAGATAGCTTGATAAAAGTATAAACAAGACAGTAAGTAAGAAATAAAAACTACAAGAAAGTACTAAAACATGAGAATGGTACATAAGGTACCTAAGAAGATAAAAAGTGTACTTCTAAAAGTAATATAAGAAAGCTGAGAAATGAAAAAGACATAATGAGAAAGTAAGTAGTCCTGAGAAAAGAAATAGTTTAAGTAAGGAAATAGTTTGATAAAAGTACGTTTTGGCCAGAAGGCCATAAAGAAAAGAGTTGACTTTTAGTCATAAGATATTTTTGAAAGTACGATTTAATAGTCAAGTATGAAAGTAAGAAAAGAATAAAGATAAAAGTGATAATAACAGTAGCTCTACGCTAAAGATTTGCTTAAAAGAAGTTTATGAAAAGCTAAAATGGTAGCTCAACATACGAGCTAAAATGTTTATGAGTTTGAATTATGTTCAGAAAAGAGTTTTGAAATATATGAGATTTGAAAAGAGTTTTGAAAAGATTTGAAAAGATATTGAAAGACGCTTTATATAAAAGCCAGAGATGTTTCAGTTCAGCTAAGACCAATTTGAAACAAATGACACTAGAGAAGAGAAGAGAAAGATGTCCGGACAGGCTTTCGTCATTTAAGGAAGCCTAGAAGACACTACTGGGATGGTACCTCCCTTCGCGAAGTAGTTGTCTAGCTTAGCATACCCTTGCACTTGGATCCGTTCCAAGTCACAAAAGGGGAGACAGAGATAGCATAACCTAGCGGGTGGATCTGTTCTGTCCCGCCAGGGAAGTTAGTAGAATGAGTTTCATGAGTTTCAGTTGGTCTTATGCTAAGAGAAAGGAAAGAGTTAAAGAAAGAATTATTTGCAAAATAAGGGTTATTTTATAACCAAGAAAGATTAAGGGTCCTGTAATGACCAAAAGTTATGATAGAAATTTTTAACAAGATAACAAAAGAGTCGTTTTATGACCACGAAGTGAAAAAGAGATTTTTCTAAAAAGAGTCATTTTTATGACTAGAGTATGTAAAAATTATTTTAAAGTATAATAGAGTCATTTTATGACTAGAAAGAGTAAAAAGATAATTTTTATTAAATAACGAAAGACCCAACTGTAACAAAATATAATGATATTTTTCAGTTGGAAAAGTATGAAAGTAGTTATGTGATAGTAGAAGTCACAATAGTAAGCATATGAGAAAGCGAATATGTACGGGATTGGTGAGTTTTGGTATAGAAAGAGAAAGAATACAAGTATGTTATACCACACGGTATATGAGTTAAGAGAACCAGCGAGCCAGGAAACCTAGTGTAACATTAGAATCAGTGCGTATAAGTGATTATGATAATAAGGGCCCGTATTATCAAAATCACAGGATATGTATTGATGCTGATGGAATCACGAAGGAATCATGGTAATCTGGTAGAAAATATAACAAACATAAAATTACGTTGTAAAATGAGTAAGAGGTACGGGAACCCTTGTACCCGAAAGTATAAAGTCAAGTAAGTATGAGTAACGATAAAAGAAAACGAGTAATGATAAATGCAGTATGGTAATAATACCTAAGTGTGTAGAAGAATGTGTACACAGGTACATAAGAGTTAGTTTGAGAGATTACTGAGATTTCGGGGACGAAATCCTGTAAGGGGGATGGTTTGTGACACCTGTGTCCCGGGAGGGACTATAGATCAAAAGTAAGAGCATTTTAACCTTTAACGTGGCCAAATAACGATGTTAAGGTCATTATGAGATAAGAAAAATATAACGATCAAATCCTAGAAGTCAAAACGGAGCAAAAAGCAGGAAAAAGTGACACTTTTTAGTGTCAGCACCTCGCGACGCGACGGGCTTGGTGGTCGCGACGCGAGGGCTGTCAGTCTTGTCGGTCGAGTGCGCGATGAGGTAAGAGCTTACGTCAGAGATCGCGAAGTGTCGGCGCCTCGCGACGCGACGGGCATGATGGTCGCGACGCGACGACTGTCGGCAGCTCCGTGATTTGCGCAATCAGTTAATCATTGAACGTGAGTCATCGCGACGCGACGCTTGCTTTGGTCGCGACGCGACGGAGGTCTAGAGGCCTATAAATACGAGGCACAAGCCTCATTTTTGAGGCAGAACACACACCAAACACATATACGATATAAACGAGTGTTCTGGTAAGGAGTAAACGTTGAGAGATGATAGTGAGAAGTAAGGAGTCAGCGGTAGCTAGCGTCGAGGTGCTCAGGAGCTATCGGAAGCCTAGAACAAGAAACGTGCCAGGACTCCGGGAAAGCACCAAAATCAGGTGAGTAATCGCTACCGTATCTCCCTAGTAGTTTATACATGTTAAACTATAGTAGAAAGAAATTATTGAAGGAAATGCAAAGTAGTACAGTTACGATTAGTAGTTATATGGAAGATGGGTATGTTATGGACCCGTTTGACGAGTCCGTCTCATGAATAGTAGAGTGTCACAGAATGATACTAAGCAGTGTGATTAACCAGCAATGTAGTGTCCATGCGGAAGGATGATATATGACATAGAAAGAAGATTAAGTAAATGCTGTGTGCCAACACTATATGTTGCACCAGTATTGGTCTAGTAATTTAGAGGGGATATGGATATCCCATAAAGCAAGCATATTAAATCATGTAGACAGTTACCAAATGATGAATTTGGTAAAGAGCGATAGTGCCGAAAGAAACCCGGTGCGGAACCGGTAAATATTTTAACATAGTAAGAACGAACGAGTTGTCAGTTACCGTAAGTGAGTAAGTGAGTAATGACAGGTAGTAGTGAATGAGTTACCGTATAATAAAAGTAGGTAACATCACGATATGTGATACTGAAAATGAGTAACGTCAAACAGTATGGTAACATTATAAGTTACCAAGTAATAGAAGAAAGTGCAGACAGTACGGTAACATCATAAGTTACCAGACAGTAGAAGAAAATAGTAAGAGAGTAACATCATATGTTACCAGATAGTAGAAGAAAGTATAGTAAGAGTGTACGAGGCATGAGTTCCGTCGGGTAATACGGTAGTTTCACAGTATGTTGTACGAGTAAGGAAATGACCGTATGACGGTCAAGAGTAGTAAGCTGGTCTGTGAAACGAGTGTGGCTATTTAGGCCATACTGTGATTCGATTACTCACTAAGCTTTATAGCTTACCCTTTTATTTTATGTGGTTTTGCAGGTTTAGGTAACGCTCGGCTTGGATCATGGGACGATCCCTGGTGATATTATCTTGTAAATCCTTAGGCTTTGGAGGGCCGGGGCGTTACATTTATAGCTTACGCATATTTGTTTGTGGTGTGTTGCAGTATTTAAATGACGCAGCGCTGGCTCAGATTGTAAAGCAATTCTAGAATATAACTTAGTGTAGTTTCCAGTACACATGAGTACATTATTGTATTTTATAAGTTGTAAATGAGAAATGTTTTGGATATACTATGTGCTGAAAAACTGGACGTTACATTTTGACCTCAATTGGTCATAAATTCACATAATATTTATGGTTTATACATGATCTTCTCTATATAAATCATTATTATTGTGTGAATATATATCCAATTGTGGCGCAATCATTTGTAAATGACATGAAGATAAATTAACAGATGTATATATATAATTTATCTTGAATTGGCCATACATTCACAATATATGATTTCGGCTTCCAGAAGTACTAGAACTTAAAAGTGAAGATGAAAATTACTTAAAACTTTTAAAAACCTCATTGGATGGCAAGTTTATAGTATGTCGTTTGTAAAAAAACTTACGCATGTGTAAACTTTTTTTCGATTCACCTTGACTTATGTACATAAAAATTTTCAATAGTAAATGTTTTAGCATTTTCAAACAAACTAAATTGAACCATTTATCTATATATCTACATATCTTTTATATCTATATTATGTATCTCTTATAAAAAAATGCCTATAAAGCAATGTGTTTCAGGATAAATGAATAAAGTTTTACTATATCAATATGAATTGTTTAATTTATCTCTTATTGCTTTTGATATCTAAATAACATTTAATGTTTTCCTTATATGATATCACTCATTTGTTTCTTATCCTTCAATCTTGATTATAACACGCCTTAAAAGTCTAATGTTAATTAGTGGTCATTGTATTATAAAAACATGTTTTTATCTCGTAGTTTCAAAGGATTTTACTATTTAGTTTTTGTTTCCAAAATATTTAAACTAAAATATGAATATTAAAATGAGTTAAAAACTAGAAAATGATCAGGTTGTAATTTCATAGTTTGTCGTATGTCATAGTTCAATGTGTGGTGAATCGTTATAAACATTATTTTTGATTCACTACGATTTATATACATAAAATTTTCAATAGTAAATGTTTGAACATTATTCAAGAAAATTAATTTGAACAATCATAATTATATATAAATGTTCAAACAAGTCAAATTAAACCATTATAATTGGATATCAACATGGAGACACTAAATTATATATATTGAAACCATTAAAAATATTTGACATGAGGGTGTAAAAAAAAGCTTTCTAGTAAGGGTTTCCAAAGAAATAAAAAAACAGTCTCAAGAATTTACGAGTATAACATTTTTTTACATCTTACTCACATAATTTTATATTTTATCAATATGGGACAAATAATTGAAAATATGAACTTCCACAATTAATGTAAAAAAACTTTCGAGGTGCTGAAAATTCTCTTATTCATATAAATAACTACATAACTATATATTAAAAGCTTTAAAAAAAACAAAAAATAAATACTTTGGTTTTATTAAGTATATTATTTTTGAAAATTTAATTACATTATTTGTTATTAAAAAGTTCAAAGATTATCGTTTGTTATTTAAAAGGTTCATTATTCTTTTAAAACAAGCAGTTTTCTATAATGTATATATTATTTGTTTCCTTACCCCAATATATAAAATATATCTGGTTTTATTTGTGTGATAGTCATGTTTTTCTAAAGTTAACAAAATATAAAAATACGCTATGGAAATTAAAAAAAATAAATACATGGATTTTATTAAACACCATCATGTTATTATTTATAAACTTATTACTGCTTGACAATAATTTAGTATATAAAATAATTATTTTAATTATTGTAATTTCTAATAACATTATTCAAAGGATTAAAATCATAAATTTTCATTCATAATATTAATATAATTTTAAAACAATTCAGACTCTATAATATATAAGGATAACTATTTTAACACCTCGGCGAATAAAATACCTTTTATGTATTATTTATGTACAATTATTATTTTAATAAACCAAATAAAATAAGTATAAGAATCATAAATAAAACTAAATACATGTATTTTATTAAACATCATCATATTAATATTTACAAAGTTGATATTTTTTGTAAAAAATAATTAACAATGTAAATTATACCATTTAATCATGTATGATTTTCTTTTAAAATTATTAAGTTTTTTTTAGTTTTTTATATAATAGTTTAATGATAAGCTAATTCAACAATTATTTAAGGCCCTGTTTGATAGCCTCTTAATCGAAAAATTAAGAGGCAGTCTCTTAATTTTTAGATTAAGTGTGTTTGATAGCATCTGAATAAAAGTCTCTTAATCTATCAGTAGCCTCTTAAAAATTAAAAGGTGGAACCATGTCTGAATAAAATTAAGATGCACCCATAGTCACACCCACTGCACCACAACCCACCCACCATATCCTACCCCATCCCCATACCACCCCACCTACCACCACCCTACTCAGATCTTAAAGATTAAGATCTTACCAAACATGGTCTAACATAGTTTTTAAAGTGTTCATGTCTTATAAATGTAACCAACTTGATATTATGTATACATTTAGCCACTTATATTTTTTCTGTATACATACCACCATTAAGTTTAATGGTCATATGTGTACAAAAAAAGTTTAATAGTCGTATGTATACAAAAAATAAAGTTTAATAGTCATATATGTATAAAATAACATGAATGACTAAATATATACAAAAAATATATATGTGCCTAAATATATATATTTACACGTGATAAAGTTTATTACTCAAATAATGCATTAACCCATTTTTAAAACTTTATGAAGTTTTTTGTTTTAAATTTTAATTTTTTAAGAGATAGTATAAATTCGGGATGTTCAGAGGTAGCATCATAATTCTTTATAAAATTATATTAAATTTGATTTTTATTTGATAAAAAATTAAAAATAAAAATTATATTTATATTGAAATAATGGTTGATGTTTGAAAAAACATTATTATACAAGTTTAAAATGACCCAATAACGTTTATATTAATTATAAATTTAATATTAAACAAAAAATACAAACAATTTTATTTGCGTGCGACCAGCGGTAGAGACCATTGATATCATGCTGTTAGAAATAAATATACAGCTTGAGTCCTATTAATTTTAAATTTGGAGATTCAAAAAAGTCAAAAAATTTGTTTCTAAATTAATTAAAACAATAATAATTAAAAATTATGTTAACTTGAAAATAATAGATGGTATTTGAATAAACCACTATAACTGAATTTGACAAATTAACCAAAGAAGTAGTTCTTGAAGTAATTAAGGGCCCGTTTGGATGTGCTTATAAAACTCCTTATTGACTTATTGGTTTTTTTGAAAAGCCATAAGTCAATAAGTAAGGGCCTCCTTACTTATTAAAAACTGCTTATAAGTCATAAGAAATGGGAAATAAGCAGTTTTTAATAAGTAAGGAGGCCCTTACTTATTGACTTATGGCTTTTCCAAAAAACCAATAAGTCAATAAGCAGTTTTATAAGCACATCCAAACGGCCCCTAACTACAACAATAAACATTAAATCAAAATACACATAATTTATTCACATACAATCAACGGATAAATGACATTTTTGTTCGAGGTAAAAACTAAATTTTATTTTATTCAAGTTAATTAAGTTTTTATTTTGTGAGTTATATTCAACAGTAATAACTATGATAATTTTTTTGATTTTCAGAAATTTATATTTTAGTTATATAAAATAATCTTAACTCTATACAAGAAAAAGAGTGTTTGGCTCTTACATGAGAACGAAAATGTATGGTTATAATAACATAAGTTGATTTTTGTGAACGTCCCGATGTTTTTATGAATTAAACAAAATTTAATCATACATAAATCTATTTATGAAAAAATTAATGAAAGAATAAAATAACATAGGCGGTCAAAGCTAGACAGGTGGGGTTCCACTCCCACCAACTAATTACACACTAATCCCCAAAATGGGCTGTTGATTAGACTAAGATATCACTATCAATAGAGAAATTGAATTTATTTCTGTCTTTTGTTCCTATTTGTATTTTGTTCCTATTTATATTCCTATTCATGTCTTTTGTTCCTATTTGTATTTTGTTCCTATTTATATTCCTATTCATGTTAAGTTATGACATGTGGTTTAAAATATTATTATTTTTATTAAATATAACACTTGTTATAATTTAAGGTAGGAATATAAATAGGAACAAAAGATAGGAATGAATTCAATTTCTCATACCAATATTATATATTTTAATCAAGAAAAATAAGTAATAAAAAATTAAATATCATAAAGTTTATCTAAAATAATTAAACACCACACGACTCTCTCAAAGTAACATTGTATCATTATGGACTATTCATTCTTTAGACATCAAAACAAAACATAAAATTCTTTTAAAGAATCACATTAACGTAAAAGTTTCAAAATTACTTATTTCTTTGTTGAAAACAAAAACAATATTTATAAAGTTGAAACCAAACAAATTATATATCAACATAGAGGAGCTCTTCTAGGAACACCCTTCCTTTTATGCACTACACTCTTTTTGATCTTTAAATTCGAAATCAACCAGTTGTTTCCTTGTATATTTTCTTCAACCGATTCAACTGATGAAGATAAAGATGATTCATTTCCGTTCATAAACCCTTCAATGTCGTAGTTTTCCTTAAAAAATGAAAACGGTTCCATTTTATTACTTTCATTTTTATTTATACAATCCACCACCACGGATACCTAAAGAGATAAAATTAAATTAAAATTAGACATAGTAACATATTAAAGAACAAAAATAAAATAAACATATGTTTTTAATTGATATATACCTTGCAAGCAATTGAACAAAATCGATTTGGGATGTCTTGTATATGCCTTGTGCAAGCTTCACAATAACTTCCATATATTTTCGATTTTGATGGTTTCGAGTCTTTTTGTTGTTGAGGTCGAGGATTTAAATGCACGGCTTTTTCACCATTAATTTTGTACGTCTACATATGGAAAACTGAATCAGTTTAATTTCAATTAAAATTTTAATTTATGATTATATACAATTTACCACAAGAAAATACGAGTTTGATGTGTATAGTTGCACTAACAAATAAAATTCTAATTCAGTTCGAAATATATAATGCGATTCATTGATAAATTAATATTATACTTCTAAAATTACATTAAATTATAACAAATTCTAAAATCTTGATAACTTAAATTTTAAATTCTGATCAAATCCGATCTCAATATGGTTATAATTGCACTCCCAACTAAAATTCAATCTAATTCAGTTAGGATTTATATAATTCAATTGGTTTTAGCCTTTTACGTGTTAATTTGAATATTAAATTAATTTTATATTTCTAAAATTACATTCAATCATTCTAATTCTAAATCCACGAAACCTTAAATTTCAAAATCCGATCAAATCTACTCTCAATATGATTAAACTTCATCATCAATGAGACAATAGGGAGACTTAGTCTTACTTGAATGTTGGAGCAATCAAGATGTTTTTGGATGTCTTGGAGACGAACGACGTCGTGATAAACATACCGGCAGATTTGGAGACGGCGGTGACGGTGGTGGCACCGTGTTTTGAAAGCAGTAACACAGTGTTTGCAAAAGCAACGATTACAGTCGATGCAAAACACATTCTTTTCGTTTTTCCGCATGCTTCTATGATCGATGCAAGACCCAAAGAACTTGCTTTCGAGCAAATTCACGATCCATTTGCAGTCTTCGAGTTCGCTCTTGGCCTTGAGTCGCTGTATCATCTTCAAATTTGAAAAAGAACTCATCAAACTTCATTCAAGTTGAAAAAAATGAGAAGATTAGTGAATGAAATTGGAACTTATGCAAACCATTGATTTCGTTATTGGTTTTGAATGCTGAAATGGAATGAAAAAGAGGGTTTTATGAGAGAATGGAAGAGGAGGCGTCAGACGAGAAAGTGGAGAAATCAGCTTTAAAAGGATGGGTTTTAGGCTGGAGGGAGTGGTTAGCATGTTCAGCATGTGCTAAACTATGCCACGTCAGCATTCAGCGAGTTTAGCACATGCTGACCAAAAATGGTGGTAGTGGTCAGCACATGCTGAACTTCATGCTAAACTATTTTATTAAATCTTTTTTTTAAATTATTTATATTATTAAAAACAATAATAAAATTAAAAACAACCATTTCATTAAACTTAAAATACATTACATTAAAATTAAAAACATAAATAAACAACTTAAAACAAACTAAATTAAACTTAAAAACCAACTAAACACGACCTCATATATTATCTTCATCTGAATATTCACCGTCGTACTCGTTCACCGGATCCATATTTAGATCAATATGGTCTACCGTCCAAAGATGATCGATAAGATGACGACGAAGATCGCCATGAATTTGTCGACTGCGCACCAGCTGCACTCGCTCAAGGTACTCAGGACTCGCAACTGGAATTGGCTGTGGATTGGGAATGACTTCATTTTCGTCGTATTGACATATAGCATGTCCTTCGTCTTCTAGAATCATGTTATGTAAAATAATACATGTAAACATGACCTTCGCCATAGTAGATTTTTTTGTAAACAGTGAAGGTTTAGCTAGTATGGCAAAACGTTTCTTCAATACACCAAATGCTCTCTCGATGTCCTTTCGAGCTCTTTCTTGAGCTCTTTTAAACTTTCGCCTTTGTGGGTCATCTGGGTAAGCCAAAGTCTTGACGAAAATAGAACGCTCTGGATAGATTCCATCAACAAGATAATACCCAAATCGATATTGCGTTCCTCGGAGTGTAAAGGAAGAGTCCGGAGCAGTGCCGTTATGTAACTTTGTGTAAAAATCCGAACTATTGAGTATGTTGAGGTCATTATGCGACCCGGGAGCACCAAAATATGAATGCCAAATCCACATATCCTGTGACGCTGCAGCCTGAAGCACGACCGTCGGGTATCCGTCGGGTATCCTAACATACCTGACGCGCTTGGTCGTTGCTTAAAGTAATCACTCGCCGCCTCCATGTCGCTAACAATCTTCAAAAACAACGATTTGCGCATGCGAAACCGACGCCGGAATTTATACTCTGGATATGTGGGATTTTCAGCAAAATAATCCCGAAAGAGACGGTGTTCGGCTTCCGTTCTTCCCCGATCAATATATCTTCTGTGTAGACGAGGCCCGCTGCTTGGCGATGGATTTTGTAATTCTTGTTGTAAATGAGCCGTAATATGCTCTATTTGCTCGCCTATTTGTTCTTCCAATTCATCATCATCTGACGATGATATCGAAATTGACGAGTCGGATGACATAATTTTTGAAATTAAAATTGGGGGAAAGAGGATATAAATTGTAGAAAGATGATATAAATTGTGTTGTAAAAATGATTTGAGGGTTTGATTTATATAGGAGAATAATTGGATTTTTTTAAATTAATTTTTTTTTTTTTTGTATTTGTGACCGTTGAACGGTCACCTAACCGTTGCCAAACGTTTGGCGAGTTCGCTGGAGAAATGGCGAGGATGGGTTAGCGAAGGCGAGGGCGACTTTGTGCGGAGTGGTCAGCGAGGGGTAGGCGAGGCGGTTGGCGAGCCTTTGGCGAAGCCACACCGCCCAGCCTTAATTATGAAAAATAGGCAAAAATAAAGGAAATTATACTCCATCATCTTAAAAAAGGTTAATATTCTTTTAGTTTTTTTATTACTGTAATATCCATTTTAATTTTTTTTTAATTTGAAGTTTATTTCATAATTAATGTACGTAATTACATATGTATGTTAGAATGTTACTGAGCATCAATAGGAAAAAATTGTTATAAAACGATTTTCATTGGTTAGATAAAATTTTAATGCATCTTAACCATTTATAATTAGTGAGTTCTGTATAAATATCTCTTTTTGCTATATTAATTGACTAAAAAACAGTTTTCAATTAACAACAACTAATGGCAAATGAATAGATTTTTGGATATAAAATATTATTAGGTTAGCTACAATTCTGTTTGTTTAACATCAATTTTTAAGATTATATATAATATGTATTAATTATCATTAATTTGTTTCACATCTTAGAAAAAGTTATTGATGACAAAAGAAAGACCAAAAGTTAATGTAAATATTAAAGTGTCTTCACGTATTCTTTTCGTAGGGTTAATGATTTAAGAGCGCAACTTATTTTTAAAAATGTTTATATTTAAGTAACAATGTTTTTTTGTTCACATTTACTTATTTAACTTGTTATATTTGTTCAAAAAGAGGTAATATGACCGGCTGGTGAAGATTTTCCGATCATATTACATTTTTTTTGAACACGTATAACAAGTTAAATAGGTAAATGTGAACAAATAAAACATTGTTACCTAAATATGAACATTTTGTGCTTCTCATAAGTTGAAAGTAGAATGTTCATATTTAGGTAACAATGTTTTTTTGTTTACATTTACCCATTTTACTTGTTATATTTGTTCAAAAAAAGATAATATGACCGGGAAAACCTTACCAGCCGGTCATATTACCTTATTCTGAACATGTATAACAAGTTAAATAGTCAAATGTGAACAAAAAAAACATTGTTACCTAAATATGAACATTTTGAAAAGTAAGTTACGATCTAAAGTCATTAACAATTTTTCGTAAATCACATAAAAACTATATTTCCTTCTTTCATTATTAACCACTATTTTTGTATTTTATTAAAGCCATCATATTACCTATATAATATTTACTAAAACGTGTACAATTGTTTTTAATGTCAAAATCATAACTACAATGTTTTATTTTTATTTTTGTGAGCTGCAGTTTTGGTCCTTCAAATTTTCAAATAGAAAAATAACATAAACGGTCCTTGTGTTTCAAATAACAAAATGATAGAAATGAACATTGTATAAGAGAAATTTATAGAAATGGTTCTTGTCTAATAAAATTACAGAAACAATCCTCGTCTAAGAGAAACATACTGAAATGGTCCCTCTACAGGAAATAGTCAAAATTACAAAAATGGTCCCTATGTGAGAGAAAGTTACAAAAATAGTTACTATGTAACAATGTTATAGAAATGATCATTATATAAGGCAAAGTTACAAAATTGGTCCATATATGTAAGACAAATTTAAGAAATGTCTCAAGTGTAACAAAACTATAGAAATGGTCTCTCTCATGCTGTATCGCGCACGCTTAAAACCCTCATTTTAAAAAAAATTCCATCCATGACCACAGTAACTAGACTTCGCAATTGTGTCGTGTCATGTTCGATTCATATCAACATTATTGATAGTAATGTCTACTTTTTTACATGAGTTCCAATTGTCTTATATTGGGGTGTTAAACATAGGATGAATTATCAATCAACGATTGCAAACCTTGCTCAATCTATCAAGTATCCATGACCAATTTGATTATAAAAATTGACCATGTTTTCGTCCCCTATTCCAACAATATTGAACTTGAGGCACTCTAGTATCAACAGATCTTATTTGTTGTGCCTTATATGTGTCAAATTTCCTAGTAAAAATCACAATTTTCATTTCTTAATCGATTAGTATAATGGTATGAAGGTTAATTATGCATTGGTGGACAAACCTATTAGGATTAAGGACTTTAACAAATGCACATTCACACACGATTTGATCACAGCTAGTGAAACTGTCAAGAAGATAAGCAATCAAACAAGAAACATAGGGATTTAAGTGGTTCACTTAATCTAATATGATCAAGCTACGTCCATCGAAGAACTGTAAAGTTTTTCTTATTGATAATGAATGTTATACAAAGTATTTACTGTATTCCACAATATGTTCGACTCACTCACTTTCTAATGACATATCTTTGGCAAATCTTCTGTATCTATGCTTTCTGCATCCGCCAACTCGGATGGGACATGTCATGGACCATGTAGGACAGAACACCTTTCTGCTTCCGTATGCCACCCATGCAAGTCGTTGTAATCAGTGACAAGAGACTCCTAAGAGATAAAGCCTTCGGCAGTGAACTTGTCTCCAGTTATGCTAAAACTACTTCTACATATTTGACGATTGATTATGCTATTGAACCATCCGAAGCTCTTGACTCTTAATCCGTCTGGAGCTAAACTGCTCTAGACTACTAATCCTTAGTGAACTCTTGATGTGTCTAGACTCTTGATCCATCTGGAGTAAAGACTTGTCAAATTTGGCTGAATTTACTCAGACTCTTTGGTCCACTATAGATCGTTGATCGATTCACTTCGCCCAAACATCTGAGGCCACTGATCCATCCGAGTTGATTGAAGCCTTCGTGCTTTCTTTCAACGGTTTTATGAAATTTTCGTAACCATAAAGTCTACTCCAATAAAAGTGCATCTCATTGCCAATGAAACCCAGACAATTTCCTTTCATTGGGTGAATAATCATACGAAATAAGGGTTCCCTCTTCATTGAATTGATTGGAGATCATATTATCGAATGTAACTAATGTTTAGAAGCTATAATTCTATACTCTTGTTAACTTTTAATATTTATTTTAATGTAATCCTATTCTTCTGAATATATATATATATATATATATATATATATATATATATATATATATATATATATATATATATATATATATATATATATATAATTGAATAACTAAAAGCACAATTAGCCTTTCTTTTCGAGTAAATTATAGTTTCAGTCACTATGATTAGCATCTTTCTGCATGTTTGGTCCTAGTTTTTGAAAATTGACACCATGGATCATCATGGTTGGAAAATCCTTCAGTTTTGGTCCTTATCTTAGTTAACGTCAGTAACATCCAATTAAGTACGTATGAATTGACTAAAATTCCCATATTTGTTTCCTTTTTCTAATTTTAATTGTTTGTCTTCAAAATTATTATTATTATTATTAAATTATTGAATAGGTCCCACCCTATAACACCACCATCATTTTCCCTTTCTTACTAACACTAGTCACTACTATATTTGCCAAGCCCTACTACGTATCACCACTCTCCGACCAACCCCACAACCACCCACCACTAGTCTCCTGCCAACTGCACTACAACCACCATGTAACACCAATGTTGTCGTCGTTAGACTTACCAAGCACCACTACCATAACAATAACCACTAACAATTTGAAAGATCTATTTTCGGAGTACTTAGAGAGTTTAGGCAGAGATTTGAAAGATCTATTTTGAGAGTGTAAGAGAGTTTTTAGGCAGAGAGAAAGAATAAATGATAGAGATTTGTTGCCGGAGGAGGTAGTATTCAACAAAGTTAACAAAATGCGGGAAAGGCTGATTAGATCTAGTGACGATGATGCGGGAGGTAGTCTTTGCTGGCCACGTGGTGTTTTACAGTGAGCGACGATTATGGAGAAAGTGCACTATTGGCGGCTAGAGGTTGAGGAGGGATAGAGGTGTGCTGTCGGCAATTGGAGGGTTCCACCACCGCCACAGATGCCATACCGTTGCCAAAAATTAATAGTGTCATTTTACAATCATTTTTTAGGAATTTAACGGATATGAGTGAGCATTATTTGGTTTAAACACAAAACCATCAAAACCGAATCTTATTCAAGTTTTTAGTTTTCAGTTCAACTATCGGTTTGACCGTCTCTCTTAAACAGTTTGGCGTTTTGATTTTCGGTTTAGAAAAAAATGCCCATTTCAAACCCGATTCAGAATTATATATCTATTTTATATATTAAATAAATATTAAATAATTCATGTTATATATTAACTTGTGCCTTATAAAACATGCCTACGTACGAAAATTGTAGCCATTTGGCCGTTTTTCACTTTTACGATTTGTAACACATGTATACATAATATTACATATTTTTTATTTGATATAAATAAAAGAGTAAATTTGAAAAAGTTCACTAAGTTTACACACAATTCTCAATTTTGACAATGTGCTTATTTTTTGGCAATTAAGTCACTAAGTTTTTCATATTGTTGAAATTTTGACCATTTGACCGGTTAATCTGGTTGTAAGATGATATGATATGACGACGTATCAGTCTTTAATTATGTGACACTGACATTACGCTGACACAATCATGATTTCTTTAATTATGTGACACTGACATGACGTTGACATGACGCTGACACAATCATGATATTTAGTATTTTAAGGATATAAATAAATAGTTTCAAAAATAAGATGATATACGGTGATCGTATATACTATATACTGATAATTATAAAACAAAATTCAAAACATGTTTTTAAAAATAGAAAAGATTATTATGTCACATCAATATCACATCTTCAAAGACGGACACATAACATGTCAATTCAGTTGACAAAGAAATTATCCGGTTAAAAGTATCAAAATCAATATTTTATATAAACTTAATAACTTTTTTATAATTTACCCTAAATCGAAACCCTTAACTCATAAACGAAAAAAACTGATTTTTATATGATTTGATTTAATCTGTAAAGTTCGCCGTTATGCGAGAGTTTGATTGGGGTTTAAATGTATATACACGTGGAAACTTAGCAAAACACTAAATTTTCTATGGCCAATCAAAGAAACTATTTGGGCCGTAGATTCCGCGCTTTGCGGCGGCGCGCTTTTGCGGTTTTGCCTCCCCAAAATAAGTAACTCCGCACCAACTCAAAATACCGTAAAAATCTTCAATTCCATGATTTGTATTTTAATATGTGGTTTATCTTTTAACATCAATATTTTAAGATTTATATTTCAATTTTGTACATTTTGAATACAAAAATAACATTTATGATCCAAATTTTATCGTTATTAACTTTTACACGTCACCATTACTCAATATTAGGTATATCGTACTTGAATATAAAATATTCAATATATCCTCCCCCAAATATTTAGTTGAGTGGTGTAATCATAAATAAAAATCGTTATAAATATGCAATCTATCTTTAAATAGCTATATAACACTTACAACACACAGGTTTTGATTTTTTTAACGACCGAGATATTATAAAGAAACAACAAAATAGATGAATGAGTAACTTGAAAGGTTTACTGCAACTATGAACTAAAAATACTAAATTTACATGCAACCTATATAGATTTAAGTTTTCTTCTAGTTAAATATATAACAAATCCTAAAAGGCCCAGAAAATATAAACTAAAAGAAAATGTTAAGAAAAACCAACCTTTAGTGAAACTTGGAAGCAAAGCAACAGAAATCCTCCAACTATGAGGGCAACCCAAATAGACTATGCTACTATTAATTAGATAAATACTAATTATTAGTCATGGCTTAGACACCTAATCCAACAGTCTCCCACTTGGATAAGTCTATGACTAAAATTACCAATTTAACCTCTAATTAATTAGCAACTGTAGCTTCCTAGAAACCGCTGCCGAACTCTGACCTAGTCAGTTCTGTCCAATGATAAGTGATCAGATGATCCTCCGTCCAACAAGATATTTTTCAGACTCATGACATGGATTAAGATCAATCCTGATCTGATTCTCTGTTTCCCGATTTCTGATTTGCATATGACTTTAAGACTACAAATTTATCATATCAATTTAGTCCTGGTTGGCCAACCCTTTCAGTCAACTTCAAAATCATCGAGAGGCCTATATATATCTGTTTTCCCGACAGGGTCAAGGGACGAATAAGTTTTGACTCATATACTTATGTCCTTTACTAGTCAAATCATTCACAACAACACGTTTTATAACACCGTGTTACCGATGTGTTTTCGCATTGTCAATAAACAACCGCTTGGTAAAACATAACTCATATGTCTCTACTTAAAGATCAAAAGATATTATCGTCTCAACATTGCTTATGATAAAATCCATGAAGCAATCTGTTGAGCGTGGGTTTATCCAATACTTAAATCCCTATTTCTAAGTACTCATGAATATTGTAGCAATCTTATTGCTATGTCTAACTCATTAGACAATCTAAAAAACTATTCATGACAGTCTTCATTCATACTTACTCCCTAAAAAGTATGAGCGACTGTGGACATTTGAATGATAATTAAATTACTCAGGAAGTAAATATGCAAAATTGAAACACAATGATAAATAATCAACAAGGGTAGTATCAAATACTCATCAACTAAACTATATTATTAATTCACCAAAGTCAATTACATTTATATTGCAACAAGTTTCAAATCCTATCTAATTACAAAAACTAATATCATCTGTTAATCCTATGCGTCGTGCATGCTGATTGTGCTTAACCCTACTCAGAGCCTTTGTCAAGGGGTCTGCAGGATTATCTTCTGATGATACCCTCTTCACTATGAGGTGACCTTCTTCTACCCTATGTCTTATGTAGTGGTACTTTCTGTCGATGTGTCTGGACTTTCCATGATCTCTCGGTTCCTTTGTCAAAGTAACCGCTCATTCGTTATCTCAGAACAGTTCCATAGGCTCCTGAATACTCGGGACTACTCCAAGGTCACCGATGAAGTTCTTCAGCCAAGCCGCTTCCTTTGCCGCTTCACTCGCTGCGATGTACTCTGATTCGCACGTTGAATCAGCCACCGTCTCTTGCTTGGTACTTTTCCAAGTCATTGCTCCCCCATTTAACAGGAATACCCATCCTGACTAAGACCGACCGTTGTCTCTATCTGTCTGAAAGCTGGCATCAGTATACCCGTCAACTCTCAAGGTATCACTGCCACCAAGGACTAAAACAAAGTTCTTCGTCCTTCGCAGATACTTAAGTATGTTTTTGACCGCTGTCCAATGTGCCCTACCAGGGTTTCCCTCGTATCGACTGACCATGCTCAAGGCAAAAGCCACGTCGGGACGAGTACACGTCATGGCGTACATGATTGACCCCACAGCCGAAGCGTAAGATACCCGACTCATGTCCGCAATTTCCTCGCCTGTACTTGGACTCCGAGTCTTACTCAGCTTAGCATTACTTTGCATTGGTAGCTCTCCCTTCTTGGAATTTTCCATACTAAATTTTTTCAGTACCTTTTCCAAGTATGTACTCTGACTAAGTCCAATTAGTCTCTTCTTCCTATCTCTCAATATTCTTATCCTGAGAATATAGGCTGCCTCTCCTAGGTCTTTCATGGCGAAACACTTCCCGAGCCAAGACTTGACATCTTGCAAAGTCGGAACGTCGTTTCCCATGAGCAGTATGTCATCTACATACAGCACCAGGAAAATGACTATACTCCCACTAGCTTTGACATATACGCAAGACTCATCCTCGCTCATAGAGAAACCAAATTCTTTGACTTTCTCGTGGAAACAAAGATTCCAGCTGCGAGAAGCTTGTTTTAATCCATAGATGGATTTCTCAAGCTTACACACTTTGTCAGGATACTTTGCATCAACAAAACCTTCTGGCTGATTCATGTAAACATCCTCGGTCAACTTCCCATTAAGGAAAGCGGTTTTGACGTCCATTTGCCAAATTTCATAGTCATGAAATACAGCTATGGCCAGCATAATCCTAATTGACTTTATCTTAGCCACTGGTGAGAAGGTCTCGTCATAGTCAATCCCTGGGGTTTGAGTAAAGCCCTTCGCAACCAGTCTTGCTTTGAAAGTGTGTACCTTTCCGTCCATGTCGGTCTTCTTCTTGAAGATCCACTTGCACCCGACTGTCTTTCGACCCGGTACATTGTCAACCAAGTTCCAAACTTGATTGTCATACATGGACTTGATCTCGCTGTCTATTGCCTCTTTCCACTTGGCAGACTCAAGACCCGCCACCGCTTCCCGGTAGTTAGCAGGTTCATCCAAATTTATCAGTGTCCTATCACTGACAAACGTATCTCCATCCGTAGTTATATAGAATCCATAAAACTCGGGTGGCATGCTAACTCTACTAGAGCGTCTAATAGGTAAGGATATGTCAGTCGGACCGACAGGAACTTCTTCCTCTTGTTGGTTGCTAGTTTCTCCTAAGGTTGCATTATCGGGTAACTCTTGAATTTCTTCAAGGTCAATGGAACTCCCACTGTCCTATTTGAATATGAGTTCTCTCTCTCGAAAGACTCCCCGTCTCGCTACAAAGACCACGTCCTCGCTCGGTCTGTAGAACAGGTATCCAAAGGACTATTTGGGATATCCAATGAAAAAACATTTCTCGCTTCTCTTTGCGAGTTTATCGTGAGTCTCTCGTCTAATGAAAGCCTCACAACCCCAGACTTTGATATGCGCTAACGAGGGAACTTTCCCCGTCCACATCTCATGAGGTGTTTTAGCAACCTTCTTAGTAGGGACAAGATTGAGGATGTGGGCGGCAGTCTCTAAGGCATACCCCCAGAAGTGAATGGGAAGTGAAGCTCGACTCATCATGGAACGAACCATGTATAACAAGGTTCGGTTACGTCTCTCGGCAACATCGTTCAACTGTGGTGTCCGAGGAGGCGATAACTGTGAAACTATTCCACATTCCTTCAGATAGTCTAGGAACTCGATACTAAGATACTCTCCGCCTCTATCGGACCTGAGCATCTTTATCTTCCTGCCCAATTGATTCTCAACTTTATTTTTGAACTCTTTGAACTTTTCAAAGGTGTCTGACTTGTGTTTGATTAAGTAGATATACCCATATCTACTAAAATCGTCAGTGAAGGTCACGTAGAACTGTGTGCCGTCTTTTGTGGTAGATCTGAAGGGACCACACACATCTGTGTGTATGATGTCCAAAAGACCTTCACCTCTTTCAAAGGAACCCTTGAAAGGTGATTTTGTCATCTTGCCCAAAAAACAAGATTCGCATACATCATCCGATTTGAGGTCGAATGATTCAAACACTCCATCCTTTTGGAGTTGGGCGATGCGTTTCTTGTTAATGTGCTCAAGACGACAGTGCCACAAGCACTCCTTTTCTATACCACTAGAAGAATCAATAAAGTTTACACTATGACCTAAATTGTCTACACATTGCATAGTTTCATACACACCATCACAAGGTAAAGCAGTAAATACAGAAATGCCATTTTGAAAAACAGATATAGAACAATTACTATTATCAAATGAAAATTGTAAACCTTGTCTGAACAATGCATGAAACGAAATAATATTCCTTGCCATTTCTGGCGAATAGCAACAATTAAAGAGTTCTAAACAAACACCACTACTGAGCACTAAACTATAAGTCTCGATCTTGGTCACAGGCGACGATCTCCTGTTCCCCATGATCAGGTTGAGTCTACCGTGCTCCACCTCCCTGCTTTCCCTTAGGCCCTGCAAATCAGAACAAATTTGAAAACCACATCCTGTATCAAGGACCCAAGAAATGGAAGATGGTGAGTTCTTAGAGATAGTGTATATACCTGCTGAAGATGGCTTGACTTTACCATCCTTCAAGTCTTGCAAGTATGTTGGGCAGCTTCTCTTCCAATGGCCCCTTGCTTTGAAATAGAAGCATTCAGCTTCCTTAGGGTTGGCATTATGAGGAATGCCAGAAGTCTTGGGTTTTGTCCCACTGCCGGATGACCCAACATGGACCTTTTCCCTCCAATTCTGCTTAGGAGGGCCCTTTCTCTTCTTCCCCTTTCCACCAGTAATGGCCAGGACGACTTCATTAGCTGCGGGTACACTCTTACCCTTCATTCCGTCCTCAGCGGTGCGGAGCATGCGATGCAGTTCGGCCAGAGTGGCCTGAGAGTTGTTCAGATGATACGCCAGCGTGAACTGGTCATATGAACTAGGCAGAGAATTTAGCACTATGTCTACAGCCAAATCCCCGTGAACTGTCATCTCAAGCTTCCTAAGCCTTTCCAAGTATCCTTGCATCCTCTGCACGTGGTTGCAGATGGACTCTCCATCCTTTGGCTTTGCATTGGTGAAGGCTTTGACTACCTCGCGCCTCTCTATGCGCTCCTGCTTGCGGAACTTTTCCGCCAGCTCTTTGTGCATTTCATAGGGCCAGTAGTCTTCATATATTCTTTGCAATTCCGGGTTCATTGTGGCTATCATGATGCAAGCCACTTTGGTTGCATCATCAGAATGTTTTGAGTATTGAGCGATTTCTTCGGGAGTAGAATTATCAGGGTCAATTTCAACTAGCTCGGTTTCCAGAACATACTCTTTATGTTCAAACCTTAGAGCCATCTTGATGTTACGGATCCAGTCATTATAGTTGGTACCGTCCAACGTAACTTTTGAGCATAATGACAAGATAGAGGTAACATTGGAGTTTGAATGGAGGCGGTTTGATCAGCAGAACAAATCTATAAAAGAAGATAGTTTTAATTAGATATTAATAATAATCCTTATAATAACCCAATAATAATTATAAGGCTAGGATCCTACAATAACAATTTACAATCTCGAAGAGGGATGCCGTAATCAATATTGTAAATTTTATAAGGTAGGTGAATGACGATTCAGCCAATTCCACCGCGGAAAGATAATCATATTAAAATGGAATTCCTAGATTCTTTAGATTTATTGAACTATTCAATAGCATGTTTTAATCTCAGATGTGCCCCACTGTTTGTGACTGGGATACCGAGGATCACAAACCGGGTGTGAATAACCATGCAAATTCGCTTGGTACTCTCGGGGTCAGTTGTCATCTCTAATTGATGTGCCGGTAAACCACACACGCTCCATCAACAATGACAACACCCGAGAAACCCATTGCAACTCTTTATGAACCCCAATTGGCGTGCCGGTAAACCACACACGCTCTACCAATGTTTCATAAAGTGCAATGTGCAATTTCATGGGTTAGCACCAATTCACATTTTTCCTAAAGTAACTAGATTGAGATTTTATTAAGTGTTCTAATACTTTGAATCATTATACTTTTAGTGATTATTAGGCGGTCCTATCAAACTTGTTCGGCTAACGACCCTCCACTGATCAGGCGAGCGGTGGGCGAGAGTGTTCACCCATTAGACCGCCATTTTATAGGCAGTCTCCTTATACCCACTTTATAGACCAGCTTCGTGAATGAGGCCTACTAATGATTTGACTAACCATTTAATCTCATACATATAATAATAACTTCCTAGTTATACTATATATAAGATTTAATTTTTTAAACCTTTAAAAAATTGTTTCTGGTTTATCTTTTAATTTATTGTCGATTTAAGCTATTAAATTTAAAATTAAATTAAACCATTAAAACCCAATTTAATTATCTTTTAATTAACCAATTAATTAAATTAATTAAATTTGATATTTTAAATCTTTTAAAATATTACTAGATTTTATCTATTAATTTTCGAGATTAAAGACAATTAAATCGAAATTAATTAAATCCTTTTAATTATCTTTTAATTAAACAATTAATTAAATTAATTAATTTTGCAGATAGGTGTCACAAAATAATCAAATTAATTTAAACCTATCCTTATCCCCTAATTTTTGATTTTTAGGATAAGAGGTTTAAGGTTTATCTATTTAAACAATTAAAGTTACCAAAAATAGAAAGCCTTCTAAACCTATCCTAAAATCACGCCAAGCAGGAGGGGAGGGGCTAGGGTTTTCGAAACCCTAACCCTTATTTTCGAATTGGCCATATTAGGATTTAAAACCATTAAACCCTAATTTACAGGATACAGTTATAGCAATTTAACATGAAAACAAACCAAATAGCTCTGATACCACTGAAAGGTTTACTGCAACTATGAACTAAAAATCCTAAGTTCACATGCAACCTATATAGATCTAAATTTTCTTCTAGTTAAACATATAATAAATCCTAAAAGGCCCAGAAAATATAAACTAAAAGAAAAGATTAAGGAAAACCAACCTTTAGTGAAACTTGGAAGCAAAGCAACAACAATCTCTTGCCTCAAATGCAGTCACACCCTAGCTGGAGTCTTGGCCGAAAATCCTTCAGAGAGAGAGAGAGTCAAAATCGTGGGTTTAGGGTTTGTGAGCCTCCCTATTTATAGGCTCCAAGCAGATGACCATATAAACCTTTTAAATTTAAACCAAGATAAACTATTATCTTATTAATTCAAATCCTTTTATCCTCCTTATTAAAATCGAAAATATATATGTTTCCATACATAATTTTCGCTGGTCACACACTCACTCAAACTGTCACTTACTCAACTATTGAATAATTACAGTTTTAGTCCCTACACCTTTAATTAATTAATTTAACCACCAAATTAATTCCAGAAAAATTTCTAATTAATTATTATAGTTTCTAATTAATATATTATCACTTAAATCCTACACCTTTAATTAATTAATTTAACCACCAAATTAATTCCAGAAAAATTTCTAATTAATTATTATAGTTTCTAATTAATATATTATCACTTAAATATATTAATAAACTATTTATTTAATTTCTATTGATTTATTAATCACATAATAAATCAACCTTTCTCTCTACCAGACTTTCTACCAATCCTCCAACTATGAGGGCAACCCAAATGGACTATGCTACTATTAATTAGATAAATACTAATTATTAGTCATGGCTTAGACACCTAATCCAACATAACTGACCGATGTAAAGTCGTTAAGGATTACAAGATAAATAAGAGAAGCTAGATGTAACACTCAATAATCTACACTACTCATCTAGAGAGTGAAAATCAAACCAGAATACCAAAAGTGCAGCAGTTTCGAGTAACTTTTAAGCAACACAACACCAACCATCTCCAAGGAGTAGCACTTGTTTTTTATGGACAACCTCCAAAAGAAAAAACTTTCAGCAACAACAAGAAACCCTAATAGCAATGTATTTTAAGAAAGAGATCTATATAAGGCCAATATACTTTACTCCTTTTTCCATCAGCAACATTGAGGTACAACTACTGTAGATTAAAATACACATGCGAAATTTTTTCAGCATCATTTAGAGGTAGCAAGAATCATTGTATTTTGAGATTACGACAACTAAATATTAATATCCTTCTCCTTTATATTCCACCATCAAGCTCTAGTTATATTTTACGCAAGTTTCTAACAGCATCAATCCAAATCCAATAGCAATGTAGTAGCATTTAAAGAGACCCCTAATAGCTATGTATTTTACGCTAACTTTTAGTAGCAATATACGATCTCTATATAACCCCAAACCACTATAAAATTTAGTTATTTTATATGTTTCTATAGTTAGTATAGTGTCTTCAAAGCTTGTGTAAACAGAGTGACCACCAAACCCGAAAGAGTACATACTCAAGGAAATGAAAACACACGCCAAAATACATATCCCAAGGACTCACATATGACACTACACGAAAGAACTCATCAAAAAATCACAGTACATACAGGAACACTTAAACCACCTGATGTCCAATGTTACACACGCAAAACATACACACACATCTCAAATAAAAATGTACAATCACCCGACCCCATATTACCTTTGCAAATTACATGCTATTAGAGGAAAGCTACACAAAGTATACCAATCCACTTGATACTTTTGCCTTATTCTTAATCCAGTTATATGAGAACAATAGTATTTCATTCATCAACATCACCTTGGAGCATATCTATTTCTTGAATGTAGCTGAGTTTAGGTCCTTCCACAATAACCACACCACTGAGAATGCCAAAGCCATAATAAGTTTTTATTGCTTTCCTCTACCATACCCATTCTTGATCACAATTACAAAATCCGAGATTAAAGCTGGCATGACACTCCAACAACCAATCCAAGTACAAAACCAGTCTCACACCGATATTGAAAAATTGCATCCAAAGAAATACATTTTATAGTCTCATCATTGTTTGAGCATAACGAACATCGAATGTGGATGATATTCACACATTTTTTGATTAGGTTAGCAACTTTCGGGATTATATCTCTCACCATTTGGACTATCTAATGCAGGAGACCGAACCATAATATTTAACATCATCAATCAATTTTCTTAGGTTTTGTATTTCGAAGCAACTCGTGACCTACCCATCAATTTCCAACAATTTCGAGCATTAGCAAATTGAAACCCAACTATTATTTTATCAAGATCTTTAAGCTCCCTCGACTATGCTCCTATTTTTGGCTCTCACTTCAAACACCAAGTGATTGGCATTCCTCTATCCCTACCTTGTTCTACCTTACAAACGACACTATAATTTTTTGTGTTTATAAAGCAAATAATTGTTGGAAAATTTAGTAAAAACTATGTGTTTTCCTAGATTTGGACACATTTAAATACATATATATATATATCATTAACTCTTACTAGGTTAGTAATCTCCTCTGTGAGAGCTTTGAGACGATATATAATATTTCCAAAACGGAGTATGTGTGAATAAAATATCAATACTCAAAGTTGGGTATTTGAAAATAAAATTTAGAAAAATTAAGTGGGTGTGGGAATGTGTCCCATATAGAAAGAAGAAGTAAACTCTTGGTGGGTTTATAAGCATATATATGTAATGGGTTTACAAGCTTCTATATATGGTTTTACTCCAACACCTACATGCGTGCATGGGGTACAAATTTGGATTTCGTAGACTAAGTTCGACGAACTTGTGTGTGGGCACGACCTGCGGTCACGAATGTAGCTCCGAAATTCTGGGGTCGCGTAAGCTACGTTTTTTCTAAATTTTTGGTCAGTTTTAAGTTTTTGCTAACTTTTACAAATTTTTTGGTCAGTTTTAAGATCTTGTAATTGATGCATTAATCAGTTAATGTGTAATTAATCCATTTAATTACGACTGTTACAAAAACCAGTATATAAATAGTACTTGACTCTCATTCTCAAGACATCTTAACTCCTCTTCTTCTTTGTATCTAATTTTTCGGCGAACATTTTCAGGCACGTGACATCTCCAGCAGTACTTCCTGCTTCGGCTGTTACACCTTAGGAACAAGTGGCGAATTTGTTTAAGGGAATCGTATAAGACACGAGCATCATTCACTTGGGTTTATTACTAACGTTGTTTTGTAGATACAGACTTAATTCAGAAACTATTAAAAAATCCCACGGTCTTAAACAAAATTTCTCTTCATCTTATACTATTTTTTGAATTGAGTTTGTCTCAGTTGTTTCTGATAATTATGTAATACTATTCTGTTTTCTATAAACATGTTCACTTATTGTTCTTCTGTTTTGTGTAAACAATTTCTTACTGTGGTACTAATTATTCACTTGAACATTTTCAAAATGGTTGAAACTTCTGAGAAACAAAACAATAACTTAATTGGAAACATAAATGGGAACACAACTGCTACCACACCAGTGTCAAACACCATGACTAATCATTCTGAAAGACCGAAGAAATTTTATGGTCTGAATTTCAAAAAGTGGCAATAGAAGATGTTCTTCTACTTGACTACTTTGAACTTGGCTCAGTTCTTTATAGAAACTGCTCCCGACTTGCTGAGGGACAGGCCGACGCTCAATCTGTGAGTGCGGTGTAGGCTTGGAAACACTTCAAATTTCTGTGTCGCAACTATGTATTGAATGGGCTAGCGGATGCGCTCTACAATGTATATTGCAATGTTAAAACGGCTAAGGAACTTTGGGAATCGTTGGATCCAAAGTATAAGAGTAAAGATGGCCACACGTTAGAAGCACGTGTGGGACTTAACGAGCTGAAGAAGACGAAAGTTAACTCGAGGGACCAAATCTACATGAAAGCTTTGATTTTATACCAACAACATGAGTAAAAAAATTGGACTCAACCATTACATTTTGATAAACCACATGGACCAAACTTGCAATTAACTCTTTTTCTATATGCAATAATCCATTGTGCTAACTAAAGTGATTGTTGACGTAAATTATGTTATAATCTTTTCATGTAAGACAATTATAAAATACTATAATCAATCTTTACTAAAATCATGTAACATAAATAATAATAATCAATCTTACTAACATCATGCAACAAAAATAATAAATATTTAGATGTGAAAAGTTCATTTTTCATAAAAAGAATGTATACTATTTTCTCTAAGAATATAAATTCTCGAATAAATTAAAGTTCTAAATATAATATAATATAATATAATATAATAACTATTAATAGAAAAGCCCATTTGTATCCAACACTTACCAAAAAAGTGAATTTGTAGAGCCAATCATATACAAGATCGCAACTTTTGATGCAATTTCTTTCGGTGGAACTTAATCCAAACACAGTCGACAAAAAGAATTTAAGGGAACCAGCTACGTACTTCGTCTTCTTTGTTTAACTTAAAATATTTTCTATCTTTATTTTCACATATAATTCCTTTTATCTTTTTTCATTATTTACAGTCGTTAGAATTTATCTCAATAATTGATTTGAGTATGATTTTCTAAACATTATTAGTTTAAACAAAAAATTTTAATTGGCTCATAGGAAGACAATTTTCTGTATGAATTATACAGAGATTAATGGAACCAAACATGTCAACATCATGGTACTAGACAAAAACGCTACTGTAAGATCTTATGATTCTGTTGTTTGGTAACAAAAAGTCGTATCTGTTGACGTTTGGATTAACCGGAACAAGTCATTACTGAGACATGTGTAATCATCTATTCCTCCAAGAATCTGGAAATAATGAAAGTCATTCTTCAACTCTTCATCTTCATTGCATTTTCGATTTCTCAGTATCGATCATGACTTCTTCGTCTCCGTTATTGACATGGAAACCGTCATACAGAATTTTATGATCAATTAAGAACGATATATCTCACGTTTGAGGATTTTCTTACATATTGATGAAGAGAGACGAAGACGATGGTAGAAACTATGAAATTTGTAGCAAGTACAAAGAGCCAAATATGGTGAAGGTATCCAAGATTTTTTTTATGAGAATAGAAACGGTACATGTCGATGAAGCAGTGGAAGGTGGTGCTTGAAAAAGTAGGGTTTGCAGAGAGACAGGTGAGATGAGGAAAGTGTGAAGATGATGATATGACTGACCGAAGTGACAATGGATTTGTCGACTTTTATGATAAATGCAATGGGAATAGGCGGATAGCCATTAATATTTCCACCATTCTCGTTCCTTTACACAAATCAAACATCTCCTTTTTAATTGACATTTTTCTTAGAGGTTGAATTTGTTTCGAATTCGTATTAATTTCTCTAATTTCAAAATAAAAATATGGAAAAAAGTAATGTCTTGACTCTTGAGTTTTATAACATTTACGTGGCGTTTGGTTCGTGAAGTTTGAAGGAATCCAATGGAATTAGAATATGGGGTGTTCATTTTGTGGTATTTACATGAATTTCATTAAAATTTGAATTTAATTCTCGTGTTTTCAAAAAATATTAAAGATTTAAATTTCCATGAAATCCACCAAAATGCATTGATCAAAGGTTTTATAATTCCTTCCTATAAAACACTAGAATTTCAATTCCCAGATTTATTAATTGTAGAAGACCATTTCAATTACTCGTTTGGTTGTACACATAGAACTTGGGTTCTATCAAAATATGTATATAGGATGGATTTGATCTTCTTCGGATATGTGGTAAAGAATTCTTTTTTTTTTTATTACTAAAATTACGAAATTATCCTTAATTACTTGATAGAGTTAAACCACAAAATGATCCTATACATCCTCACCCACAATTTGCACGTTGCCTGATTTCATAAATTTTTCTAAGATAGTGTTTGGTAGGCGGTAACCGAAAGTAGAATGGACTGAAGCATTACGACAAAATAAAAAAGATCATGTTTGATTATTTAAAGGAATAAAATAGAGCATTTTTTTACGAAATGTGATTATTTTTCTTGGGCTGAATTTCATTTTATCGGGGAGTGGTGTTTGTTTTTTCGTTGCCACCGGAAATGAAATAATATATAATAGAATTAAAATACTTTTATTACTATAATCTTCAATAAATACTAATCTTTCTGAAAATTTCAAGACTTCATTAAATAAAAATTTTATTTTTAAAAAGTAAATAAATTTGTATTAAAACTTAATAAATTTGATGTAATAGAAAGTGACGATCACACCCCTGAAAGAAGTAAATTTGATATCACACTTATATTGAATAAGATGATAATAGTATCTCATAGCTTAATCATCGTCTTGTCTGTTGCCATCTACTCAAGTCATCAAACATGAATACTAGCAAGTTACTACAATAAATGGTAAATTACATCATCTGAGTGGCCCACATCAACTTGTTTCAAGGCCAACATAAGAGGTCAATCGCGAAACACTAGCGATATTTTGCGTATGTCAAGGTTTGAAATGTAGATCTTCTGTGTGAAATTACATACCTCAACCAACTAGACTCTTGTTGCAAAGAATGCAAGTTACTACCATTCATACCACAAAGTTATAACTTTACTTGTTCCAATATTCTAAAATACCTCATTAGTCTTACTAATATGTATTTAAGCATTTTATCACTAAATTCAATATTTATGTAGCAATATGTCACCAACATACTTTATTATATATTTCATACATATATTTTTTGAAAAATGCTATATTTATTTAAAAAAAATGATTTTTGTGTTATATTTATTTAGATGTTTATAGTTTTTTGAATAGTTTTAATAATGATTTTAAATTGGTTTATTAATATAAAATTGAAATGGTCAAATAAAATTAAAAAAATGGTCAAATAAACATCAGGATTAACATTAAAAATGGTCAGGTAAGTAAACTTTGAATTGTTTAATCATAATAATAGTTAAAAGTAACATTAAATCTAGAATTATATTTAATTTTATTTACACACAAACCACGAGTAAATACTATTGAGTGTGGTGATTCTAATAGGCGTTTATTTTATCATATCATTCAAAATAGTTACAATTTTATAACGTAGTATAAGCCTTATTATTTCATATATAATGTCCATGATATGATAATTTTCAACAATATATATTTGTTAAAGTCTTAACCGAATAATTTTAAGTCGTGCAATCCGTAAACATTTATGACCATATTTATCATAAATACTTCAAATAACAATAAATAACTTTTATAAATCAAGGCTTGACTTTTTCTTTGGTTAAAAGAACATATTTCTAAAATTTATTCTATTTCACAATTTAACCAACTTTAAATATTTCATTGTTGGATATGTAAATGTTAAAGCTTTTTTTCTATACTTAGAAAGAATTTAAATTCCTAGTAAGTGAAGTAGGAATGAGGAGAGAAAAAAAGTTCTTTATGTAATATGCCTCAATAGATATATGACAAACATGTTAATGTCTATATGCAAAAACCATATGATCGGACTTTTTTGCTGTCATACGAATATTCATAAAAAAAAGTAGTATTGATCAATTTTTAAACAAGGTCCCTATCTGCAAACACTCAAGTGTATACCAATTTCTGAAGTCCATATTCGAACAGATTTATTAAAGAATTGTTGTATGATACGACGGATTCGAATTGACTTTAGACAATATTAGCTTAATGCGGAGTGGGATCAAAATTATCAAACGGTGATAATCACAACGAAAATACGAATAAAGTAAATAAAATAGAGACACGAGGATTTATGTGGAAAACCCAAATCGGGAAAAACCACGGGCGGAGGAAGCCGAGAACCAATTCACTATATTTTGTGGTGTTTACAAAATGTTTGGAGAATATAAAAAATACAAAGAGTTTATAAAACTCTTATGTATTAACAAGAAGAGAAGATTGAGATGTTTTGGTGTTTTTGGTGTGGTTTGCATCAATGATCTTCTAACCTATTTATACTAAAATTTCTACATGCCATTTAAGAAAAAATGGCTCATATGTTGAATTCTTTACAAGCCACATTTGAAAATTGATTAGCAGCCATTTGAAAATAAGTGTTGCAGCCACATCTTTGAATATCATTTTTAGCAGCCATTTGAAAATAAGTGTTGCAGCCTTTGAATAAAAGATTGTTGAATTTTGAAGACATATTCTTCAATCTCCACCTTGACTTCAAAATGGAACAAAACTTGTATACCCATTTTGTAAAACCAACAACTCTTCAAACTTCAAAACTCCATAAGAAATTGCAATCACCATATAGAGAAAATTTGATCCTGAAAAATGAAATACTTCCTCCACCACGAGCCTAATCAGGCTCAACTGCGATCAGAAATACCCATTAAGTGCAAACATAGTTTGAACTTGGCTATTGGAAGACTTTTAGTGAACACATCAGCAGGATTATAATCTGTATCGATATTTTCTATGACACAATCACCTTTTTCAATGATATCACGCACAAAATGATAACGAATATCAACGTGCTTTGTACGGTCATGAAACATCTGATCTTTACTCAAGAAGATAGCACTTTGATTATCACAGAATACTGTGGTAACCTTTATTCTATCATCGAGTTCTCTAAATAATCCCTTCAACCAAATATCTTCCTTAACTGCTTCTGTAATCGCCATATATTCTGCCTCTGTAGAAGACAGTGCAACTGTAGACTGTAACTGGGCTTTCCAACTAATAGCACAATCGTTCAGTGTAAACACATACCCTGTAATGGATCTTCGTTTATCCAAGTCTTTGCCAAAATCTAAATCAACATATCCAACCACCCCAGTGTTAGATTTTCCATAGCGTAGACACATAGAAGACGTACCACGTAGATAATGTAAGATCCACTGTACTGCTTTCCAGTGTTCTTTTCCCGGGTTCGCCATATATCTACTAACCATGCTAACTGCATAAGCCAAATCAGGGCGTGTGCAGATCATAGCATACATCAAAGATCCAACAGCACTAGAATATGGTACGCGTGCCATGTACGCCATATCAGTCTCAGTAGTAGGACTTAAAGCGGATGATAACTTGAAATGAGCTGCAAAAGGTGTGTTGACATGCTTTGCTTTATGCATATTAAAACGTCTTAGGACTTTCTCAATGTATCCTTTTTGAGAAAGATGCAAGATTCTAGACTTCCTGTCACGAACAATTTCCATACCTAAAATTTTCTTGGCAGCTCCTAAGTCCTTCATTTCAAAATCAGCTTTCAACTGGTCTTTTAACTTCTGAATCTCCTTCATATCTTTTGCTGCAATCAACATGTCATCCACGTACAAGAGTAAGTAGATCTTTGAACCATCGTCACCTTTATTGAAATAAACGCAGCTATCATAGGTGCACCTGCTGAATTTGTGACTGGTCATGAAAGAATCAAACCTCTTGTACCATTGTCTAGGAGACTGCTTGAGGCCATAGAGAGATTTCTTCAATTTACATACGTAGTCCTCCTTGCCAGGAACTACAAAACCTTCAGGTTGTTGCATGAAAATCTCTTCCTCAAGCTCACCATTTAGGAAAGCTGTAGTAACATCTAGTTGCTCCAACTCATAATCATTTGAAGCAACTAACCCCAAGAATGCACGAATAGAAGTATGTTTGACTACTGGGGAATAGATGTCAGTATAGTCAACGCCTGGAATTTGACTGTAGCCTTTAGCTACCAACCGAGCTTTATATCTTGGTTTCTCGTTCGGGTTAACAGGTTCTTTGAGCTTGTAGATCCACTTGCATTTAACTGTCCTTTTCCCTTTTGGAATAGGAACTAAATCCCAAGTACCATTTCTTTGCAAGGATTCCATCTCATTATGCATAGCAATCATCCAATCACTTGAGTCTTTAGATTTGATAGCCTCATCATAATTTAGAGGCTCCGTTTCCGACTCAATATCATTAGCAACAATAAAAGCATAAGCAACAAGTTCAGCTTCAGCATACCTCTTTGGAGGAACAATTTGTCTTCTCGGCCTATCTCTTGCAATGCTTCGAGTAGTAGCTTGTGGTTGTGAAATTGTTGTTTCTTCAACAACGACATGCTCATTTGGCGAGGAAGACTCTTGTTGCTCAACTGGACTCGGAATGGTGACAGGTGAAGTAGGAAACTCCACCTCCATTTGAGCTTTCTCTTCATTTGCTTTTGATGATGCGATTGTATCTTCTGTAGAGTCGGAAGTTTGATGAATCATAGCAGACTCGTCAAAAGTAACATCTCTTGAGATGATGATTTTATTTAGATCATTGCTCCATAACTTGTAACCTTTAACTCCTGGATTATAACCAAGAAAGACACATTTAAGTGCTCTCGGTTCTAACTTCCCATTGTCAACTCGTGCATAAGCTGGACATCCGAAAGGTTTCAGATGTGTATAATCGGCAGGTTTCCCGGACCATAACTCATACGGAGTTTTCTTCTCGATTGCTCGTGACGGTGATCGGTTGATAACATAGCAAGCAGTAGAAGCAGCCTCCGCCCAAAAGGACTTTGGCAATTTGGAATTTGAAAGCATACATCGGACCTTCTCCATAATGGTGTGATTCATCCTTTCAGCTACACCATTTTGTTGAGGCGTATAGACTATCGTGCGATGTCGAGTAATGCCTTCCTTTCGGCAATAGGCATTAAACTCTTCTGAGCAAAACTCTAGTCCATTATCCGTACGAATTTACTTTACTACCAATCCTGATTGCTTTTCAACCTGAACTTTCCATTCTCTGAAGGTAGAGAAAACGTCTCCCTTATGTTTTAAGAAGAAACACCACACCTTCCTGGAGAAATCGTCAATGATAGTGAGCATATAGTTAGCTCCACCTTTAGAAGCAACTCGAGCTGGTCCCCATAAATCCGAGTGGACATAGTCGAGTGGTCCTTTCGTTGTCTGGATACCACTTGCAAACCTCACTCGTTTTGCCTTGCCATATACACAGTCTTCACAGAAATCCAAATCAACAATCTTTTGTTGACCAAGTAAACCTCTTCGACTCAATTCTGACATACCTTGAAAACTCATATGGCCAAGTCGAAGGTGCCAAAGACGGGACTGATCTGGCTCAGAAAGAGACTTTGAAACAACAGCAGCATCACTCGAAATTGTTTGCCCGTCAAGAAAGTAGAGGTCGGAGGTTTTTCGATTGGCTATCAGTTTGTCGGAACCATCTTTGAACACCCTGAGAACTCCACCTTTACCGGCAAACTCGTATCCCTTTTTATCAAAGGAACTGAGAGATAACAAGTTTCTTCTGAGGTCAAGGACATATCTAATATCCCCAATGGTTCGGATAACGCCATCAAACATACGGATTCTGACTGAACCATATCCAAGAACTGGACATGTAGTATTCCATCAACACATAGCCCTGGTTAACCTTTTCAAATGTGTAAAACCAACTTTTGTTGTGACACATATGAAAAGTACAACTAGAGTCGAGTATCCAATCACCAGTGGAATCCAGTTTATCTGAATAAACTGTCAAGAGTTCTCCAATACATTCGACCTCTGCTACATCGGCTTCACCCGAAGTGCTAGCTTGTTTACCATTTGCTGCCACCTTCTCTTTTTCTTTATTCTTCAGCTTGAAAGATTGAGAAGTTCTACTTATCTCTGTTGTTCTTCCTCTGGCATTCAAACCTTCGGCTTTAGAATCATCTGAACCACCACCGGTAATATATTTCATCTTCTCTTTAGAATCCAAAGCTGTAAAGACTTCATCTAAAACAAGAGTTTCACGGTTGTAGATGATCGTATTACGAAAATGGTTGTAGGATTCGGGCAACGATGACAGCAAAAATAAAGCTAAGTCTTCATCTTCATACTGAACATCCATATTCTCCAAGTTATTTATTAACTCTTTGAATGTGGACAAATGTTCAGCTAATGAGCCTCCTTCAATCATCTTGAGATTGAACAGCCGTTGCTTTAGATGCAACTTGTTCGGTAAGCTCTTTGTCATCAATAACTGCTCCAACTTCAGCCACAAAGCAGCCGCCGACGTTTCTTTTAGAACATCTTGTAAAACATCGTTTGACAAGTGCAAACGAATTTGAGATAAAGCCTTCAGATCTTTCATCTCCTTTTTTTTCTTCGGTCCATGTATTGGGCATCCTTTCGAAGCCCAAGAGCGCCTTGTGTAAATCCATCTGAATGAGAATATCTCTCATCTTTACTTGCCACAGCGGAAATCGGGTATTCCGATCCAGCAGCGGAATATCGTATTTCACAGAAGACATGATTAATTACTTGATAAAATGATCCCAACAAGCTAATATCAAAACCCGGATGCTCTGATACCAGTTGTTGTATGATACGACGGATCCGAATTGACTTTAGACAATATTAGCTTAATGCGGAATGGGATCAAAATTATCAAACGATAATAATCACAACGAAAATACGAATAAAGTAAATAAAATAGAAACACGAGGATTTATGTGGAAAACCCAAATCGGGAAAAACCACGGGCGGAGGAAGCCGAGAACCAATTCACTATATTTTGTGGTGTTTACAAAATGTTTGGAGAATATAAAAAATACAAAGAGTTTATAAAACTCTTATGTATTAACAAGAAGAGAAGATTGAGATGTTTTGGTGTTTTTGGTGTGGTTTGCATCAATGATCTTCTAACCTATTTATACTAAAATTTCTACATGCCATTTAAGAAAAAATGGCTCATATGTTGAATTCTTTACAAGCCACATTTGAAAATTGATTAGCAGCCATTTGAAAATAAGTGTTGCAGCCACATCTTTGAATATCATCTTTAGCAGCCATTTGAAAATAAGTGTTGCAGCCTTTGAATAAAAGATTGTTGAATTTTGAAGACATATTCTTCAAGAATGCTACATTGTCTTCGTCTAGTAGGTTGTCTATTATTTCTCATTTTTTCATTATAACATGGTTATATTCAAACTGATTTATTAAAGAATGCTACCATATGTACATCACATTACTTATTGTATCCTCATAACATAAAAAATGGGAGGGTATAATAAGTAATTAAATGATGCATTTAGTAGAATAAATATTAAAAGATTATTTGAAGAGATGCACTTAATAACAAGGGGTACAAATATAATCACTCTTCATTAAAACTTATAATTAATAATCAACTATAAGTGAAAATTCATCAATACCCTACATTATACCAAACTAAACGAATATCTGTACGTTCGTAGGTTAAAATTATATAATTCAAACTGTAACAAAAATAAAAATGATTATGTAAATCGCATTAACTATAAAATATTTATTTTACACTAAATTAATATATAAAATTATAACTATTTTGAACACTATTGTCTAATAGCATCTACACGCAGCTTATGCAATAAAATATTATGTATACTTATTGATTAGCGTTATTTTAACTATTTTTATCATAATTAATTTGAAATTTACTTAATTGACTGTCTTTTAATTTTGATTTTGATGATTCTTTAATATATCAACCAATTTTAAGGCAGTGTTACGTAAATTATAATTTTATGTTACTATTAATTACTTTTATTGTTAATTAATGTTAAAACTACTCGTTATTATTAAAAATTTTGAAGACTTTTAAAGACCACTTATTATTATTAAAATGTTATGGATATTAAAGTGTAAAAGGTCTTTTTCAAATTGAATATATAGTTGTGAGAGAAATTAATAACAAAAATATTTGAAATTTTATGAGATTTCAAATAAGGTATATATCTAGCAATTATAAATGATTTAGAGGTTGTAGTTCTTTTAATACAATTCTAACTTTTTTTTATCCATTTGTTCATTTAAATGTATCCCTTTTAATATTATTTTTTTCATTTAATCATTTTTACTTGTAATAAAAAAAACATGATCTCTCACATCTTTTAATAAATAATTCAAAAATATAACCTATAGAATTGAGCTTTTGGTTAGCAAAAAGAAGTTTTATCATGATAACATGAAAGATTGTTTGTTCAATATAGTTTTTTTTTTAATTTTATCAACAATATAAACAAATGTGAGAATTTATTTAATCAAAATATTGCACTTATGAACAACAATAAAAATAGTTACTATAATATAGGTAGAAATTTAAAGAGTTATGTTTTAACTTTTATTAGCTACTTAATTGATTAACATGTTTTTTTTTTGTAAAAACTATTCAATTATACATTGATTAATATTCAATAATCATACGATAAATATGAAGTAATTGAAAAGTTTTATATTAATTTGTAATAATTAGCAATTTGAAAATTCTCAAGTTAATATAGTAATTAATGATAAATAATTTATCTTGAACCATATTCCTTTTGATGGTCTCAATTATAATATAATATTTCAACTTGTAATAAATATAACATAATCTAATACATATTTGAATAAATAAGTTGAAAATATAGCCTTTAAATTTAAGTTTTTTGGTTAACAAAATAAGCTGATACATATTTGAATAAATATAACATAATTCTATCAACAATATAAACTTATGTGAGAATTTATTTAATCAAAATATTGCACTTATGAACAAAATAAAAATAGTTACTATAGTATAGGTAGAAATTTGAAGAGTTATGTTTTAACTTTTATTAACTACTTAATTAATTAACTTGTTTTTCTGTAAAAACTATTCAATTACACATTGATTAATATTCAATAAGCATACCATACATATGAAGTAATTGAAAACTTTTATATTAATTTGTAATAGTTACCAATTTGAAAATTTTCAAGTTAATATGTTAAACAATAAATAATTTATCTTTAATAAATTTAACATAATCTAATACATATTTAATAATTAAATTTAAAATATATCCTTTAAAATTAAGTTTTCTGGTTAACAAAATAAGTTTTGTCTCAAAAACTTTTCAAATCTACCAACAATATAAACATATGAGAATTTATTTAATAAAATGATTGCATGTATGAGACAACAATAAATTAGTTAATAATAGTTTTAGGTAGATATTTGAAGGGTTATGAGAGTTTTAACTTCCATTAGCTCCTTAATTGATTAATCGTTTTGATTTTTGGAAAACCTATCTAAGTGCCAACTACTTCATAATCAACAATCACATCATAAATATGAAGCAACTGAAAAGGTTAATATTGGTTTATAATAATTAATAAAAATAAAAAATTCCAATGAATATGATAAATAATAAATAATGTATCTATAGTTTTAGATAGAAATTTGAATAGTTAATTATAAGAGTTTCAAAACTTTTATTAGCTACTTAGTTGATTAACATATTGTCTTTTTGTAAAACTTGTTCAACTATTCATTACTTAATACTAATCTCACTATAAGTATGAAGTAATTGAAAAAGCTGGTGTTAATATATAATATTTAATAAATTTAAATAATTCATCTTAATATGATCAAAGATAAATAATTTATCTTAAGTCATATTAGTTTGAATGACAAAATTAATAAATTTACTATATAGTTGAAAGTCAAAAAATGTAATTAATTAAATACATTACTTAAATAAATAATATAAATTTAATATATTATAAATAATTATTTACTATATAGTTGAAAATCAAACAGTGTAATACACTTAAATACATCACTTAAATCAAACAGTGTAATACACTTAAATACATCACTTATATAAAAAATTTATATTTAATATTTGAAAAATAACTATTTATATTGATCTACACTCTTTATTTTTCCAATAATTTATTCAAGCGCTCATGCATTTTTTAAAATAATTTTCTCAAATGTCAGTTTATATAAAAATACTAAAGTATAATATTTAGGTAACTAATTATATATAAAATTCTTTCAAAATATTAAACACACAAATATACAAAAAAACATTTTATTTTCAAATTACAAACATAACACAAGATAATAAATTATCAAAGCTTGTATATATATATATATATATATATTATATGACGATGTATACTATTATAATTCATCTACTAAGAATACCAATTTCTCAAATAAAAATTCAAATCATCAACTAATTACATAAGCTTGAGTTTGAGTTACAAAACAAGCATAAATAATAATAATAATATAGAATAATCTTGTTGTAAAATTTATTTCATACACTCACGTTTCTTCGTCAATAATAGTTGTATAAATGTTTTTAATTGTAACGCCCTCAATTCTTGGGAGATAAAAATTCTAAAAACTATGAACTTTTTATTTCATTTAAAAAGTAAGCTAAGTTGGAAGCAAAATACATATGGCTAAACTAGCCTACGAACACGAGAATTACTTTATTACAACAAAATACGATCTTCCAAAGAACCTCTTGCTTCCAGTAATTCTACATCTGGCCTAGGGTATCTTATCTTTATCCTTGCTAGTCCCCACAACAACTCATGAACATGGATACATGTGGATTTATAAATTGGGTCAAACTTTACGCCTGGTGAGCTCATGAATTTGTGAAATAATAAAAAGTTCAAAAATCCTTGATCAAATGCAAATTATACCAATATAAAACTATGTTGTGATTTGTAGTTTTAGAAAACTCAATTCCGTATCAACAGTTTCCATGTTCCATTTATATTGCCAGTAGATCACAAGATTATTTCCTTTGAATCCATTACCCTTGGTGGTCTTTGTTAGAACATTCATAACCCTCGGCGAGTTTTTCGGTATGAATGAGATAGCAAAAAGCAATTTCATTGACCGTTGGGCTGATTTCAACATCCCCCCTCCCCCGGCCGACTCAATGGGAGTGCGGTCCTGGAGTAGGTGGTACATCCGGAATCTATACCTATCACGCGAGTCATAGCTCGTAACTACAACTCCGACGTCACTCGTGACATCAAATGGGCGCTACCCATGTAGATATTTTCCATCGACCGAATCTTTCAGTAGAGTAATCATTTGTTGTCGATCATAATCTAACATATATTATTGTAACATTTAAATCATAATTTCATTCCTTTTAATCAATAACAACACACAATGGAAAAGAAGATTTATTCTATATAAAGCGTTTTATGGGAGAATTGTTTTAAACTTTCCAAGTATGCAAGTTGTTGAATAAAAATCCAACATTAATAATTTGTTGCAAATAATATTATTTTAAGTCATGATACACCAAAAACATTGTTGATACCCAACATTTTAAATAGGTATAACCAAAATAATAATTTTGATGTGTACCAAGTTTGGAAAATGCAACATGACTCATCTTAAATGACGATGTAGAACTTTAGAACTTTAGCTCCTTCTTTCCTTCCTTTAGGTTTCTCTAATTTTTCGTATATGCCTTGAGTTGTAGAGATGTTTGAAAAGAGCATTAAGAGTGTTTCTTACTTTGGGATGAAAAGAATTGAATTCATCTTGCTTTTATTTATAGTATAAGTGTCTTGCAATAGATACTTGTTCACTAAGCTTCTTAACTTGTAAATTCATAAGAATTTAACACATATGTACTTGTTTAGCCTTATCATTGGAATGTTTGACATATATGTACTTGTTTAAGCTTATCTTGGGAATGTTTCACACATATATACTTGTTTAAGCTTATCCTTGGAGTGTTTGACACATATGTAGTTTATTGATTTGTCATGTTTATAAAATTTCCTTAATTACTAAGGAATTTGACAACACATCAATATAGACTTACTAATCAAACCTAATATGCTTAGTCTTGGTTTTAGAATAGATTTTTGTCATCCTTATATCATATTTTGTTATCCTTGTATTTGCACTAGTTCCTTGTGCTTTAGTTATTGTAAGTTGCTCACACACTTATTTTCTTGCTTGCATAGTCTAAAATTTCATACGTTTGTTTACACCTTAAGCTTTCAAGAATTACATTTCACATTTTAAGGCTTATTTCCTTAACAAGGTACATCATCTTTTCTTATGATTATGGTTATTTCCATCTCGTTTCAATTATTAAAACTATCAAAATCATGAATAAGATATTATAGTTGAACCCGATATATTACCAAAATATCTAATAAATATTATTTCACAACCTATCTAAATTTAATAACTTAAAATTAACGTCGTAAAATTTACCGGGATAATAATAGTCGTAAGTATGGGCGTTACATTAATCTATAATACATAACGAAAATTATTAAATTGCTCTAGTAATATATAACAAACTTACAAATTTAAAACTTTAATATTGTAAAATAGCTTGGAATATAGTAAAAAAACCTCAAAGCAACACAAAAATCTTTAAACTTTTGTATTCTTCTTTCTATAGGTTTTATCTCACTTTGTATGTGATTTGTATTTGTGTCTTACTCAAATTATTAACATCTTTTATAGTAAAAAAAAAATATTTAACTACAATTCATTTGATACTTATAAATTATATTCTATTAGTTTGAATACTTGGTAATTATAATATATAAGTTAAAAAAAAAAATTTAAGTGATTTTTATTAATTAGTTGAAAAATGAAGGGTTGTTCAAGTTTTAAATGAATATGGTGTACAAAAATACCATATATATTGAACCATATTTTATTGGATGGTATATTTTATTTATAAAGATTTATCAAAAATATGTTTGATCATTTTTGTTAATTTTTTGATTTTATTTTTATTTAACAGTTAGTTCTAAAACATTGTATTACCTTGAAACGTAATACGTTGCTTCACAGTCTGTTACAAATGGGAATGTGTCAAGAATCCCTAAGTCAAGAAATTGGTAAAATAATTAATTTCTTTTCCGTTTATTATTTACTATTCCTTCTTTTATAATTTTATATGACAAACTTTGTACTTTTTAGCAAAGGTAGAAATGCTTTTACCTCTATCTAAAATTCAAATTTACGATCATGATAAGTCAACAACGTTTGCAATGGTTTTTATTTTCTAACTACGTGTGCCTTTTTGTTTTTTTTTTATATTGGTAATTAGGTGGGGATAAGAAGTATTTATGATAACTAATATAACCAACCAAAATGCAATGCAATGCACTTGCTTATAAACTAATTCCTAAGTCCTCTACTCTCCAACAAGTTCCTTTCACTAGGGTCAAATGGTCTGGCTAAAACCGGGTAAGCGAACCTTTATCGAGGCAAGATCTTCTATCACTGAAAAGTTTTTTGGTAGATACGTGAATGTTAAACATGTCATCCTTGGAATGGGTTTACAAAGTCCATCCCCAAACATTTATGCTTATTTGGTCTCATCTCAAGTATGAGCATCACACTCCAATACCGTTGCCATTGGCTAAGTTACTTTGACCACCAAAATCAAAATAGGAATAATCCCCAAATGAGTGTTCAGGCATCACATAAGCCAGCCCATCCTAACGTACATGATGGATGATTCAAATAAGTATGTAACCAAAATACAAATCCCCATGAATACATTTCCAAGAATATCTTTTTTTTTTTTTGGTAACGGAGGAACCCAACTAACCCATCCTTTGGATGACCCAGCTGAGCCAACCTCCGGGGTGCACTGAACCCCCCGGTAGTGCCCGTGCTCCCTTTTAAAGCATCCTCATTGGGGAGACCGGTGGTCATCCCTGATTGAAACCTGTGGGAATCGAACCCTGGACCTCCTCTATGAGGGGCAATAGCCGTAACCACTAGGCCATCAGGAGATGGTTAGGATATCATTTTTATGAATGGAACAAGTAGTTCATGTAGTTCACATAGCACATATTTAGTTTAGAATATAGTTTGAAACTCAAATTATCAAAAGTAGGGTCTGGAGACATGTACCATTGGAGTTTACTCACCTCAAACACTAGCACAAGCCTCCTTTAAATTTACGTATAAATCTAATCTCTTACATTTAAGTCCTTAAGAGATGAATTCCTATCATTTAAGTCCACTTAACAATAAAAGGTGGTCAAAACGTAACTTTGGCAAAAGTGGCACTTTAGTCCTTATGTTCAAAATTTCACAAATTAGCAAATACTTCATCCTAAATCTTTAAGATATGATATTTAAGTTATTTTATATTTTATTTTCTTTATTTCCAACGTTTAGTCTTTTTAGTTGCATTTAATTTTATTTATTTTATAAAAAACTTATTTCCCTACCAAAAATGGTCAAAATCACTAGGTCCAAAATAGATGTTATATAAAGGTTCCATGTCTGACCTAAATTTATATGTTTATAGAAAATCTAAGTCCATAATCATTCATTCTTATGTAAGATGTAAGTTTTGACACATAAGTATTTTTATATTGTCGAAGGTATCAATTAATATTGAAGCTTATAAATGTATCTTATTAAAGAGGATGAGTATAATAGTTTGTACATGTAAGGGCAAGTGTTGTAAGTTGTGCCTAGTGATGTGCCAACATTCAAATGGCTTGTATGTTCCAAGTCACCGGTCCTTCAAAACCAAATTGAAATTTCAGAGACGATAAACAAATGCTTAGGTGGTCTTCGTTTTTTGCAACAAGGTATGTATAACTTCTTATGTCTGTGGTCGTCGAACAAACATTAAAGCAAAAACAATTTGTTTTCAAAAGACTGTAGATATAAAAATGTTTGTTTGACCTCGTTTTCTAGAAGACATAAAAATAGCTTCTAATTTTGGAGGACATCTTCAAAGTTCTAAATTCAATCTGACGATTCTTTTTCCACCATCTCTTTCGTCGCTTCCGCCACCGTCACCACCACCAGCACCTCCACCTCCGTCACAACCACATGTGTCACCACCACCATCACCTCAACTGCTGTTACCACCACCACCTCTGCCACCGCTGTCATCACCACCACCTCCTGTGCAACAACCATCGACACATCCACGACTACCACCAACACCATTTAGTTTTATCTAGAAATCAATGTGGTTAATGGATGTATGTATATTTGGTTTGTTTGCTTAGTATCAATTTTGATCAATGTGGTTTAATATCATGTGTAATATGCAACCATTAAAAAACATTCGGTCGTTTTTTTGCTGATTGCAAATTGTTGTTCCATATCTTCTTTTACAGATATGGAAAAAACTGCAAATATTTCATATTTTCAAGAATAAACATCACCTTAGACTCTTACGTAATTTGAAGTTAAATAGCTATGTTGCTTGTACGCAGGCTTACTTATGGTTCTAGCATTAGATTAGAAGGATTGGATTTCATAAACATGTTTAAAACAAAGATAAAGCAACACTAGACCAAATTAAATCCAAGTCGATAGCGAATTCTAGTGAAACTCGTGGTTCTATTTGTTATTAGGCATTAGGAAAATTATTATATGGCACAGAATGATGTCTCACGAATGAAGGGATGCAGGTTACGATGAACGTCAATTTTAGTATATTTGTTCAATGTAAAAAAGATTCATTATCCAATACATAAAAAAATGTACCATCAATTTCACAATCATGAATATAATCCACTTTTGCCAAAAGAGAAAGGAACATCTTACAAATGGGCCACAAAGAAACAGAAAGGACGTAAGTGGATTTTACGTACCCACATGTTTGTCTAAGCCCATGTAAAACTTTACTTTCAATATAAAATATATTTCATTATAAAGTTTTTCTTTCAATATAAAATATATTTCATTATAAAGTTTAGAAGATGCATTATTATTTTGACAAAGTTTTTCGGCTAATGATTGTTTCTCACTCAATATTGGTCTAAATGTTTTTTTCTCTCGGTAGATTATAGATAATAGTAAATTCTTTGTTTTGTGACGAAAAGTTCAAGGATAGACAAATCGATCAAGTTTTTTTAGAAGCACAAACACTAAGGTGTTATTTGTTTTTCTTTGGAAAATTTTTTTTTGAGTATTTATGTTTGCGGACAGGAAGTCATTGTCTCATACACTGTTTGTTTTTTAAAAATTGCAGACGTCAAAACGTTTGCGCATTCTCTTCTCTAAAAAGACACTGATTAAGTTCTACAACAATAAGATATTTCTTGCAAACGTCTTCTAGGCAAAAAAACAAGTTTCTTCTTTCTTCCTTGCTAGGGCAACGACGTAACACGAGCTTGTTTTCAAAATTAACACTGCAATATAAAAATTGACTCGAGTGATGATCTTCAGGTGGAGTAACATCCATGGACCATTTCTTGAAGGAATTCTTCCCGAATGTTTCCAAAAGAAAACACGTACATCTCAAAGAAATTGATTATTGCAAGTACGACAATCAAATCCTCATCCTTTTCACGTTATTGCTTTATTTGCTGCCCTAGTCTCCACCTTTTTTTTTTAAATTTATTCACCTTAGCAACTTGCAGGATGTAGATTTGGAAAAACAAACTCTTTTTCTTGTAAACTGCAGCAAATTTAGTTAGAGAACCGCAAAAAATAAACAACACCTAACACGCTTTATAATCATACTCCTAATTCGCCCATCATAAAATTTGAACGCTCAGCCAATTTGTTGAAATTTACGTTTCCAATACAAATGATATTGGTAGGCCACAAGCCTTGGTCTACAAATTATTCAATTTAAAATATATTTTATTTAAGCAAAACGAGCCAAACATCCAAAGTCCCTTAAAACACTAACCAAAACAGCTTTACTAAAAAGAATCATATTAAATATAGGGAAAATGACACTGTAGCACAACAATGTTACACGAAATGGTCTATTTGGTCCCTAATGTTTTTTTTTTTGCCATATAAGGGAACAATGTATTAAAAACCGGTTATTATTAGCCCAATCCCATTTTTAGCCGGTTACCGTACCACGTGGACCATACGTGGCATTAAAAATCGTGACATGGAATGAAATTTTACGAAGCTTGGGGACCAAGGGTTCCACATGGATCGTGGTCCCCTTTCCCCTTATAACCCGACCAATGTGCAACAAAAAAGGAAACCTTGATACCCTTATATCGAAATCAGAAAAAGCTTATGGTGTCATCGTCTTCATCATCGGGATACCCCATGAACGGTATAAATATGGATGATTTGAACACCCCACTCACGAGCGATCATAGGATTACCGTCTCTCGAAGCGAAGCGAGCACAATGCGGATGTCCCCTTCGATAGTTCACTCATCTGGAGGTCGACCGACTGGAACTCCAACCACTGGATTACCGCCGCCGCCTGGAGGTCCACCGCCTGGAGAGCCGAACGGAAGTCGCACTGTGGCCGCAGAAGAGTTCAATCGCGTTGACTCTCAACTGTTGGCACTGCAACGGAAGGTTAACATCGCCGTTAACGTTGGCGTAGTGGTTTTCTGTGTTGCACTTGGTTGGTTTGTCCGTTCGTCTACGTTCAAGTGAGGTTGAGGATGAAGATCCGCCAGTGGAGGTGAACTGGGTCTGAGGTTTCTAGGGGATCGAAATTATCTAACTAATTAACAATAATTTGGGTTTGTTTACCGATGGGTATGGTCGGTTTATTTTGGGGTTTCTTTTGTGTTCCTGATATATATGTTTAGGTCTTTATCAGATGGTTATGTGTTAATCCGATTAATGGTTAATGTTAGGTATGGTTAGCTCGTTATCGGATTGTAATGGTTAATGGTATGTTGATAAATATCCAAAACATAGTATGACTTATTGCACATCCTGAACGACTTAATGGCTTAATGGAATTATGAAAATGGATTATGACTTATTGCACATTCTGAACATCAAAACAGCTTAAAGACTTATGGCTTAATGGAATTCTGAAGAACTTAATGGCTTAATTGAATTTGGTGTATGACTTATGGCTTAATGGAATAACCAAATTGGGCCTTAATGATACCCAGACACTAAAATGGGTTAATGATAACCAAATTGGGCTTAATTCAATTTGGTGTATGACTTATGGGTTAATGATCCGCATCATACACATTAGTTAATGAAAATAAAGCGATAACCAATTATGCAATCATACTCAAACACTTAACAATCAAATTCATACCAAACCTAGTTGTTCACATAATCTAGACACTTAACAATCATACTCAGAACACCACAAACATTTCTAACACTTTATTGACACACAAACACAACAAACATCTTCTAATCTAAATCCACAGGAAGGTCAGAAGTGTTGCCTTCACCATTCTTGCCTTCAATTCTTTTAGCCAATTTTTTCTTCACTATCCTCTCTGACCTTTTTGGCTTACGTTTTCCACTGCTTATGCTTTCTTGTGTCATCAAACCAATAACATCCTCCACATTGACCATGATACTTTCAGTTACTCCAATCCTAGCCTCATTTTCATTTCCTCCAATCCCAGCCTAATATTCATTTACTCCAATCTCAGCCTGATTATCATTTACTCCAATCCCATCCTCATTTTCATTTACTCCCATCCCAGCCTCATTAGCTACTTCACCTTCATCTTGAAAATTTGACTTTCTAGTTGAACCTTTTGGTACTCTGGCTTTAGGGGGCCTTTGAACTTGCTTACATGTTTTCTTGTTATGCCCAGGCTGCTTACAAATACCACACAAAACTCTTTTGCCCACTTTAGACACTGTATGTCTTCCAACTCTTTCTGAAGCATCCCTTCTTCTTTTAACAGTTGGTCTACCTAGCATTCTCCTTTTAATTGGTGGCAAAGGAGGGGTGTAATCAGTAGATGGCCACATGTCACTTCCATTCATAGCTAGCAATGGATACTTGTAAGCATTCTTGTAAAATGTAACTAGATATAATGGGTCCACATATGCTTCAATTGTCCCATTTATGTATGAAATTGTTGCAATTGAATGAACACAGCCGTATCCATTTAGTTGCCACAGCCTGCAGCTGCAACTTTTCTTTTCCAAGTCAACTGCATAGGATTCTCCTAAGTTCCTAGTTTCAAATTGGAGAAGGCCACTAGGAAGCACTTGCCAGTATCAGCAAATCAAAAAGTATATTGTATAAGTAGCATTGTTAAGTAGCATGTAAAACCACATATACATACCTTTGCTGGATTTTCAACTCATTAATTTTGTGTCTGATGGCTGGGCAAACTTGGTAGTCAGGCCAATTACATCCTTTCATTTGCATCTTATGCATCCTTGCCATCACATAAGTACGTATCTCTTCAAGCATTGTTATAATTGGTTTTTTTCTTGCTTCAACAATAACACTATTGAAGCTTTCAGATATTCCATTCTCTACAGCATCACACATGCTGTCAAATCTAAAAAAAGCTCTTGACCAAGTCTTAGGATCCCTTTCCATTAGATGTTCATGAGCTGCAGGGTTTAAAAGCTCAATTTCTTTCATTACTGCTTTGAAATGAGGTTCCGTTGTAGCCTTGCTTGCTTTCCAAAATAAGTTTTCAAAGTGAGCACCAGAAAATCTCTTTTTAAAGTTAGCATAAATATGCCTAGCACATTGTCTATGTTCAGCTGCTGGTAAAACTTCCTTGACAGCCTCTAAAAGACCCTACATGCCAAATTATGAATTTAATTTGATATGTATCCATGAGTTGAAAAAAAATGAAATAAATCATGAAATTTTTTTGACATCCATACCTTATGTTGATCTGACATTAAAGTAACTCCAAGACCACTTTCAAGATGCAGATCTTCTGTAAGGTTCTCCATGAACCATTTCCAGTTTTCTTTATTTTCCACACAAACTACAGCCCAAGCAATTGGGAATATTTGATTATTGGCATCCCTTCCAATTGCACTTAACAACTCACCAGAACAATAACCTTTCAAAAAACACCCATCAAGGTTAATCACTCTTCTACAACCAGTTTTCCAACCCTTTCTTAAACCCTCAAAACACACATAAAACCTACTGAAGTAATTCTTTCCATCTGGCATGCAATTTACCCCCACTTGCACATTAGACCCCGGATTAGATCTTCTAATCTCCTCTCCATATGACCAAAGTTTGGCATAGTGTTCAACTATGGTTCCCTGGATTAGAGTCAATGCATGCTTCTTTCCTCTCCTACATTGACTCATGCTAACCTCAATCCCAAACTTTTGTTTAACATCTTCCCTTAATTGTCTAACAGTCAATTTTTGGTTATGTAATATCTCATTTGTGTAGTGACTACCAATCCAAGCATAGTTGACAATTGAACCAAACTTGAAATTCCTTGCACAATTATGCTCATGGATTAAAGACTTTATTTGGAATGACTGCTCCTCGCTCATCCATGAAGCCCATAGCCTAAATGAACAATCCCCATCACAACAATTTGCCAACAACCTCCTACTATCATTCTTTTTATAACACAATTGATATCCATTTGCAACAACATAATTACAAAGCATATCTTTCAATTGTTTAGGGCTTTCAAAACGCATACCTAGTACAGGCTTCTGTTTTTTCCACTTAACATCTGGATTAAACCTTGTTTGAACATCACTTTGCCTGTCAATCTCACCAATGTGAACTTGTCCTGGCTCATGCTCACCCATATGATTTTCTTCGCCATCTACCATCTCCGGTGGTGATCTTGTGTTGTTCACAGGAGTGTTGATGTCAAGTCTATCTATCTCCTCTGCTACACCGGAATGGTAATCTTCAGGGCTAATCACCTCATCATGGTCTTCAGCTATCCACTCCTGGACATTAACACCTGTATGATCCACGTACATAGGCACAACAGTTCCACAATGGTATGCGATTTCGATGAACTCAACGTAGTCCATTTCATCTGTAATCATCTTTAGACCTTCTGGTAGCTCGGTCTCAGGTAAGCAGAAATACAAGTTCCTCAATTTCTCTCCGGTAAATCTTTCAAGAAACTTCACACATTCCTCTAAATCCATCCCTGCAAAATCAATGTCTTCAAACAAGTGATGCATGCCCTCTGTATAACTCAATGGTTGCCTGGAGAAGAATCCATGGTAGTGCACATCGACTTTGCAGTTTGATTCCATTTTCACGAAGAAGAAAGTGATCGGGAACAAGGGTTTGGTGGGAAAATCTCGATAAGGGTTTTCTACTGTTTTTGAACCGCAATGCGTACAACTTCCCTTTATTTAAACATAGATTGAACACGTAGATTGAACATGATGTCCAATTTTGATGACATGGATGATGACATGGATGATGAGTAGGATGCATCGTAAGATAATTGAACAACATGACCGGGTGACCCCTTCATTTTGGGGTCAATGATATTTTAGAACACGTTTTCCACTTTTTGTTCCCTTATATGGCAAAAAAAATACATTAGGGACCAAATAGACCATTTCATGTAACATTGTTGTGCTACAGTGTCATTTTCTCTTAAATATACTATCTCAACAGTATAGATTTTCTATTCATATCAAAACAAAAGCTATATATAGTCAAACTTATATCACCCTTTTCATAAATAGTAAAAATCAAATCCACTCCAAAAGTTTCAAAAGCACTCAAACTACGAAAAGTAGCCTGAAATGTCAAAACTAAATATTACCACAAACATAAAAAAGAATAAACAAAACAAACCAATCTCCAATAAAAAAATTTAAATCTCACCTTCCCTCATGTGACCTAAACGTATCACCAAACCCAGACGGCCCAATCGGAATGCTCGTTTCTGTATTTTCATCGCTCCCAAAAACCATCGAATTATCAAATCCACTCATTCCCTCCAACATTTGCCACTTTTTAACTATCTGAGGCAAAGTTGTATTAAGGTCAATTCCGTAAATATCATCAGCATCCGGCTCAGACGGCTTCCAAAGCTCGGCTAGAGATGACAGCACGTTGACCGCATGGCTCATGTCAGGTCTTTGGTACGGCTCACGAGCACAACAGTGACCGGCTAACTCAGCCACTGTGGTCACGCTGGCTAGACCATCTTCATCTAGGTCAAGTGATGGGTCTATTGCGTTTCTGAATGTATCTTTGCTTATGTGCATTTTTTTAAACCATTGAACCAGGTGAACACTTTCGTCCGGTTGGGTTTCGTCCAGTGCTTGTCGGCCCGTGATTAGCTCCATGAGGATCACACCGAAGCTGAAGACGTCTACCTTTGTTGTCACTCGACCCGTCACTGTAAACACAAGGGTAAAATGGTTATTTACTCGTATAGTTCATCAAGACCGAAAACGGAAACGGACTTTAGAGTTGTTACTCAATTACTCCAACGAAACATCATTTTCCCTTTTAGTATTATAAACATTCAGCATTTAGTGGGTAAAAAAAGAACACGAGTGCTTTTTATTACATAAAAATAATAACAAGATAAAGTAATTTTACAAAATGCTTGGTTTCTTGGACTTTTATCACAAAATAACCACCTATTTCCAAATAGAAGGGATTTTTTTTCGTGAAATTGTTTTATCAGTGGTCCCCACCATAAAAGTTTTTTAAAAGGATTTAAAAATTATTTTGTTATGCAAAAAATGACATCAATTTTGCAAAAAAATAAAATTAATCACGAGGAAATTAGTGACGACCATTGAAAGAAAAAGGGATCATTTTATGATAAAATTTGAAAATATGATCATTTTGTGATATTAGGTATTATTGTTATTATCCTTTTTTTTATCAACGTAATACAAAAAAAAAACGGCTTAAACGTCAAGAAAATTAAGACTTTTCGATAAGTTTTTATAAAATTTCCCTCATTTACCTTTTTTTTTCATTTTCCCAATTATGTCGTCATTTTCTCAAATTTTATTTTTTAGAAATCATTTACCCAATATGAAGCATTATGCTATACAAGCGCAAAATAGCAAAATGATATATTACCTGCGTATTCAGGTGCAAGATAGCCAAAAGTTCCCGCCAATTTAGTAGCAATCGAACCTTTACCATCAGGTGCAAGCCGAACGAGTCCAAAATCAGCAACTTTAGCACGAAAATCATCACCAAGAAGAATATTCGACGGTTTAAGATCTCTATGAATAAAACTCTGTTGTGCTAAACCATGTAAATATTCAACACCTCGAGCAACATCAAGAGCAATCACCAATCTTTTACTCCATAAAAGCGGTTTCAAATCCTCATTCCCCTTGTTAAAAAGATACCGACTTAATGTCCCTTGAGGCATATATTCGTAAACCAGTAACCTCTCGTTTCCATCTAAACAATACCCAAGAAGCGCCACCAAATGGCGGTGCCGGACTTTTGTGAGAACGGAGATTTCCGATAGGAATTCGTTGATTCCGGTTTCAGTCAACGCTCCTGACTCCATTCGTTTGACCGCGATTTTGGTTCCGTCGTGTAATTCCCCTTTGTAAACCGTTCCGAAACCGCCTTTTCCTAATATGTTGTTTTGGTTGAAATTGTTTGTGACGTTTTTTAGAACTTGGATTGAAATTACCATATTGCCCGTTTCGACGATGTGAACGTCACTCGGTGTACCGGTTGTGTGAGTGTTTGTTTCGGTTGACGCCTGGTTTGCAGTTTGACCGGCGATTGTGATTTTGACTCCGTCGCCGTCGGATCCCGAGTGGCGGGGGTGTATCACCATCGTATGCTGACATGGCGGGTTACCGGGACCACCAGAATCAGAAGGCTTCTTTTTTGCTCTGTAAATACAAAAACCTAGCAATCCGGCTAAGAAAACGACAAAAACACCACCGATAACAGACCCCACAACCACCCAAGTTCCTGGACTTGTGCCGCCACTGTTCGGCGAGTCTGGTGGGCGGTTAGAAGGTGAATTTGGAGTTACGATAGGACCGATCTTCCCTATGTTGGTATTTCCGTCACTTTTTACTTTAACGTTTTCGTTGAAAGGTGGGATTTGACCGTAGAGTTGATTATTGGAGACGTCTAATTCTACAAGATTGGGTAAATATTTAAGTTCATTAGGGATAACTCCGGTGAGATTATTATCTGCGAGAATCAACTTTTGTAGCGACTTAATTTCAGAGAAATTTGATGAAACTGTGCCTGTGAGACCCATTTTCCGGAAATTAACGACGGTAATGTTTCCATCGTTTGAACATGTAATTCCCATCCATGAATTACACGGATCGTTACCCTTCCAATTATTGGCAAAAAGTTTAGGGTACCCGACAGATTCTGCTACTGCAAGCAGTATATTAACACGGGAATCGCAAGGAACGCCGGGATCAGGTAAACAAAAAGTATCGATTCCGATCATGTCTACAGCAACGGAATTATCGAATTTAGGTGTTGGCCCTTGGAACATGTTTTTGGTGAGATTGACGAATTTTAAAGACTTTAAACCTAATAAAGATGCAGGCACGGGACCTGTGAAACTATTATCTCTTAAACTCAAATTCTGTAACTTGTTCAACCCTGAAAATTCCGGTAACGGACCCGAAAACGAGTTTGTATGTAGCCAAACCTCAGTTAATTGTGTCATGTTCTTTAGAACGTCAATGCTACCATTTAGCCTGGAAGTACTTTTCTGTGCATTTAACCAAAGACTCTGCACTGGAGAACCCGAAAACGAATCCGGTAACCCGCCTTCAAGAGAATTTAAAGCTAAACGCAGAGTACCTAAGCCGGAAAATGTTCCGGCGTCGAAAATATCCGGGATTTTTCCGATGAGATTAGTAGAGGTAGCCGAGAAAATTCGTAAATTCGATGCGATTTTTAAACTGTCCGGTATAGACCATGCAGTAAATGCATTATAATCCAGATAAAGGTTCTGTAAAGAAGACATACCGTCGAAGAAGTCGATGGGTAATGAGGAGAAATTGTTGTTATTGAGTAGGACGTTCTGGAGCTGAGTTAACCCGGAGAGACTCGGGAGTGGCCCGGTGAGTTGATTGTGTTGAAACTCCAAAACTTGGAGTTGGGTGAGGTTATTGAGGGTTTGAGGGAGAGCGCCGTTGAGGTTCTGGTGTCCGAGTTGAATTCCGGTGACCCGGTTGTCTTTCGAGCATTTGACATTGTCCCAGTTACATGGATTGGGGTCGGACCAGTCGAGTGAACTCAGTGGTTGTAGATTATTCTTCAGGGCCTGCATTACAGCAGCGTCGTTAGAACTCGACTGAGAGCCGACATTGATGACTGAAACAGCCAAGGTAATCAGGATGAACGGGAGAAATCGACGCCGGATTTCAAAACCCACATGGGCGTTCTCCATTTCCAAACGAAAAACCAAGAATTTCGATTGGATTATTCAGAAATTTGTTCGTGATTATGATGATAGGGTTTGTTTGTTGGAGATGACGAGTGTAGCATTGTTTTTGGTATAAAATCAGTGATTTGGGAAAAAGAGCCTTTATACAAACCCATAGAAACGGCGATAATGAAGGGAGAGGGAGAAACAGAATTTTAAGTTATCAAAATCAAAATCATTATTAATAGATGTTATTTGTTAAACCTTTTATATTTATATTTTTAACATCTTAAAAAATTTAAGGTAGTTTTTATCTACACTCTAATCTAATTTTAAAATACATCTCAGTCTAAATTTTGATTATTTTTTATTGATTTATTTAATCACTTATTTAAAATTATTTTTTATTAATATATTTAAACATAAAAATATAAAAAGTCAAGCTACAACCATAGAAGACTGGAAAAGAATATTTGTTCTCCCAATTTAACATATAACGAACTCTTGCTTTTGTTCACATTTAGGTAAGAATATTTTTTTGTACACTTTTACTCATCGAACTTGTGGTGACCGTTAAAAAAAGGGTAATATGACCCACGATTGTAGGTTTTCGCTGATTTGGACATTAATGTATATTACGTGGCATTACCGAAAACTTACGTGGCATTAACTTAAATTATGTGTCATTGGATAAGAATTACGTGGCATTAAAATCGTTTTATGGAACCATTAACCCTAGATCGTATATACCGTCTTCCTCCTTTTGCCCCTCTAGGGTTTCGTCCGTACACTCCTTCCTTCAACAGTGATTTCTGCAAAAATCCACTCTGGGGTTTCATCTAGGGTTTTACACTTCACAATTTCTCTGCGATGGCGGCGGAGAAGCTTAGGGATTTAAGTCAGTTGATTGATGTTGCCTTACTTGATGCTACTGGTTTAGAATCAAATACAGAAATGGAAACCAACTGATTTTGTATCGAATACAGATATGCAAATCAATGAAGCTATAAAGATCTATACTGATATCTATGTTTCTCAAGTTCTCGATCTTGACGGTAAAATTTTGATCTTCAAATCAATTGTTATTCCGTTGAAAGTGTGTTTGTGGTCATTTGGGTATATGAAAATTCACTCGGTGACTGACTACCCTAAAAAGAATGCCCGCCTACGCCTATGTTCATGAATCTTCTTAATTGCAGAACAAATTGCTTCATCACAAGCATCAATCTCCCTATGTTTCTCCAAATTCTCAAAGAAATTAGACATATCTTTATCCAATGAAAAAGGGACATCTACAAGAACATCATAACACGTGTTTCCAACCGGATTGTCCCCTGAAAGCTTGATTTTATGCTCCAAATGTATCGGTTGAGGTGCGGTTAAATGCTGTGAAATCTTTTGAGAAACCAATGCAAATTTCACTTTATCTTCTCTAAATAGTTTTCTTAAAGGGGGGTCACATGTGAAAAAAGAAGTATCAATTGGAATTTTGATGGATTCTTGAATGTCGACTTTTTTTCTTGCAAGAGCGGAATCTACACGGCCCTCGAATTCCAACAACTGGGTGTAAAGAGCCGATTCCGTTAACAAAGCGGCTACTTTGTCAGTAATTTGCTTTTCCGGTGGTCCTCTTTTCCGTCTCCGGGCAGCAGGTGTGAGTTCTATGGTTTTTAGAGGGGAGCCACTAGCAGCTCCTGAAGAACTTGGAGGTCTAGAAGATGGAGATGAAATGCCATGTAATTTAAGTTAATTTCATGTAATATCACACCAACGCCACGTAATTTAAGTTAATTCTACGTAATGCCACGTAATTTACTTTAATTCCCAAATCAGCGATAACCTACAATCGATGGTCATACCCTTTTTTAAACGGTCACCACAAGTTCGATGGGTAAAAATGATCAAAATAAACATTCTTACCTAAATGTGGACAGAAGCAAGAGTTTGTTACCTATTTTGTTCATTAATCCTAAAGTATTTGTTCTCCTAGTTCAACATATCTTTTATTTTAGAGTAAATTACACTTTTGGTCCCTGTGGTTGGACAAAACTAACAGATAGGTTCTAACTATCCATTTTCCACATTGAAGGTCACTAAGGTTTGCGTAAATTACCAAATAGAGCCCTGGGGCATTATAAAAAGACTAAAATGCCCTTTTATTTTCTTTTTTATTTTACTTTAAATTTGTTATTTATTTTATTAATAAAAAAATACCCCACCCACCCCCCACCCCCACGTCTCTCTCTCTATCTCTCTCTCTCTCTCTCTCTCTCTCTCTCTCTCTCTCTCTCTCTCTCCGACACCTTAAACTTCACAGACTTTGTTACCTGTCGGTATGCTTCTTACTCCATCTTTATTGTTTTCATTCCCCTCCTCCTTCGTTCCCTGGTTCTTGCACAGTTTAACTTCTGATGTACAACCCGCTTATTTTGCCCCGATTTAGTACTATCGGTTCCATTTCTCCCTTCCCTTCAACATTCGCTTTAGATTATCGATTGTTTCATTTTTAGCTATTTCTCAGCAAATGTAAACGCCATAGATTTTGTTTATATGTTCGCTTTTCGTGTTATCTATCTTTGCCTTTAATTTCGGACCTGCTGCCAAATTCTCAGTTTATTTTATTCGATTGTTTCCCCTTTTTTACCTGGCATTGCTTCGACAATATATCTTGTTGCGTTTGGTAATATTGGAAGTGTTAGGGGAATTACTATAGCTTCTTTAACGTGACTCCATTATAATGTATAACTCTGGAATTGGAATGGTGACGGGCCAAACGGAATAAAGAAGTATACTGTTGTGGACCAACTAAATACAACCTAAACTTGTTAAATTGACGTATAACTTCTTCAAGAACTCTTCTTTACTCATAATTTTCTGTCAAAACAAAGAAAACCCAGAGATCGAAAAAATATCAAAGCGACGAAAGATGATTGAGATAAGGACGGGAGAACGGTGGCAGAGATCGAAAGAATATCAAAGCGATCGTGGAATGGTTGCAGTAATATGATTTGATCGGCAAAATTGGTGAGTGAACTTACGTTCTTCATTCTTGGCGAAGATTAAATCCAATCGGAGCAAGTCCATTGTGATTAAGAAGTTCAAGAACACGTTCTGGAGCTAGTAACTCACGCATGATAATCCCGACTTCTGATTATCTGGGTTTCATTCACAGAGGTCATTTACGATCTTGCTGCGGTTACGAAAGGGTGAGCAGGCGAAAGAGATACGCGATAAGATAAGCCACCGTATGCTGCCAGTGAGCCAAGCTATAGTATATTTTGTTATGGCATCGTGACACATTACATGGTAACTCGTGGGTGGGGTGTAGACGGTGGGTTGAGAGAGAGAGAGAGAGAGAGAGAGAGAGAGAGAGAGAGAGAGAGAGAGACACGTGGGGGTGGGGGTGGGGGTGGGTGATGTATTTTCTTTTTTTTATTAATAAAATAAATAACAAATTTAAAGAAAAAAAATAAATAAAAAGGGCATTTTAGTCTTTTTATATGCCCCAGGACTCTATTTGGTAATTTACGCAAACCTTAGTGACCTTCAACGTGGAAAATGGATAGTTAGGACCTATCTGTTAGTTTTGTCCAACCACAAGGACCAAAACTGTAATTTACTCTTTATTTTATTATAAACTATTGTATTTGCTCTTTTTTTTACTTGGTTTTATTTTTGGTAGAAGAAATGGACTTATTGAAATATTCTTGTAACACATTCGATAATTAAATATATTATATATAATTGGGACGGAATATATTATAAGTTTAAAGGAGTTCCAAGATTTTCCTATAAACTAGAAAGAGTCTTTGAAGGTCGACTAGATACAACCAGACGTATCCTCATGCCCCATTCCTAATAGGTGCCCAAAATTTTTAGTACATATTACATATTGGTGTTATTTGATTAATATTATATTGTACAACATGAATTTTTTTAATTATAAAATTTGAATAGAATCTGGCTTTATATAAATTAATGAAATCTAAACATTTGAATAATTTTTTTTATCTTTAATGTGAATGGAACGAGACTAGTTGGATTGTGAATTTTTTTATTGAAAATATGATTGATTTTGGTATTTATCTAGCATTGGTTTAATTTTTGGTATCCAAATGTCTAATGACTCGTCACATTAAGTATAATGTAATATTGTGAAATATGAAATGAGATTTTTAATGGTCAAATTGGGCGATACAACACAATAGTTTTTTTAACTTATAATATTCAATTGTTACTTATGACACCTATAATTCAATAGTTTTTATAACTTATGGTAAATTATTTTTCACACGAAATTTATATATATTAGATACTAGCTTTGAGAATATGATGGAAGAAAATAAGACCTGAGAAAACTTTTGAATATGCATATGTTTATATTGTACTAGGCGAATATCCGCGTGTTGCGCAGAATATAATAATATAATTAACATATTCACATATATGTCATTAAAAACTATGTCATTATGGGTGTTATTCAGTTGGTTTAATTGGTTATTGGTTTGCTCGGTTTGGTTTAATCAGTTCATTTACTTCAAAAATATTAAACGAAACCAAACCAAATGATGTTCAGTTTAATCGGTTTTCAGTTTAGTTGGATCGATTTATTTGGTTCGGTTTACGGTTAAATCCAAATAACGTATTTTAAACTTCTTTTTCGTTTGGCGAACTTTATTCCCTTGGAAAATTTGAAAAATAAACAATAACCATATGAGATAGTGACAACGCCTAGTAATATCAAGTATTTTAGTCATTGTTAGACACTATTCTTGGTGAAATTATATCATATATACATTGGTATTTCTCACTTTTTGTGTTAGTGCTTGTATGCAAGAAAATGTTACAATCAGGGACTAAAAGCGGACAAATGGAAGAAGTTTTGAGGATAAGGCCAAAACAGTCGAATGAGTACGCGCGCCGCGGTAGTGAAGGCATGCGCGACACGCCATGTCAAAGATGAAGCGGTGAAGAGAAATTCAAATGACGAAAAAACGGGGATAAGGCAGTACGCGCGACGCGACTGGAAGCTTTACGCGCGGCGGATTCTTATTTTCCACAAGTATAAATAGAGGCAATTAAGTCGAAATCAGCAGGCAAGCAACGACCCCTAAGGTGGACTTAAGGCTTCTTTGACTCCAAGTTTCGGATTTCAACAACCTCTTTTGGTATTTCTTATGTTTCACTTTAATTTCTTTATTAGTTTAGTTTGATTTAGCTTGTAGCTTAGTGTTTCTAGATTGTTTCAACCAGTAGCAGTAGGTTAAAGTTATTATTTTCGTGTTTCAAGTACTTTGGTTCTTCTGGTTTTAGTTTTTATACAAGTAATCATTCGGTTTATGTTTTTGTTGCATTTTTCGGTATTTATTGTGTTTGGATGTGTTTTGAATGCAATTGATTGGTGTGTTTGTTTCTGATTTCAGTAAGCAATCTTAGGTTAGAACTTGGTTTGGTTTAGCTTAGTTTATGTTTGATTTGGACTTTGGACTTTGTTTGAAAATTGTATTTTTAGTGTGTTTTGGGGAAAGTAGAGTTAGTCCCTCTGGCTGTAGAGTGACATTACAGTTGGTAAACTATCGTCTTGTATTGACCACCAAACTCATGTGGATCGACCCTTACTACCGTTGTACTAGTGTGTGAGATTTATTTTCTTATTTTTGACCGCACGACGACCTAGGCGTGTCAAATTTTGGCGTCGTTGCCGAGGAGTTGTGAGCTTAGGATAAGACGATCTGTAGGGAGTTGTTTTCTGATTTTTGGATTTAGTTTTGATGTTTGAGTTTAGTTAGTAATTTCATTTTGGTTTTGGCGGGCGTTTTGCACTAGTGCATGTATACCCATCGGGGTGGGCATACATCACCCTTGCTTTTTGACTCTGAAATCGAGCGAACCGCGCGCAGTAATCGTGTGCGTAGGCGTTTAGTTAATATGAGTCCTAATAGTGTCACAATAGAGGATGTTACCAATAAACCCTTGGGCGAGGTAATGGGGGAGTTCCAAATATACCCCCAATTTCTGAATTTCATGTGGGATGCACAAGTGCTAGTGGTGGTGCGGTTTCAGCCCCCATACCGGTACCATCATGCACTCAGCCTGTAGTCCAACCTTTGAGCCAACCTATTAGAAGCCCTTTCCCAGTATCTGCTGCGATGACCTAGGGAGCGTCGGTCCGATATGGCAACCCATTACCGTGACAGCAAATACTGGTGTCACAACCACAAATTTCACAACCTTTACCATCACAATACCAGCAACCCATTTTTAAACCACAACCCGTTATCCAACCTATACCTCCACCCGCCCAAACCCAACCACCTCAAATACAACCTAAGCAGCCACCATACCAATACCAAGAAGTAGACCCAGGGTATGACGAGGAAGATGAGGGATGGATGCCCTATCATCCAGCCCAGCCACAGAAACCATGGAACCGAGGTCGGGGACCTCCAAGGAGATTTCAACAACCACAGCAACACCAAGGGCAGCAGTACTACAACAGTGAGCATCATAACGGTAACCTTGTTCCACCTTTATATTTTGCTCAACCGAGAGGGCAATCGGTTGCATCACACTTCCAGCCCAAGGAGTATGATGATGCTTCGCCCATATATTTCCCTGAGAATGTTGAAAACCAAGTAGAAATTAGACTACATCTTCTAGGAATATTTCCTGAATTTAGGGGCTACAAACAAGATGATCTGTATAATCACCTTTACGGATTTTTAGCCATAGCGAACGCGACCAACCCAAGAAATACAAATAGAAATACTTTTAGGTTAAGACTGTTTCCCTTTACTTTAAAGGACAAAGCCAAATATTGGTTTACTTCACTCCAGCCTAATAGTATTACCACTTGGGAGCAAATGAAAGCTAAATTTTTGCAAGAATTCTATCCGGCTAGCAAGACCACGGAAATCAGGCGAGCCATCCAGGACTTCCAACAGAAGCCAGGGGAAGCATTCCATGACGCTTTTGACAGATTAAAGGAGCTTCTAAGATCTTGCCCATATCATGAGGTGCCGCGGTGGCAGTTGGTGAAGATATTCTTCGACGGGGTAGATTTAACAAACCAGGCCATGCTCAATGCATCATCCAGTGGTACGATAATGATGTAGGAGCCGGACGATGCCTGGCGATTCTTCGAGCAACTCAGTAATGGATCAAAAACAAATTTCTCTGCCAGGAAGCATGTGAGTACAGTCGCAGCAGTAGGTGCAGATGCTGACTGGAAGAAGGAAGTGAAAAAGGAGATTGGAGAGTTAAATAGGAAATTCAACATGTTGATGTCCACTTTGCAGAATGGACCCCAAAATCAGCAACAGGGTGGTCAACAAGGACAAAGGACGTAGGAAGTTCATCAAGTTCATAGTCAAGGTTAAGGACAGTACAATAATGGACAACCTTACAGGCCATACAACCAAGGAACTCAAAATTCCTATAACAACAGACATAACAACTACCAAGGACAGTCCTCCAATCAACCTAGACAATTTCAGCCTGGGAATAATAGTGGTCCTAGTGGGAGTCACAACAGTAATAGAGGGCCAACCAATGCTAGTAACAATGCCCCGGAAAGTCAGGAAAGCATGATTGCCAAAATGTACGAGCTGGTGAATGCCAGTCAGCAACAAACCCAAGCGAATGCCAAGGCTATTGCCAATCTAAAAAGGCAAATGGCTCAGATGGCTGAGGATCAAAGAAAAAGGGACAGTGGCAAATTACCAAGCAGTACAAAAATGAACCCGAACCGCACACAAATGACAGGAAAAGAGCATGTGAATGCTGTTGAGATCGAGTGGAGAAAGGTCACTAAAGAGGACCTGGTGGAAAAAGAAGGAGAAGGTAAGACCGAAGAGAGTAAGGAAAAGAATGCGGAAAGTAATCAAGTTAAGGAGGACAAGGAAGTCTAGAAGTATAAACAACCAGTTGTAGCTGGTATTAAGAAGAAGAAGGATAAGAGGGTGAAAAGGAAGCAGGAGGTGCCCAACATGCCAAACGAACCATCAATTAACCAACCTCTGTGGGATGAATTGAAAAATACGCCGGAGGATACGAAGATTTTGAAGGAGATGTGTAAGAAAAATAAGGCGCCAACACCGGACATGGTAAGATTGACCGTTAAAACAAGCGAGGCTCTGTTGGGGACATTGCCTAAGAAAGAAAGGGACCCTGGTTCATCATTGATCACTGTCACGGTGGGTGATGCTATTATTAGGAACACCTTGCTGGATTTAGGAGCAAGTGTTAATTTGCTGCCAGGATACCTTTATGACAAGTATAAGAATGAGGAACTGGAACCTGCAAAGATGGTGTTGCAGTTGGCGAATCAATCAACAAAGGTTTCCCGGGGTAAGTTAACCAACGTGATAGTCAAGGTTGGTGACTTCTTTTACCCCGTAGATTTTCTAGTAATGGAGTATGAGAGTTTAGAAGATGCGCCTGCGTTAATTTTAGGACGTCCATTCTTAGCCACAGCTGGGGTTGTAATGGACTGTAAGACTGGAGATATGAATATCTCTTTCAGAACAAGGAAATGTAGGCTGAACATGTTTGGGTGCTCGATATTGTTGCCACCGGGGTATGACGACAAGTACTTAAGCAACAGCCCGCTTATGACACCAAAAGAAAAGGATAAAAATAGGAATCAGGTTCAAGGAAAAAGAATTGATGAAGAATAAATATTATGGGAAGCGAAACGACATCCATTGGCAACAGTGGACAAGATGTAGCTTTTGGATATGCTTGAAATAATGGAGTTGAAGCATCAGCAACATGAGAAGGACACACGGTGCAGGGAGGCAAAAGTCTTCCGGATTCTGGATGCTCAACAACAATGGATCAACCAAGTAAGCGATCGCATGACACAACTTACCACATTATTAGCAACATTAGTCCATGACTTTGCACCTGAGATGAAGAAAATGATGCCGCCAGAAGAAAGAGATGAATAAGGAGCAGCACGTCTGGCTGAAGACGTTAAACTTAGCGCTTGTTGGGAGGCAACCCATCTGTAAATAGGTTAGGTATAGTGTTTGTAGAAGTAATTAGGGAATATTATCATCATCGTTGCAGGTATTAGTGGTATGAGGCAAGTATGGGGTCAAACGAATAACTTTGGAGAATTTGGAAGCCACGACACGGTAAGGAGAAGGGCGCGACGCGAGATCGCAAGATAACCCGATGCGCAGGGGTTATTTTGGCGACACGCGTGATGCGGATCACATCCAGGCGCGTTGCGGAATATGATCGGACAGAAAAACCACTTTATAAGGTACGTATCTCATCGCACACACACACAAACCACGCCACGCAGAGACAGAGCACCCCCCTGAGCACTCGATTTCTCTCTTTTTTCTTGCATTCTAGTGTTCTACTACTACGGTATGTCCTCTGGAACTAGTTATTTCACGCTATTACATACATTTGAATGGTGAATTTGATTGAAATAGCAAAAACTAGAAAACTTAGAAAATCGGCAATGCTGACTCGTAGGTGTTGTTTTCGCAAAATCCATACCCTAAGAGGCTAGTCGGTAGTTAGGGTACCTTGTAGTAGCATTAGATTGAGTTTAACAGGTGAAATCATTGATTTTAGGATTTTTTTTTCGTATCAGACTTACGGTGCGACGCGCGAAGTTCTTGAGCCGCGTCGCGCGTGTCTGTGCGAGAAGAAAGGACTGATTTTGCAAATATTTTTTTGTTGAGATTCTTTTGTACAGATGGTATACAGGGAGGATCATCCATTTCTCCAGTTTCCACAGATGCTGGACGACACGATGAGCTGAGTTCCCGACCGGTCCTTGGCGCTGTTCAGTTGGATCGGGCGATTCTGACCCAGGCAGGGCTATGGGCCGAGCTTGATCCCTTCATTCACCGCACATGGCCTGATGGAGAGCAAAGTTTTATTTGCCACGGCTGGGACAGGCTGATGGCCAACGAGGAGGATGTGATTTACAAGGAGCTCGTTTTAAAGTTCCTTTCGACTTGTCGTTACACACCGGCATCACGTGAGCCACAAGCCCAGATGGTCCGATTTCGACTAGGTGGAGAGAGCAGGGAGTGCAACCTCCGCGAGTTTGGTAGACGCACCGGGATATACACTGAGGTGGAGCTACGGAGCCACCATTTTGTACCTTTTCTACGGGCGTGCATCAGGGGACAGCCTCAGCGGGAGGCTAACGAAGTTATCTGGGCAAGGATGTCCAATGACTAGTTCGAGGCCGGGTCGGCCAGGGAGAGCAAGCTCCGCGACCCACTACACCGTTTGATGCAATGTATCATATCCACTTCTGTGATGCAGAAGCGGGGATGTGAGAAGGTGTCCGGGGATGATATGACTTTCATATGGGCACTCTCCGTTCCCACCAGATTCCTCCACCTGCCATACGCACTTGCAGTCTCTCTGACGACCCGAGCAACGGGCGTAGCCGACAACAGCCCCATGGCCGGCGGGCATTACATCACTCGCCTGGCCCGGTCATACGGCCTTTTGATAGCTGACATCACAACGACTCTGACAGCGACACCACCCTCATGGACATCGGTCCGTTATTTGGAGATTATGAGGCTTATTCACCAGCCACGTGCGGGTGTTATTTTGAGGATGCCGACAGAGGCACCACAGGGTCCCAGGCCCAACCAGAGCCAGAGCAGCCAGTGAGGCGACGGAGACGGAGGGAGGAGCTACCAGCTGATCCACCAGTGCAGCCCAGCCATCAACACAGCTTGCAGACTTGCAGGCTGCGATGAGGGCCATGGAGAGGAGGATAGCACGTGCCGAGGCTCATCACCGGTGGGTGGCTGAGACGCAGCGATTGATCAAGCTCCAGCTGCGGATAGAGGAGTTTCTATACTACCCTCCAAGTGACCCAGACGATGAGGCGGGTCCATCTGGGACCCACCATGATTATGATTGATGTATTTTCTTTCTACTTTTTGAGACATTGTACCAAACTTATGACTATCTTTTGTTGCTTTTAGTTTTTATATGCTTTGTTTTTCTGTTTGCATTTAATTTATTTGTGAGTGTTGCATGTGAATACCAAATGGAAGTCGACTGAGGAGTTGTTTCAAGCAAGTGTGGGGTTATTGTGCCCCCTCCACTTGCCATTTCACCGACATGTTTACTGTTGCGCCACAACTCCTGAAATTCTGAATTGTGAGAAGTTTGTGTTTTTATATCCTGTAACAATCGAGTTCCAACAAGCAGTCAACCGTCTTAAAGGGGTAACTCTTTCTCCCTTATTCTGAAATAATTTTTGTACAACGAGGACGTTGTACGGATTTAAGTGTGGGATGTGGACGGTCGAAAGAGTGTTTTTGAAATTTTTGTGGGAAATGATCAATTTTCAAAAAAATTTGGCAATTTTTCAAAATTTTTAATAGATTGTAATCTTGAAACGAATAGTGTTTGAATGTTATAACATTGGTATTTTTCAAGAAATACTATTTTGTTGTTATCATGCTATCTGTTTAGACAAATAAGTTGAGTTTTAGGAGTTAGAAGATTGGAATTTAGGAAAGGACTGTCATTCAGTGGCCTTTGTTGTTCGAACCGGTAGGTCTAAAATGGGTGGCCTCGAAGAGGCACTTATTCACCTTACCACCTAATATCGTCTGGTCTAGGATGGCATTTATGAAAGCTCGTAACACGGACAACATCGAAAGTCATGGACAATTCTTTAATGGCCTTTAGAATCTGAATGAGTACGTACACTTCCTTATGGACAGAAAATTTGTAATCAAGGGTTCTTTAGAAAGCCATAAATTCCAAAGGATATTCTGGTTATGTTTTCAAAAACTATTTCAATCTAACTCTAGGAACAATAAGCTTTGAAATTGAACATGTTCAAAAATGTTTGAGTCTTAGTTAAAATCTGTTAAAAACTCTCTTGCTTGGGGACAAGCAAGGCACAAGTGTGGGGTGTTTGACAACGCCTAGTAATATCAAGTATTTTAATCGTTGTTAGGTCTTATTCTTGGTGAAATTATATCATATATACATTGGTATTTCTCACTTTTTGTGCTAGTGCTTGTATGCAGGAAAATGTTACAATCAGAGACTAAAAGCGGACAAATGGAAGAAGTTTTGAGGATAAGGCCAAAACAGTCGAATGAGTACGCACACCGCGGGAGTGAAGGCATGCGCGACGCGCCACGTCAAAGATGAGGCGGTGAAGAGAAATTCAAATGACGAAAAAAAGGGGATAAGGCAGTACACGCGACGCGATTGGAAGCTTTACGCGCCGCGGATTCTTATTTTCCACAAGTATAAATAGAGTCCATTAGGTCGAAATCAGCAGGCAAAAAAAACGACCCTTAAGGTGGACTTAAGGCTTCTTTGACTCCAAGTTTCGGATTTCAACAACCTCTTTTGGTATTTCTTATGTTTCACTTTAATTTCTTTATTAGTTTAGTTTGATTTAGCTTGTACCTTAGTGGTTCTGGATTGTTTCAACCATTAGCAGTAGGTTAAAGTTATTATTTTCGTGTTTCAAGTACTTTGGATCTTCTGGTTTTAGTTTTTATACAAGTAATCATTCGGTTTATGTTTTTGTTGCATTTTTCGGTATTTATTGTGTTTGGATGTGTTTTGAATGCAATTGATTGGTGTGTTTGTTTATGATTCTGAGCTTTGTTTTTTATTTCAGTAAGAAATCTTAGGTTAGAAATTGGTTTGGTTTAGCTTAGTTTATGTTTGATTTGAACTTTGGACTTTGTTTGAAAATTATCTTTTTAGTGTGTTTTTGGGAAAGTAGAGTTAGTCCCTCTGGCTGTAGAGTGACACTACAGTTGGTGAGCTATCGTCTTTTCTTGACCACTAAACTCCCGTGGATCGACCCTTACTACCGATGTACTAGTGTGTGTGAGGTTTATTTTCTTATTTTTGACCGCACGACGACCTAGGCGTGTCAGATAGATATATTAAAAACAAATTGGAAATCACTAGTCCTTAGTAAAAACGTTTTTGGCCATTAAAAAAACTAAGAAAACCAAACATTTATCATATCTCAATTAGTATTAGTAAAAATCGAAACAAAAACATAAAAAAAATGAATAGTAAAACTAAAAATGTTTATCAAATAGCAATTAACATCAGCAAAACTAAAACATTATCATATATATATATATATATATATATATATATATATATATATATATATATATATATATATATATATATATAAAAGACTTTATTCGGTTATTTCAGTTACACCGAACGTTGAAAAAGATAAGCGAAAACTGAACCGAATAAGGTACAGATTCGGTTCGGTTTAATCGGTTAAATCAAACATCAAATCGAAAACAAATTAAGAGCAATTGAATAAACCAAACGTTATTCGGTTCGGTCGATTTATTCAGTTTCGATTTTTCTCAACACCCCTATATGTCATTGTAATTAACCTTAAATAATTATAAATCTTATATTAAATTTTTATAAAATATTGTATTTTTTTAAAATATATGATAAAATAGATACGCATATAAATATAATCTCAATAGCCTCTATCAGAGGAAATATGTGAAAATAAAAATATATTTATGCTCTTTTGTTAATTATTATGATGTTTAATCAATTTATATATGTATCAATTACTATCATATCATCTCAATTGTACCTATTGAATGTTGTATTTGAATACAGCTTAATATAAATTTTATTTAATATTATTATCAATTATTTGTATAGTTATTTAATTATAATAGAACATATATGGATATTTTTTTTAATTTCGATCATGATTATTTTTTTTAAATATCAACCATTTTTTCTAGACAAATATAATATGTTTTTAATTTTGTCTTATTGATTACTATTATTATATTTAGTTTTGTCTTATTGATAACTATTATTATAAACAAACCAATCTCCAATAAAAAAATTGTCTTAGCGAAATTCGACAGCCATAAGGCAGCAGAGTCGCTGCTCCTCTCCACCCTAGATCCATGCCTTTCTATACCTTTCTCAATCCTTCTATGTCTCTCCCTTACTCGATCGATCATACTTTCTCTCAGATTCACGTCTCTTCCTAAACGAACATTGACCATTGATGTTGGAAGGTTGGAAGAAAGAAGCGCAATAACCCTTGATCGATGTTGAAACGATGGAAGAAAAAAATGTGATAACCCTTGATCGAGATCTAGGTGAGAGGACAGAGAGCCGATGGTTTAGGGTCCAATGGGTATGAGTTGGATTTTACTTTGATTTCCTTTTTTTAATGGGCCATTTTAAAAAACCTCCCTCATAATTATAATATGATGTCCCATCAATTGGGGTTTTGTTTTTAATATTACTTTTAATGTGTGTGTGTGTATATATATATATATATATATATATATATATATATATATATATATATATATATATATATATATATATATATATATATATATATATATATATTGTTTTTATTTAATTTATTTACTTATTTTGGTATTTATAATTTAAATAATTTTCTAACTTTTTAACGCTTAGTTCCAATATATTTTCTAATATGTTTTTTTTACGTTTTGTATGTGTGCATTATTTAACGTTGTAATTTATTATTTTTCTAATTTTTGACGTTTTGTTTGAATTACTTCTATATGTTTTGTTCGTTTATATTATCAAATGTTGTAATATAGTGTTGTTCTAACCGAGCTATTTTTTTTTTTGCATAAATGAAGATAATAAAATACAATACAATATTAAATTACTTAAATAATCATCAATCATCCAATACAATTCTTTCAGTGCTACGATTAGAGCGGAAATGATTCATGTACATCTGTAGTTGTCTTTCATACGGAATAGCCCATTCAGATGCATTGTCATACTTGAAATAATTCCACTGTGGATAAATTGGAGGCATCGGATATCATTTGTTCCATGTAACTTTTACGTAATGAGAACTGCGAACAATTGCGATTGCAATATGAGTGCGTTGATGCAACGGTGGAGGATTTGATCAAATCGAATAATTGCGATTGCAATACGGCGATAATTTGGAAACTGAAACCGATTAACCAAATCGAATAAACCTAAACCGATTAACCAAACTGAATAAACTGAAACCGATTAACCAAATTGAATAAACCGAAACCGATTTAACCTAACATTATTTGGTTTGGTTAAATTAAACCGAAATTGCTTAAACAAACCGAATAAATTGAAAAAAAATTAAACTAAAATCAATTTAACCAAACATTATTTGGTTTGGTTAAATTAAACTGAAATCGATTTAACCAAACCGAATAAACCGAAACCAATTAAACCGAAACCGATTTAACCGAAAGGTATTTGGTTTGATTACGATTAATTTGGAAAAATTAAAAAAACCGACTTAATCGAAACCCGATTTAATCGACCAAATAACACGCATATATATATATATATATATATATATATATATATATATATATATATATATATATATATATATATATATATAAAGTAAAATTGAAAAACCAATACCGTAATCGATGGGACTTCATAAAATAATAATGAGGGGGTTTTTTTACCAATACCCTTTTTAATTAGTACTAGAAAAAGGCCACAACATTGATGGAAACGGGCTATTATAAGTCATAGTCATTTTCACAATTTTAACATGCAAATTTAAGTTTATACATCTAGACTACCCCAAAAAAAGAAAAAACATAAGGGACCATTTAAATCAAATCATAAAAGTTGGTTGAGCTACAATAACAGTAACCCGATATATGAACCATTTAGTGCGAGTGAATACAATTCTTATACATGCACCACCATCCTCCCCCCTCCACCACACCCACACACACCTCCCACCAAAGCGAATTGGTTTTTTGTGGACTATATCCATATGACCGTTTTCAGTCCATTCTTCTCATTTTTTTTCATATCCCTCAAATTACAAAATACTAAACCAAAAAATCAATAAGCGTGATAAGCTACTGTGGCCACAAATATAGGTCAATCAATCATACCAAACTATACAAAGTCTCGTATTTGATTGTGAGATATTTCACTTTTTATATTATATGTGATTAAATCTTAATGATTCTGAATGTGATGATACTTATCCCAATAATGTTTATCCACTATCCAGTTCATCCTACCAACCACATAAACTCACATATTAAGATATAATTTGTTGAATCACATAAAGTATGGATATGAAAGTTAAATCCTAGGTTTTGATGGTCCCATTTTACCGAAACAAAATATGGTAACAAATTAAAAGAGAAATACAAAGATTGAAAATTTGGTAAGGATAGGTTTGCAAATCTTTCACTTTTATAGAAAGATTTAGAAATTGTTGTGGTCGAAACAACATAAGCCTTGATATGATTTAGTGAGTTACCATAGTCTTTGCCATGGAGCCAACAAAAGCCAAGTTAGGCCCACGCCATAACCATTCATTGTTAAAGGTGGTTTGGTCGTAGACTCTTTCAATAAACCTAAAACAAAATAACGGAATTGACGACCAACATTCACAAAATGAGAAAGTAGGTAAAGGCGATATGCATGGGTCCTATACCAAATTACCAAAAAGTAAAGTTGTCATTCCTTTGGTTTTGTAATATGTACATTTGTATGCATTATAATTCACACACAATTTTTAATTTTTACATGATAATCTTTTTTTATTGTATGTAATATGCATACCCCTGAAACACAACAATTCATTTGTGTTTGTTTGTGTTAGAGTTTGTCACGCTTAGTTTCGATTTATCATTTTGCTATTAATGTTGCTCAATTTTGGAATCAATATCTACATCTGTATTTTATATAACTATTTTAGATGATGAACTTAGTATACTAAGAGTTGGACAGTACCAATTGCTTTGATTTTAGCATGAAATAATTTCCGAGCGGTGGGTCTAAACTCTAAATCACATGTAAAAATTTTCCATGGGTTCACTTACTTCAATGCACAAAATTCTTCATTATATTTAATTTTTTATTTAATTTTTCCTAGCGAATGGATATTTCTTTTACCATTTTAGTACACATTAACAATAAAGTCGTCATACTTTGAATTTGAAATAGTTTAAGAAAGATAGATTACATAAAACACTGAAATTTTAGGTTTATGTTTGACATATTATTTGAAAAACTAAGCAATAAAAATAGTATTCTGATACAAAATAGATAAACTAATTGGGAATTTAGAATGTACATAAAAAGGTAGACACGAAAATGAGTTTTAGATAATCAATTAAAGAAATATTTGAGAGAATTTAGAAAAAAAAATAGAAAATACTAAATATACACCCTATTATACTTATATATATATATATCAATAAAAAATCAATTTATTTTTATTTATTGATATTGCATTGTTTTTTAAAAAAATTAAAAATTATTGGTTGACTTTTATTTAAGGGAATTTATTTAGTAGCACCCAAAGAAATATTTATAAACTCGTTGAAATGCTAATACGAGTAATTTGTATATGGTGACTTATAATATACTTTATATCAACTTAGAAAAACTCATAAAATCAGTTAATTTTGAATAGTCAAACATAGCTTTAATTCTTCATTTTATAAACATTACTACTTTGTAATGTTTCATAAAAATCATATATCTTTTTTAACATAATATCGACAAAACGGCAGAATTCCATTTGTGCATAAGTAATAAAGGGTACATCCGTTCCAAAATCCAAAAACATAAAAGCGAAATACGCCCAAAATGGCCCCTTACCTTTAAATGGTGGCCTTCAATAGAAAGACATTTCTATACCAAATTACCAATCACAATTATACAAACTACAAAGACAGCTCCCAAAACGACAGCACATTGTTCAAACCATACCCCCAATGCTTTGTACATGCGTTCGACTTAAACCTAAAAACGGTTAGACTCAATCTCCAAAAAGCAAACCTTTTCAGTTAAAAGGCTACCTATAATCTGGTGTGTTCACAGTTAGCCGTTTCGTGGTTGAATGGCGGTTTTGGATTCAAAAAACTTAGCTACAGCTTGATACAAATTTTCTTCTTCAAAAGGCTTCGATACATACCCATCCATTCCACTTTTCCGACACTCTTCAAATGTCGCATGTATCACATCCGCCGTCATCGCTAATATCGGCAAATGCCTCATATTTCCACTCACATTTGCCTCTCTTTCCATCTTGCGTACACGACGTGTCACTTCGAAACTGAAAAAACATCAAGCATCATAACAAATAAAATATTCCGAATTTGGTGGTTATTTTTGGAAAAAATTTATAAATATGGGCATTTATTAAAAGTGTTTATTGTAATTTATGATTTTTTTCTTTAATAAATCATAGTATAAGTGCGTACTACATACCCGTCCATTTCGGGCATTTGAATATCCATAAAGCATGCGTCGAAAGCGTGTGGCAATTGAAGCAGTGCGAGGGCGGCGGCGCCACCGTCGGCACACTCAACCTCCGCCCCGAATTTTTTTAGGGCACCAGCAGCAACTCTCCGGTTTACTCTGTTATCGTCAACCACCAATATTTTCTTTCCACAAAGTAAACCCCGAAGATAAACCGACCCTTTCGCCGTCGTTTTCCCTTGCTCCGCCGTCTTCCCGGTTCCCAAAACCTGCTGCAAACACGCCGCCACCCTACTCGCCCTTAACGGTTTCATAATCACAGTATCTGAAAACCCGGCCGATTTCAATTTATCAAGCTCGGGTACCGTTATATTTGTCGCCAGAAGAATCATTTTAGGTAAATGTTGAGGTTTAGTCGTGTTTTCGTTAGATGATAACCACGTATCTTTCTCAATTAGGAGTAGATCCGGTTTTGAATCATCCAGATCCGCCATTTTTATGCTATCAACAATGTTAACGATTACACCGAGTCTTTGTAAATGGTATCGAGTAACCGCACCTCTGACTGGTTTTGAATCGACGACAGTTACTTTCAAACCGTGAAATGCGTTTGGGAGATCGTCATCGTAAAGTGACTTTTTCAAATTGGGAACCGCGCCTTTTTTGCAGCTTTTTAACGCAACCGTGAACGAAAACGTGCTTCCGATTTGTGGGCGGCTAACAAAACTTATCTTACCGCCCATTAATTCAACCAAACACTTGCTAATACTCAATCCGATTCCGGTACCGCCGTAGAGTCTAGAAGTCGAACTGTCCGCTTGCATGAACGGCATGAAAACGAGATTTTGTGCGTGTACCGGAATCCCGATTCCGGTGTCTTCAACGGAAACCACTAAATTAACGTTTTCGGTGGTTACGATTTGGAACGGGAACTCCTCTTTGGCTACTAAATGTTTGACCGTGTCCCAACTGTTTCTGTCATCGGCTGCTTCACGACCGCTTAATGTTTTGAACGGAGACCCAGTCGATTTAGCCCTAATTCCGTTCGTGTCAATTACCGCTTTACAATGGTCGGCGAGATGAACTTGAACGAATACATGTCCTTGTTCGGTAAATTTAACGGAATTTCCCACGAGATTGGTGATAACTTGTCGGAATCTTCCGGGATCTCCGATAACAATTTGCGGAACTTTATCGGATACAAGAACCGCCAGCTTTTTGATTTCCGAATTATAGATAACACGATAACATAATCAAATAAAAAACAACAAATAATTTGAAAGAAACAACAAATTAAAAGATAATTTATGTTTACCTCGATTCCCTTATGCCTAGATTTTTCAGAAAATAAAGAGAGAACATCGTCTAGTATTGAACGGATGTCAAAAGGGACGGATTCTAGGTCTAATTTTCCGGCTTCAATTTTGGCCCGATCGAGCACCTCGTTGATTAATGTAATTAATGCTCTTCCACAAGCTTGTGCAGTTTGAGCATAGTCGCGTTGGGTTGAACTTAATTCTGTATCCAGAAGCAACGCAAGCATCCCTATGAACACGAAGTTATCAGATATGTAATCGAAAATATACAGAGATTAGTAAAGAAGGTAATATGTCATCATACCAAGGATGCCATTCATGGGGGTTCTGATTTCATGTGAAACAGTAGCAAGAAACTGGCAATTGAATCAGAAATGTTGTCAGGTAAACGGGAAAAATTGATGAAATTGTACTCTGTTCCATCATCCATGAGTATTACCTGTGATTTCGCCACATCAGCAGCTTCTGCTCGGACTTTCAATTGCTGCATTGTATCAAAATCATCTTCAACCTGAACAATATGAATAGCTCCCGTATAAAACATGTATCCAGCTAATATCACAATCACATATCCTAAAGTTGAAGTCGCGAACGCAGTCAACGAAATCGGTTGTTTATGAAGATATCTGCATCAAATATTCAAATCCAACACCATCAACATTCAAACAAATTACCACTTAATTCCCTTTTTTGTTACAAGAAATGGAATCAAAATACCAAAACACTTACCTACAAGTCATTTGATGCTTTCTAAACGGATCACCAAAATCAAGCATACTCACACGTGTGTGTGACATATCACCATCTTCGGTATTCCGTCCATATGTGATCAAAGGATTCGAAGTGTTTGTAATATCAAAAACCTTTACAACTATTTCTTGATTTTCCGCAAGTTGCCCAAGTAGATTTTCTACAAGAGACTCCACATCAAAAGCTCCGCCAAGATACCTGGACAAAAATGTAATTTTACACTAGTCAATTCTTGATTTCAACCGGAACCCAATATTAAATTGTAATTACCCGGCAGTAGCTTCGATGCGTTCTCGAACCGACGCATTTGGTGGAAGCTTTGATTTGTATACGGGAAATGTCAAAACTACCCCTAGATGGTTAGAACCCAAAAGCTTGAAAGGGCTTGTAAGTACAGCTTTCCCAGTTGCCCTTGCCCTCAATATGTTCTCTCTGTCCTCCTATCATCAAATTCAAGCTTCTTGGATCAAATTTGAAGTATTTATGAAATATAATTATTAAAATCAAGAATCAAGAAAATATTATATACCTCGCCTGACATCATATCAACCAATTTAAGATAGGAAAGGGTTTCTTGAGCGAAAATTACAGGGGCATATTCGTCACGGAATGGTGAGGGCTCTTTCGTCATTGTTCTTATGGTGCCGTCATGTTGTCTCTCGAGTTCTTCTCTCTCGTAATTCATTACCCTTTGTGCATATGCAACCCCGCTTAATAAAGGTCGTTCGAACGCTGTTCTTGCTGTGTATTCCGCAAATGTTTCCTGTTTCGATCGATAAATGAATTCAATCACACACACGAAAACACATAGTGTAGCATGCAGACAAAGAAGAAGAAGATATTCGAACCTGATCGATTACTGATGGGTTTTTGTAATAATGAAAAGTCGACACCAGAACAGCGAGAGCATGTACGTGATTTACACTAACCCTAAATTGATCTTGCAACATTCGAGCTCTCTGATCACACATACTCGCTAAACCTTCTTCGATTCTCTCTTGATGCCCGGCATCTAGGTATTTGTAAACATAAATGGCGAGAAACCCAAAAGAAATTATCCATATGGCTAGGTATTTTCCTTGATTTGTTCTTGGGATATATGATATGTACTTTCTTTTTGTGCCCAATTGCTGTTCATTCAAACTCACTGAGACTAAGTGATGGTGGCCTACACCCATCTCGAATTCAAGCTTCTCTTGCTTGTACCTTCACGCTTTCATGTTGTTCTTCTTGTTCCTCGCCTTATTCTTGCTGCTTCATGTTTTGAAGAATCATCAGTGATAAAAAGAGATTTGGATATTATCTTCAATGAAGTCTGTTTTTTTGCAGAATCACTTTCTTTACTCTAAAAAGAAAGTCGGTTTCCAGATTTTTAATTTATTCAATAAAACACCAAAATCTCACATAAGAAACACTGTTTTCACACACACAATGTGGGGCGAAGAAAGAAAAAGAAAGAACCCCACAAGGGAAATGTAAAGAAAATTCAAGAAAACAAGCATATGGGTATGTTTGCAGATGCCCTAAAAAGATGCATAAAGGGGTTGAATTTAAAGAAATTTTGTGTAATTGATAAAAGGTTTGAATGGGATTAAAAAATGGGGTCTCTAATATTAATCATTTCTTCAATACACTCCAGACAACTGAAAGCATATTTACTGTTTTCTCTGTAAATCTTTAATATATTAAACTAAGCATATCAAATCTTAGCCAAACTTGAAGATTGTTGACCAGAAAAACACACACAAGTTAGAGAAAAAGAAAGCATATTTCGAATCTTTTGTGACGAAAAGTGTTGCAAGTGTCCCTAATTTGGTATCAACACAAGTTGTATAAATATATGTGTGTTTGGGAAATTGCAGAAAAGAAGGGTAAGTTTGGCTAGCTTACTTTAAAAAGCAACCGAACCGAATTTTGATGATTTCTTTTGAAGATACGCTGTTGTCTTTCTTTCCTAAAAAACAAACAAATTCTAAGATAAGACTATTTAAAAAGCTAGAAATCTCCCTCTGTAACATGAAATGTTCTTTGGTCGAAAGTGTTGTTTAATAATTTTCAATATAAAATACGGATTTAAAAGATTACAACCTTTTTAATTACTTGGAAGACGTTTCATGTCTTTTCAACAATTTTCAATATAATTATATTTGTTACGAATAAGTCAATGACGAGCGTTTATATTGATAATTCTAATCGGATGTTTATATACATACATTATACATACCGTAATTTGATACTTTTGTTTTATATTATTTATTGTATTTTAGTATTATTAAATTTATTGCATTTATTATTATTAGTAAAGTAAATTACACGAATCATGGTCATGAGTTGTTGTGATGCTCTATGTATTTTATCTCTATAACATTTTATAATTCGGACTATAATATTATTATTATTATTAGAGTAAATTACACTTTTGGTCCATATGCTTCGAAAAATATAACATTTTAAGTCCAACTATTAGAAAACTAATATGACTAGTCTCTGTAGTTTTTAAATCTTGCACTGGATGTCCCTGAGGGTGTTACCGTCTATAGACCTTGGTGTAAAAACGACAACATCACCCCTCTTTTTGTCGTTTTTTATTTTGTCGTTTCTCCTTTTTTCAGGGACCATTTTTGTAAAACTATTAAAAAAACCTTAAAATGCAAAATCCCTAACAACCCCGGCTCATTGCATCTTCGGTCATCGTTGTTGCCCCTCACCTCCTCCGCCGTCCACCGCTCTCCTTCTCACCTCCACCGCCACTCGTTCATCTCATCTCCGATTATCACTACTGCAACTGAAAACCAACTTGTAACGTCCAATTTTCAGCATAGAGTACACCCAAAAATTTCTATGTTTACAACATATAAATTACAACTAGGTACTCATGTGCACGGCATACTATAAGAAGTTATCATCAAGAATCGTCCCACGATCCGGGCCAGGCGCTATTTCACTCCTAGTCCTGCAACACCACAAACAAACACACATAAATTATAAAGCTTAGTGAATAGCATTACAATAGCATATACCTTTCTGTTGATAAATATCAACATTATACAGCGTACGCATAGTCCTCATTTTCACCACTAGCTATACCACAACTATATTCAACTTCCATTAGTTTTACTCACCTAGTTCTTACCCCAAAGTAATCGTTATGGGCTCACCATTCGCCCCTTAGGTATAGTTACAAAGTACACGTTATGTAACTATGATAACACCCACCACATACTTATAAGATATTTATTATACAACAACCAATACACCGATCCACCATTACACCAACACACCAGTACACCCATCCTAATACAAAAGGTTCTAAATGGCGTGAGACGTAGTGTGGCGGCAATGTCAAGCCTCAAGTTTTACGAGCCTTGACGAGCCATGCTATTTTTCAATGCATGATGTAATGCGTCAATTTTATATGAATGTATAATTATATTATATATAAATATAGATTTGTATCAAACATATCAGTTTTTTAGAAGTGTTCTATCAATAACTAATAACAAAAAGTTAACAAAAACTCAAATGTTTTTTGCACAATTAAGAAATGCAAGACAAAGAAGAAAAAACCAACTGCAAACAGTAAAAACTCACGCCATAACACGTCATGGCACGCGCCACGCCTAGCAGCGTCGCCATCACGGTTTTCGGGATGGTGGAGTCGTGCCTCACGCCATGACACACCTTTTAGAACACTGCTTATACACCACTACATATAATCTACAATTTCCATTACTCGTCTACGGTTTACTAATTCTATAACACACCTATTTCACCACATTCATTCATTAGAGTAACTTCTATACAACGATATCAACTTATAACCTACAATATACCATCACTACCTACGACTGTCATGGCTATATTGTTATGCCTTTTCATTATCCTTTGAGGCTTAATATTGTTATCTTTTTTTTTTCTAGTAAATGAATATGATAAACTGATAAAAAAGAACCGTTGTAAAATATGATGTATTAATCAATTCTAACGTAATTGTATTTTCTAAATTTACTATTATTAAAAATTAGTCACGGTTAGATTATTTTCTAGTTTGCTGAAAGATTTATTAAGAAATGAGAGTACGGTTGTGACATCGTTGGAAATCTCCATTTCGACCCCCTAGTTTTCGTACTTGTGTTCCGCCCATGTCCTTCATGCTTCAAGACAATGCCAAAATGAGTCTATAGTGAATAATTCATCATTAATACTTATGGAAAGAGAAATAACGATGAAGTACATTATGTAATCTTCCACTACCATGATTTTCTTTGGATGAGATTATCTATAAAATGTCAATGCACATACTAGGAAGTGCACAATAACTATTACTATCAAATTTTATTTTTTAAATGAAACAAAATGTTCTATAGTAGGTGCACATATTAGAGAAACTTGTGTTTTCAAATCACAAAACATATTGGTTTGTTTTATTTATTAATGCAACCGTTCTTTCTCTAAAAATGGTTTTACGATTGTAGTTTTAATAAGTTTGTTTATCTAACATTTTGTACAATTGCTTTGTAGAAATTTCGTTATTGATAATTATATTGGAAAGAAAAAATATAAAATAAAGTTCAAGCAGGTAATAATGTTTTTATGTATACTCGATAGATGTATGATACATAAAACATTGATTATAAAGATTTATCATAAATAACAAATGAATAATTGGAATTCAATTTCCCATCATCATCATCATCATCTCGTGTTGTATCATCTTCATATCGCACGATACCCTCCTATCACATGTCAATATCATGTAACGAGTGACGAAAATGAATTCAATGCACATGGACTACAAAATATATATCCAATTTTCATTCACCATCGTCTCAAATGTTCTCTTTGCTCGGATGTCAATATCACATGTTGTATAATAAACAAATTCGCCTAAGATAGATTTGAGAATCTTTCATTTTTCCACCATTTCAACAGGAACTTGAGCCCACCAACCCTCAAGTTGACTGGCAAGAAAATATATTAAGTATAAAGAAGAATTCCGTATACGTCTTTATTAAATATGAAAATATCGTATTTATCCGACCTAAAATCTAAATATCATATTTACCATTTTTGATTTTTTAAAATATCAAATTTACCCAAATATTTTTTATATATTTTAATATTTTATAATCATTTTTTTATTTAAAAACATTAAAACTGAAAATTAAAACTAAATAGGCAAACGTGTTCTTAGCTTGAATAACTCAAAACTGAAAATTTAAATTAAATAGACAAATCCCTTAGTTTCTACAACTCATTGAATAACCCACCATGTATCAACGTCATTGAAGCAATGAGGAAGAAACCGGAAGCAATAAGCACTAATGGTGATGGATAACAACGAGGAAGATTATGTATGTTTTTATGTTTAACTTGTTTGTTATTGAGCTAAGTTTTTAGATTTGACCTCTTTTAGATATATTTTTTTGGTTTAAATTGATCAAAAGTTTGTGCTCTGTTCTTTTTTATTTTCCAACGATTTAGAGGTTAGGGTATTATTTTCCATTTGGTTTTCCTTTTCAAGTTTAATGATTTTAAAATATAATAAAATGATTTTAAAATATTTAAAAAATATTTAAAAATAGATTTGGGTATATTTGATATTTTGAAAACTTAAAAAGAATAAATAAGATATTTTAAAATTAAGTTGGATAAATATGATATTTTAACCTTTAATAAAGGTATATATAAAATTCACCCTATGTATAATGGTATAATGTCTCTTCATCCATTATAAGTAAGATAATATAGTTCTCACAATATTCATGAAAATGTCTATCAATTTTCAATGTAAAGTATAACCTATCAACCTATACAATTAAATAACTCATACAAAGGAAATCACCATTGTGCATTTTATAAATAATCTTAAAAATTGGAGTTTGATAGATTTTTCATGATTTTTCTACATTCTCAAATTGGACAGAGTCACGCTCAGAAATAGGACGTGAATGTCATAGACTCATAGTCATACTATAAATATGGAAGAAAGTATATAATTATATTGAGTTGTATTGATTGAATAAAAATATAAAGGAGATAAGAGAGTTGTAAGACTTTTGTTGAGCACCATACTCAATGTATAAGACGTAATTCGTAAAACTATATTAATTTTGAGAGTATCCACCAGGCAATACTTGTGCAAAATATGACTTGTTGAGTTTTGCCAGGAGAAGTTGTATCATTTCGAGGGTTCTTCTTTACGAATTTAATGCTTTGTGATAGTTGTTGAAAAAATGTGGTTTTTATACGGCTTTCATACACAATCATTTTAACTTGATAATAATATAAATATAATTGTCAGATTAAAAAAGTTATGATAATGTGAATGGTTTATAATCTCTTAATGATCAATCTAATAATGTTGAAGTATAGAACAAAAAAATTTATAGAATATATTAAAAGGGTAAAATGTAAATGATTATAATGTCCGAATTATAGATTCTGAAAATAGCGAAAGTATGGGAGTATCAAACATCATTTTCACATATCTTTGCGAAGATGACTCGGAGACAAGAAGGATTTTGGTGATCACCTGTCATCATTCCTATTGGTAAAATACATAGGACTTTATTTGTATTTTTTATATTTCAAAACTATTATATATACACACAAAATATAAATTATCAGTAATAAATGACATACATAGCTTTCTTCATATTTCTTTATCTCAATTGACTGTTGTGTTAGTTAAGTGGATTAAAATAATTTGATGTATATAATTATGATAACATATGTATTTGACGGGAATTTTTCTGAAAATATGTAATTGAAAATTATAAAATTATGATAGCTATTTTATTCGGTTTGCATTTTTAACTGCAGTCGTAGTTTAACTTTCATTTTTAGAAGGAGAAAGAAATGAGCAATGGACCAAGTAAAATTGTAGGTCAGTAGATTAATTAATATTTGTGAAAATGATATACAGGGTTGAAAACGTTTAATCAATGTATGACTGTGAATTATATAGTCTTCATACTAAAAAAATCTTATTTCATTTTAAAGTCAAGCATTCACAGTGTTTTCGAAGTTCTGTAGTTGGTCAATTGCGTAAAATCATCAGAATATCTATATGAAATCAATTTGACACCGACTTCCTATAAAATCTGGACTCTACGACTCTTCATCATGGACTTGCCTGTTGTAATGCACTTTATTATTATTTATGATTGATTGATATGTGTGATTAATAATAACTGTTACTCATTTATTTCCGTGTAATAAATTTGTTGACTCTATTTTCATTTTTCAGTTTATGGAATTCGCGATAAACATCGTGGACTAATATTCTTTTTCTTATTGCTCTTGCTTTTCGACCAGTACTTAACATGTTAAACAAATTCGTCCTTAATAATTTATTGCGTGGGTCACGTAAAATTTTTAAAACAGAAATGACAACCGATTGAAGTTTGTGTAAAACTAACAATGATTTTGTATCTTGAAAAGATAATAACTGAAAAATAGTTATTGAACTCTTGAAGTCGTGACTTTTTATGTTTGTGGAAACAGAAGAAGTTATTTTCTGGTAAATATCATGTCTCGATCATGCAACAGTGGATGTCTGGTTTGGTCAAGATATGAATATCTTCTGCAGAAGATTGCATGGGGCCATATTAAATATACTTGGACTAAATCACCAAAATGGTCCCTAAACTAACGCTATTTTATATTTCTATATTCAATTCCACATTTTTTAGTTTTTAACCATAGACAAAAAAATCTTATATTCTCGGTTTTAGGTGGTCCATCTTTCAGCTTCACGTATTATCCATAATAGCAAAGTCTTTTCCTTAAATTTTTTTTTTCGTTTCATTTAAGTGCATCTCAATAAGCCAAAAAGTTGGGTCTTATGAACAGGTGATTAGTTATTGACTTATTGTTGGTGTATTTAATTATTTATCCATAAGTTTATGAAAGATAATTGTATGATTAGTTCTCTTAATTTATAGGAACACCCAAACAACATTTATTTTTGTAAACCTTTGACGTATAACTTGTTGTTGAGGTAATATTACATGGGCTTATTTTTAAAATATGTAAATAAATATATATGGGGTCATTCATCATTGTATGGGTGCAAAAACTTGGTCGCTTATGCCTTACGAATAGCAAAAGTCATGATTGGTTCAGCACAGCCAACTATCTACCCAGAAGTGGGTTCTTTGAAAGAGACGGAGTTATGGATATGTGTAATGTGAAGAAGGTGGAATCCTGTATGGAAACAAGTTATGGGAACTTGTTTGCATATGACATGAATTTTACTTGACCGTGTAATTGAGGAATCAAAAAATAGCAACTGAGTATTTACTCGTCCCTGTAAATTAGAACACAAAATTACAGAGGTCGTGTAAATCCTTACATTTATGTGCATTTCTCAAATACGATTAAAATAGTTCACTGTCGGCGGAAGCCAATGTCCCGAGCAACTTTCAACTTATTATGAGCCAAAACGATGGATTCAATAAGTTCTTGCCAGTAACCAGTCCACTGAATAAAAACATTAAACTAAAAGTCCATACAAAATGTGCACCTAGGAAAAAAAAAGGCCATATGCGGATAATGAAAAACCATAAGACTGAATTACATAGGATGCCTGTGCCCATATGATCTGTCTTTGACGCCCCCGAATCAATAGGCCCCACCGCCACTCGAGGATAAAAAGAATAACATGAATAGAGAGTGGACGTATCTGGCTAGACTGTTGATCTTATGAGTAGTCTGACCCTGGGAAAAAGACTGTAATCACTGCCGAGAATAAACATGCTGTGTTGGGTGACTGGAATCCTCTGAGGTCAGCTAAACAGACTGACCTGTGGTGTTTTTTATGAGGTTTTGAAAATTTTAAGACCATGTACTCACATTGGTAGTTAGGTCAAATAAATACTTTTGTGACATAAACACCATCATAAAAATAACATATGTACTCACATTGATAGTTAGGTCAAATAACTATTTTCCTTATCTTTGTCATTGCCCTTTGGTTACGATATTTCCTTCAAACTTGTGTAATTTCATAGTATCTATTCCCCCCCCCCCCCCTAAATGCTATATGAGACCCAAGCTTTAAAATTCATATTAACGACACTTTTAACCTTTTAGTGTCATTATAGTGTTGTTAACACCTTAGGGTCTCAAGAGAAATATTTATAATGAAATACCTAAACTAGGGTTTTATATCATAACCACCAATTTCAAAAAGTCAAATAACATTACAGTTTAATCTATCATTTTCCAACCTTAATTTCTTATCGTAACCAATTCCCAAAACCTAGGTTCCATCCCAATCGTCGAATAATATAAATTAAACGGACTTAAAACAGCTAGTAGTTTCCTTTTGTTCTTGAGTTGGATGAGAAAAGCCCTTTGGTTTTTAGCTTTGAATCTTATTGATTGTTGTTAAGCACCCCCGAACATGCTCTTAGGTTTCCAAGAAGTTATAGAGAAAAGAGAAGAGAAAATGAAGAAAATATGGCCAAAGTTCATGTTTAAGGGTTATGACTCGCATCTTTATACCATTTTTCCAAACTCGATCCAAACCCATAAATGCAACCCTCCACACACCCTTATGTGTTGAGGGTGGCCCCCACATGCCTTAATGTGCTCTCACATGCATATGGAATGCTCACCCACACAGTGAGAGTGGCTTTTACGTGTTGACGTGTGGGCGAGTCAAACCAACCCAGAAAACCCTCTTTCAGTCCTGAGTCAATTCTCTTAATGCGACTTTATTTTTCACCAACTTTGAACGAGCATAAAGTTCCTCATACAAACTCCGATTGACCCATTTCTTTTTGCATGTTGTTCTTTGTAGTCCCAACTACACGTTGATGTCTTAAAATAGAAATTTAAGATAGAAATTTGGATACATTTATAAAGGTAGACATTTGAGGCTCCAAAGTAGGACATTTGATATTTTGTCAAATTTCCAAAATCACTAATTCTCATATGAGCATCTTGAAATTTTTTTCCGAACATTCCACATTACTTAGTTATCATTAAAAACAATTTCTATAACTTAAGCCATGCATGTATTCTCAAGGTTTGGTCATAGAACCCATTTTAGAAGAATTCCCAAATCATTACTAAATGGTTTGTAGCCATCTTCCGACCCTCATAACCCTTTTATACAAGCTCCAAATGAGCTAATTTTCCCCCTACATATTCCTCTCTGTTTAGCTACATGTTATTCTTAAGAATCAACATACTCGGATATGTATAATCAGAGTTGTACAACCCTAACCATGCATACTTGAAAACTTAAATTTCCAGATTTGTAAATTTTTCATACCAGCTCAATGTAGAATGTGTTTCCTCAACATTGAAAACTCATAATCTTCTCACATAAATTTGACTTTGGCAGATTTATATTACTATGTTTCTTTGTTGTCTTCGCTACATCCTAGAATGAAAAATCACCTGCTTTGTTGTACTTAAACTCGAGTTTGATAGCCTTAATTATGGGTGATTGTACATTAAATCATCAAAATTCTATAACATACCATATTAAAAATGGTATAATCATTCCTTTTGCCTTTTGATTTGTCTTCCTTAATGCCTAATCTACACAATGGAACTTTTATATAACAATTATAATGTATTGAGGTCAAATTTTCATGGTCCCAAAATAATGTACTCACGTTAAGTTCTGTGTTTTGCCTATTTTGTTGCATTTACCTTATGGTGTTCTCATAGAAAACCTAGACATGCAAAATTTCAATTAGTAAACATATATAAGTATTGTCAAGAATTTATTTCATTTAAGTATTAAACACACACACACACATGAAAACTTATTAAAAACATCCTATATTTTGCAATAACATCCCAAATAATTATAATATTTTTGATTGCTACATTTATCATTACAAATTTGGCATCAACTTGAAGATAATCAAAACGTTATTCAATATAACATATAAATACATGAAAGCATGTAAAATGAATAATTTAAAAAATTATTATCTGTCTTTTGATATTGCATGACTACTTTGGATACTTTTATATGTCTCTTAGGACGGGCAGAATCGTCAATTGTTTGTCAGAGGGTTGGAGAGGGGGCTGCCGGGAAAACGGCTCCACCATCAGCGGGTTCACGATAGGTTGGTAGATTGCAGTTTCACAATCTGTGGCTGATATATATATATATATATATATATATATATATATATATATATATATATATATATATATATATATATATATATATATATATATATATATATATATATATATATATATATAATGTTTATTTTATTTAATTTTGTTTTAATTATTTAATTTTAATATAAAAAAGCTGATGTACCATTGATGTGGCATGAGGGTTGAGAAAGATGATAACTGAACTTTCAACGAATCGTCGTGATTTGTTCGGCGGGAAGTTTGTTTATGTTCGTTTATTTTATAAATGAACGGACATGAACAATATTGTTTGTTCGTTTAGTAAACGAACAAACATGAACATTGGTCTTGTTCGTTGATTTACGTCTATGAACGTTCATTTACATTCGTTCATTGGCGTTTGTTTATCTTCGGTTTGCTTATGTTGGTTTAATAATTTCATGATAGATGATGTTTGTATGATGTAGCTAAAGGGTTAAGAACTTTAGTTTTGCATTTTGGAAAAGATACTTGACGAGATGAAACTAAAGGTCAAGCCATACACGTTTTTGTATTGCAGATTGCAGAATATATATGGATAAAAATACTATATTTTAAGTACTTTTTGATTTTTTTATCGTAGGTTTTGCTATAATACATGTACTTACGTATGATTTATTGTTTGGATGCTAATGGCAGTCTATATGCATTTATCTTCATACATGTTTATTTTTATGTTCGTTTGCATGCATTCATTTACGTTCGTTATGTTCGTTTACAACCTTAATGAACGAACATAAACAAACACAAACAAATTATTTTTTTAACGAGCGAACATGAATAAAGAAATCTATTTGTTTATGCATCCGTGTTCGCTCACTTGTTCAGTTAAATTTAAACGAACGAACATGATCAAACATTTGTTCGTTTACGGCACTATTTGAAGGAGATGGACTCTCCCCATCCTTATCTCTTCTCATTTATCTTTCTATTTTATCCAAATCTATAAATATAAATTTGACGAACCCACAATTTTCTAACTCAATTTTATGTCTCTCTTTGGGCATTTCGGTTGTCTAGTATTCGGTGGAAGATATATGTATCTCCACTGTAACCGAAATTGTAGAACAACTGTAGAAAAATTTATTTAGATAAAACTATAAATATAACATAATAAATATATGCATGTTAATTTAATGAAATATAAATAATTAAAATCAATTTTTTTTTGCTTTATTATAGAACAAACCAGGATTCATACTGTCCATTGTCCAATATGTCTTGCTTCCTTTAAGATAATTTAAAACAAAACTACACTAGTCCAATGATTTTAAATTATACGTATTCTTTAATATCTCTAAAAAAATATTCTTACTAAAAATACCCATTGAATAAATTATATCATCACTGTAAGTCTGTAACATAAAAAGTTCAAAACAACCAACCTTCTTGCTTCTTCTTCGGCTCTCAACTTTTTTGATAACATTACTTAACTAATTCTTGTCATTCTGTTTAAATTTTACATATAGAATTTTTATTTTTTTGATTTTTTGATTTTTTGGGGTTGGTCACAGAAATAGAACCCAGAAGCAATATATAAAACTTATTTGTAAGTTCTCTAGTCATGAATAACTTTCAATTGTTTATACAATGTGCATCCTACTTTCAAGAAGACAATAAGAAATGATGTTAAAAATCGTTTTTAACTTCATGGTAATAACATAACCAAAACCAATTTCACAAATACATTTCTTTTGCACCCGTGGAATCAGGTATTCATTAGCATTGTCAATATAAATAATTATTTGGGTAAATAAAAATATTATGGTTGTGCAAATAAATCTCCACTAAATGTCATATAAAAATTATGCTTGGAGAGATGCAACGATATATAGATCTTGGACTGGTGTTAGATTATGAAATGCAACGATATATAGAATGTTAAAAAAGAATTCATAATATTATTAATAGTCTTGTTTTGAAAGATGATATATAATGAATATAATGTCTTTTAATATTCGTAGTGTTGGAAGCATGGAAAAAGGAGTTGGATTAAAAGTCTTTGTACGAGCAATAGTATTAGTTTTTTGCTATTCAATAAACTTTAGTTTCTCATTTGGATTCATTTGGATTTATTCAAGGTGAAGAATATTCGGAGAAATTACTTATTGGATTATGCATGTAGTTGTGTTAGAGGCCCCTTGAGGGAAATTATTTCAGTCACTGCTTTCAATGATTTTATAGTGGAATCGGGTCTAGTGGATGTTTCTATAGATGGTCGGAATTTTACTCGGGTGAATAAACAAGGTAAAAAAAATGAGTAAGCCAGACTGTCTTTTGATTTTGGAAGATTTTCTTGATTTATTTGCTAATATTTCATCTCTTGGGTTAGAGCGGGTTTGGTAGGATCATAGTCCATTTGTTCTAAAAAGATGAATACTTTGATTATGGCCCAATCCCTTTCAAATTATATAACTTTTGGATGGATATAGATGGGTTTGACAAGATTGTAATTGGGCCCAACAAGATGATTCTAGTAGTGCTGTAGTGGTAACAAATTCATTAATTTTTAAAATAAGCTTAGAGCTTTAAAAAGCAAGCTTAAGGAGTGGCATGGTTTAAAAAAACGAAAAAAAATGAGGGTTTATTGGTTTAAAGTGGGAGTTGAAAAATAAACTATGAGAAATTGATAAGGCGGTTGATGAGAGGCACATTTGGAGGAATATGCTTCAATTCTTCTTAATTTACTCAAAGACTTTGGACGAAATCGAGTAAACTGAAAATGCGGATTTAGTTCAAAAGGAAATGATAAAAAATAGAGTATAGAAGGGTATGAGAACTCAAATTTTTATCATGAGATTATTAATAAGAACCAAGATAGTTGGTGATCAAAGGGGTTCTGAATGACAGAAATTGGATTATAATGTCGAATCAAATGAACCTTTCCCTAAGCTACTTTATGTCCCATAAATATCACTTTGTCTTGGGCAAATGAAGCTTCTCCACTTTCACATACAATTCATTATCTTAAGTGCTTGGAAGACTAAACATAGGTATTCGTCATGTTTGGACTACGTTTTTTAGTACACTACAATTTGTCCAAGTATACTACCACAAATTTATCAATGAAAGGGTGGAGGGTTTTGTTCATATGGGTGTAAAATGTAGCGGGTGCATTGGTAAGTCAAAAGGGCGTGACCAAGATTTCAAATGAATCGTACCTCATTATACATGTCATTTTTGGCTCGCCATTGACGACTATGCTTACTTTCCAATATCCAGACATTAGGTCTAGTTTGGTGAACCATTGTTCTTTGGAAAGTTGATCGAATAAGTTGGCCACCGATGAAATAGGGTACTTGTTCTTCACCATTATCTTGTTTAGTTTCTGATAGTCTATGCACATTCTTAGACTTCCATCTTGCATCTTTCGAAATAATACGGGACACCAAACGGAGCTTTGAAGGGTCTCATAGATATGGAATCTAGCAACTCCTTTAGTTGTTCCTTAGTTCTTCCAACTCAGATGGTTCCATTATGTAAGGATCCATTGCTTGTGTTTTCACTTCTAATTCCAATTCTATCATGTGATCCACCTCTCATTGCAGCTTTCTTGATAATTGTGGTGGCGTAACATCTTTGAGTTCCTCCAATATGCGCTTGATCTTTTTTATAATGTCTATTTGGAGGGGATGACTTCCTCATTCAGCATGGCCAAATACGCTATCTCACCTTTCTTTAGACACTTGCTGAGTTGCATGGTTGATCGAGTTTGATACCCTGTTTTGTTCCTCTCCAAGGGTATGATATGAATCTTTGAACCCTTGGTAATACATATGTTATGATTTTCTTTACATGATAAGGGTTGTACTTAGTCAAGGAATTTCATTCCCAATACCATTTGATAGTCATTTATGGCCACTATTGTCAAGTCTAGAGTTTCTTCCCATTCTGCTATCTGGATAGGGACTCCACATGCAACCCCAAGTATGGCCTCGAATGAGTTGTCAACTATTAACTAGTCTATCTCATTAGTGTATCGAATACTCATATTTTAACTTCACTTTTGGCAAGCAAGTTATGCAACACACCCGTGTCTACTAAGGCTTTTGTGAAGATTCTGTTTATTTTAGCTTTAACAAATATGAGACCTCCTTCATTTAGCATCTTGGTCTCTTCCTTAGTTATCGAGTTAATGAGACCCATCAAGCTAGGATGTGCTTCTTTTGTTTTTTACATTTCTTTTTCAAAGACAAACATTGAAGGTCTTCTACTTAGGACAATCCTTGATCAAGCAAGGACAATAACAAAAGTAACTGTTTATCTCCCTTCGGATCCGTCATTCGACTGCCTTTCCATAGGAAGTTGAGGGCTATGCTACAAGTATTTATTCCCTTAGTGGCGGCTTTAGTGTGAGTTTCTCTATTTGATTATGCCTCCTAACCGTGGTGTCCTTCCAGAAATACATGAGATCTTCCACCACGACTATAGCTTTGTCTACATCTTAGACATTCCTCCTCTCGAGCTCGTTATAAGCCTAATATTTTCCTAGAAGTAGAACAACTTATATTTTTCTTGTAGGTGGGGGAACTCTAGCATCATTGCGGTGATGAGGTGGAACAACTTGTATTTTCCTAGAAGCGGATACATACATTTCAAGCTCTTGCTACAATTATATATACATTTAGTGAGGCATCTATTTCAGGCTCTAGCGGCGAGGTTTTGCGCAATCCAAAAAATTCTAGATACATGGTCTGTGAAAACGTGCTCCCTTACAGCATGCAACTAACAACTTGGTGTGCTCATTCCTTGTATACCAAAACTGATATCCATTTACCAATGCATAATTTTCTAAACAATTTTAGGTTGTCGTGGACTTTCATACCTCTCACTTACTACTAGTTTCATCAGCTTCCAATTTGTCCCAAGATTATGCCTTTGATCTCTTACTCCACCCTCTTGTAACTCATGATGATCATCATCACTATTGGTATCACTATCAATGTTATATTATCCCTTTCAAACGACCTATAAGTACATTAGTGATAGCAACACCATTTAGATTTTTAATTTTCCTAAGTCTATACACAACAAAAACATTGAATATTTTGAATCCATTATGTAAATATTTTCCATGAACAATATAATATACATATGAGCACATCTTTGTTGTTTCCATCTTCACACGATAATAAACTGTATGTATGTCATGATGGTGAAATTAACATTCTCAAGGGTTAATATTTCCCCGCTTTCTTTACCAAGTGGTGAAATGACAAACAAACCATTATAGTTTATCTCAAGGGAAAACAATGTTGCTGATAGAAAAGATGCCTTAATGTTAGGAGAATTAAAACACAAAATACCATTTTTACCAAAAAGTGTATATATATATATATATATATATATATATATATATATATATATATATATATATATATATATATATATATATATATATATATATATATATATATATATAACATTAGTTATATCTATGTGTAATTGCAGTAAATGTATGTATCTGCTTCAACAAAACCATATGAACGTATGTGTAGTTGGTAATCTAACACAATCCAACAATAGCCAACAAAATTAAACAAATTGAACACAATTATATGCAAAACATGCCTCGTGTTCAATTTACAGAAGGTAACCACACTTTAATTGTTAAGAATTGATTACGTTAGCATCGATTTCCAAACTATCTTCAATTTGGAACCTATTCTTCAAGGGTACCCATTTGAAAAATTCTTGTTGATTATTCGAACTAGTTTGATTATCATCATCATGACTTTGATTGTGATTATTATGGGTATGATTGGTGATTATCTTTATGATATGCTTATATCACTTGCTATCAATCCTGAAGTTGTTCTTGCATTTGAATGATGACTTGTTATTTATGCCATATGATATACTAAAAGTTTTAAGAAGATAAATTGATAACTAGTTATTACTCTTCGTATTAAAATTTGTTATAATTGATAAAAAGTTATAAACATTGTAGGTAAAACGTATAATACATGTCAATATTATATTTGTAAGAAAGATAAACCATATTGCTATTTCCCATAATTTGCATTTTCATCTATTTGACAACTAAACATGTCATGTAATAAAATCTCGGTTTCTAACATAAATTACCATGAAGTGAAAACTTTGATTTTTCGAGAGAGAGAGAGAGAGAGAGAGAGAGTGTGTGTGTGTGTGTGTATGGATGTATATAAGAATGATCAAATAAAAAGTTGAATTATAGTAAGAAGGTAAGAAGTTTTTTATTTACTTGGTTTTTTGACGAACCACCAAAATAAATTACCAGATGAATTGTACAAATTTCATATAATCATTATATGCTCATTATTTTTCGTATCACATTTTGAATTAGGAGACCTCACTTGTCCATGTTTTTTTGGATGCACGTTATACGTGACACCATTCACTGTGTGTGCACGACAATGGTATTCCTATCGTAATTCAAAAGACATACTTTCCATGCATGCGCTCCACACTACAAGGAACATCATATTTTTGAAACTCCACAATCAAAAACTCGTCCCAGAAAACCACCATGAAGCTGTGTTTATGGTCGATTCCCATTATTCTAGCTATTGCCATGGTCGCATCTGGTCACTATTTTCTCTCTACCATCTTTTCCAAGTAGTTTATTTTTTTAGTCAATTATTGTATCACCAAAAAGGATAGTGGTAATAACGAGTGATTAACATTCACAGAGATGGCGAAAACTAATGGAGAAGAAACAACAACTACATGTGGGTACTCGAGCAAAACCTACAAGGGACCATGCTTCTCCAGCAGCAACTGTCACATTATTTGCAAAGCTGAAGGTGCTGTTGGAGGTGGACATTGCCGCCTATTTAGCTTCCGTTGTGTCTGTGATTCTTGTAGTTACTCTTAACGGGTCCATAAATAATAGATATATAATCACAAATTTCAATAAATCGTACCATATAAGCTAGAGGCCATTGAGGCAACAAAAAAAAATATTGCTTATTGCGTCACATTTGAAATTTTGTATTGTTGTATGCGTGATATACATATCACTAATGTCTTTTAGTGAAGTTTCGTCGCTATGGGCCACAATTTACAAACTTTCTGTTTTGTCCATAATTATTAATTTCATGGATTAATTTCACAATCCTGTGAAACGCTAACGACACATAATAGATATATCTCATCTCAAGTATTAAGAGTGAATGTGGAAAAGGTTTTAATAACAACCAGTTATAGAATATACTATATCTTATCAACTTCTTCATCAGGTCCTTTTGTAAATGTACATGATCACCTTTTCAAAATTTCCAAGACATATATGGCTAGGACTTCAAGAATAATTTTAGTAAAAGTATAACGTCTTCCAGAAAACACAGGAAGTGTTCTTTAAAATTCATTATGTATTTTGTATGTTCTAATTGTGTTGATGTTTTTGTCAAAATTTAATGTGTTGCGTATATTTTGAATATTCTAATTGTGTTGATGGCATGCATATATAAAAGAAATGGTTGATGCAAATAAGGATTAGATTTGAGTTGTTGTGATAATAAAAATCAAAGTTGTGATGATAATATAGATAACTTAATTTCGATTCATATATACTTTCTGTCGACGTTGAACGTAATTTCTGAATTTCATCAATTCGTACATTTAAGTTGTAACTATTAATTTACAAACAAACTGAAATGTTTATTAACATTATTTATCAACAAAAGAATTAACAGAATAATTATCATTATTAAATAAAACTTTTTCTCTTGTAACCCCACCAACGAAAAGAAATTCAACCGTTGTGCGTACTGCATACACACTCCAGAAAGAGTCATGGAGTGCTGAAGAATTCAAAGGGGGAAACACCCAAGCAGCCGACGAACAAGACGAGTTACTCTCGACATTTTTCTTCATTTCTTTTTCTGTCTGTTATTTACAAAAGGTAACATCCTAATTCCTCTTCCTCTTTCCTGATTTGATCGATCATAATGTTGAAACACAAGGAAAATTCTCCACCCGATGATGTTTCTGGAGCTGAGGTCAGTCATTCCAAGGAAACAGAGTTGATTTCTGAAGAAAATCAAATGAACCCAGGTGAGAATTCGGAATTTTCTGAAAAGGATTCGGATAAGTCGAGCCCCTTTAAATTGGGGACTTCTCAAGGTCTGAGTTTGAGTAATCTATCTGATAATTCCAAATTGGGCGTCTCAGATGACGGAAAAAGTGTACTAAAAGGAAAGTCAGTTGTTTCTGAGGATTATGGTGATCACAATTTGGACGAGAATCGATGGGTGGAGAGAGATTTTTTGCAATTATCAGGGAGTTCGTCAAAGAGAGAGGTTGAAGATGATCAAATTCATGTAATGAGCAGAGATAAGAGGCCAAAATTAGAAACCCTGGACCTATCTTTATCCTTGCCCGACGTTTCATTATCTATATCTGGTTCGAACCGTGTTCAATTTCAAAACGGCGATCATTCCGTTACTTTGAAGCCCGGTCGGAGTTTACAGTCGATCGGTAGGTCAAACAGTAACAACCCACAAACCACTTTCTCCAATGATTTCTCAACTGCTTCCCTATCTTATTCGTACTCCCATCAGTTCTCACATAACCCCAGTTGCTCCATGACTCGAAATTCAACCGAGAATCACGAGATTTGGAATGGCGGGGAGGGAACTAACGGATCTGTTCATAGTCGGTTTAGGCCCATCGGTGACGGTAGCGTTGCATTGGTGCAAAGCAATCGCACCAACTCCGACACTAATCTGTCATTATTCCCATCGGAACTGGTGGCAAGGCCCATAATCGACAATCAATCTGGTAACCCAATGAGGATTTCTAAACCCGAGAGGATTCTTCAAGAAATTGCATCGGAATCTATCCAAATCATGGCTCGGATAATTCAAGAACTTCCAGATGAGACAATTGAATCCGCAAAAGATTACTTGAAGAAACTGATCACGCTTCCCATAAGGAAAGACGAATTAGTGAGACTACAGCTTCGACTCGAGAGAAGATCCGATCTTACAAGCGAAACCCTTTCAAAATCAAACAAAAACCAACTTCAGATCCTGGTTTCTATAAGAACAAGTATCGCAACCTTCGTATCTAACCAAACCCGCCTTCCAATCCACGAATTAATCGAGATATTTCTATACGAAAGGTGTAAAAACATAAACTGCAAGAGGCTATTACCCGTTGAAGACTGTGAATGCAAGATTTGTTCAACAACAAAAGGATTTTGCAGCAAATGCATGTGTCCAATCTGTCTAAACTTCGATCGTGCAAACAACACGTGCAGTTGGGTATGTTGTAATGCATGTTCACATTGGTGTCACGTGGCATGTGGTCTCCAAAACAATCTAATAAAACCCGGTCCAGTAAAAACCCCGGTTCAGTTTCACTGTACAGCTTGTGGCCATGCTTCTGAAATGTTCAGTTCCATTAAAGATGCTTTTAAATCGTATGCACGACAATGGAGTCGAGAAACATTAACGAAAGAACTCGATTGTATTTCAAAAATCTTCAAAGGGAGTTTCGATTTCAAAGGGAAAGAGCTTCATTTCAAAACTGGTGAGATGATATCAAAACTCGAAAACAAAATCATGTCCCCTGAAGATGTATGCACCTTCATCATTCAGTTTTTCAACTGTAAGTCTTCTTTTTCACTTTCTTTTACACAGATTGTAATAATCGGAAACTTAGGGTTTTTGTTATGATGTATAGATGCAGATGGTGTATCCGAATTTCCCCAAAACACCATTAAACCTCGATCTGAAATGATTGGGGATGAATGGTCTGTGAAATCGATGAACAAAGACGGGTTTGGAAGTGTGGAGAATCTTATGAGGATAAAAGAAGTGGAAGCTATAATGTTCCAGAAGAAGGCGGATGAAGCTAGAAAAGAAGCGGAAGGGTATAAACAAATGATTAGAGTGAAGATTGAGAAGTTGGATGAAGAATATGGAGAGAAGAGTGAGGAGTTGTGTTTGAGTGAAGTTGAGGAACGAAGGAGGCAGAAAGTTGTGGAGTTTAAGGTTTTGGAAAACGCGCATTTTGAGTATTATAAGATGATGATGAGAATGCAGTCGGAGATTGCTGGTTTACTGCAAAGAATGGAGAATACAACGGAAGTATGTGTGTAATTGCAAAGAATGGAGAATACAAAGGAAGTATGTGTGTAATGTGAAGTTTGTTGATTATTCGGATAATATAATTTGGAAGGTAGTAAGATGTTTTGTAGTATTTTAAGCATGCTTATTGTGTGTTAACTGTTAAGTATTGTTGGCAACACCAATAGTCGTTTCAATGGGGAGTTGTTTGAATATCAATATTTTACAATCATTTATTGACTTAAATAAGAAATTTTTGATAAGTTATTTTTTCGTTATTTATTGACTTATTTTCTGATTACACGTATAAGTATTATTTGTTAAACACTAAAAAATAACTTATTAGTTTATTACATTTTGATATCGGATAAATTAAACCGAACACTTTTTGTAAAACTCCGTTTTGATATCAGATAAATTAATAAACACTTTTAATAAAAAAACATAATTTGTTTTAGATCAGCAATCCTAAACACCCCTTAGTGTGGTGTATATTTTGTGTTTGAAGTATTATTTTTCATATTATCTAGATATAAATATTCAAGTTCGTTTTGCTCAATTATAAGTATATTTATTGTGTGAAGACAATGATACAAACGTGTTTAATAAAAACTAGTTGGTGGTTGAATGTGTAACTTTTATTTGTGTAAAAGTTTGTGACAAAAGTAGTTGTTAGTATTTAAATGTACAAAACTATTTAAACATTAATGAGCTATTTGATGGTTGTTGATTGAGTAATAGGTAATTGAGTCAATGTCTGACTCAATCATTTTTAACTTGAAGCTGACCCAGTTGAGGCAAATCAGAGAAGCCTTTACCGAATAAGAGTAGTTTATAAGGGTATCAAGCATTGACTCGGACCGAGTCAGACGTACATCAAACAACCCCTAAAAGTTAATAGCTTCGAACATATGAAAGCATCTAAAAACTATTTTTGGAAAAGCTCATACTACTGAACTAAGAAGGAGAACGTACATAGCATCTGGAGTTACACACTACCCTCAAAATTTCCCATGAAATGTAAATTTAGTATAATTTCATCAGAAATTCGTCATAAAATCTATCAACTGTAAATTTAGTGTAAATCCTTTTGTGACGGATTCCAACAGACACTATAATCGAAAATGAGTTTTTTCCTATGCAGTGCAACATCTAAAAAATTTGTGCCAATCTTGAAGTTTTTTTTGGGGTTTGCCACAATGTTGAACGGAACTTTTTCATCAATTAGATTATTTTTAAAAGCCAAAAGTTCCCAAAAACCCTTGTCAAACAAATTAAATATAGATGATTTTTGTTGATAGCAAGTGATCATTATTTCATATCTTTCTTATATGCTTAAATTCATAGGATATTTCAACGACCAATTTTTAAAAATACTAAGGTGGCGTTTGGTTCACAGAAAGTTTTTAAATGAATTGGAATCTGTCAAGAAAATGGAATCTATCAAGAATTAGAATCTAATTTTATATTCTTTTTGGTTGGCAGAAAATGAAAATGAAATTGAAATCGAATTCTTTTGGTGGACAAGAATTGGAAGTGGAATCCATCTAAATGACAAATTTGTCCATCTTGTTTTTTTTTTTTGCATGATTTTACTTTATTTTATAACTTATTGCTAGTGGTGGGTGGTATTGATGGATGGTGGTGGGTGACGATGGTGGTGGAGGCTTGCAGTGAGTGGTGGCTGTAACACCCCAACTTTTATACAAATATTTTTCAAACTTATATTACAAATATTTTGTCAATACAAATCATTTAAGTTTATTTTTTACAAACGGGGCATCACAAGTTTGCATCATAACCATAGTTCAAACCTGTTTATTTTACACCTTGTACAACAGAAACTACGGTCCCACACCCGACTCTTTCAACACCTTTCCTGCTTACCTGAGTACATAGCATTTTTAAAAAAATACGTGAGACATAATGTCTCGTGAGCATTATGGGTTTAGACCCAAAACAATTTTTCAATAATAACTTCTTTTCACAGTTTCCAATATTTTATTTCCTATGAGCGCACCCATAGGTATTCCTTATTATGTGATGGTACATTCCTACGAGCGCACCCGTAGGTTTTATACGAGACGCACCCGTATAACTACTTCCTCAATAGCATGAAACGGATTCATCTATCAAGGTAAGACAACTACTTCGCGATGGGAGGTACTATCCCAGTAGTGTCTTTTTGCCACCCGTACCGCAGCAGGCCGTGGTCTTTATCCGGATACTAAACAATTCATCATCAAGGGCCAATCACGTTATTAGTTCACTATATTTCTGATTCTCTTTCCGTACACATTATAAGTATATTTTTCATAAAATACTTTCAAAGCCATAAAACCACTTTGACTCCAAAACATTTTGAATAAAACTCATTTTGCTATGTACTTCAAAAATCCACATAACACTCACCTTAAGTCACCTAGGAGCTACTTAGCTTCGTGGACTCCTTTATCTTTCGCTTGGTTCACCGTATTTGAACCACCACCTATATACACATTTAGTTCACATATTTGGTTAACACATATTTATATATTACAACTGACTCCACAGTACTAGAGTCTAACATTATACAGTTAAGGGTCATAACCAAGCTATAACCCTTAATAAACTAGCTTCTTTAAATTTATAAACTTTCCCAAAATACGCGTATTCTACTACAGTACCCTTGGGAGGTCGTATTCCCGGTTTAATAATTTTCCATGTGTTTTCACACCATTTTAGACTTATGGTATGAATTATAGGCCAAACGGACATGCCTAGCACCATTTTCCACGAAATTTCGGACGTTTTGGACATCAGGGAGTATGCACGACTCGTGCATAATTCCTTCATGAGGAAGCACGACTCGTGCTCATAGTAGATTGCCATTTTGAGAAGCACGACTCGTGCATATTCTAGGCATAAATGTGCACGACTCGTGTCTGTGCTGCAGATACGAGTTTTTGCCCGATTTTTGTGCTGCAGCCCATTATTTTGACCCATTAAGTCCTTAATACTTAACCTAACCAATATATATCATTCTATGACTAAAACCTTCAGTTTACATCAGGTTTTAACCCATAGAAACAACTTAATCACATAAATTCTTAATTTAGGGTTCTTGAGGAAAATTCCCAATTCCTTCTACCTTTGATTGTTTCCAGAAGTGGAATTGAGTTCCAATGATGTTTAGAGCATGGTTTCAACGGTAGAAACTTAAAACAACTCCACACCACTTCTGGAATTCGTTTTCACACAATCAAACAAACCCCCAAAATGGTTTAACTAGATTATAAGTATGAAATTCTCACCTTGAACAACTTGGAAATCGAAACCTTCAAATATGATTTCTGAATTTTTTCCTCAAATCCTCCCGATCCTTCAAGAACGTGCCTTTAAGTTTCCTCTCCTGAACCTTCTGTAATTTTCTGGGAAATAGGAGATTTTTCCCACTATTTATACTTCCAAATTTTTCACTTTACACCCCTTAGGTTCCATTTCTTTGGATTTTGCCACTATAACTAAACTTTTATTACAAATAGTTTTATATATTTTACATTATTACCCACAATACATGAATATTTACATTAAAGTCCAAAACATGGCAAAAGACCAATTTGCCCTTTCCATAACTTTACTATTACACATATTTATTTTATATTTTATTACAATTTCTCTCGGGTTCTTACAACCTCTCCCCCTTAAGAGGATTCCGTCCTCGGAATCTTTTCGTAATTCGTGAAATTTGGGTATCTTTTCTTCATGTCTTCTAAAGTCTCCCAAGTCAAATCTGAACCCGACGAGTGCTTCCATTTGACCAAGACTAAGTCAATTTCCTTATTTCTTAACTTCTTGGTTCTCACTTCCAACATTGCTTCTGGTTCTTCTATAAGCTTATTCGGGGCCTCTACTTTTAAGTCTTCCAACGGAATAACAAGCTCACTTTTTCCAGAGTACCTCTTCAGGTAACATACATGGAACGTATCATGTATACCACTTAGTTCACGTGGTAACTCTAGCTTGAAAGCTTGTTCACCAATTCTTTTTAAGATCTTGAAAGGTCCAATATATCTTGGACTCAATTTGCCCCTTTTTCCGAATCTTACCACACCCTTCCATGGTGAGACTTTGAGCATCACCAGATCACCTTCTTTTAAATCGTAAGGTCTTTTCTTCAAATCTGCATAACTCTTATGCCTATCCTGAGCAGCTTTCACATTAGCTTGAATTATTTTGATCTTTTCGTTTGTTATCCTTACAATTTTCGGCCCAGTTATTTTAGTCTCCCCCGCTTCCAACCAACATAAAAGGGTTCTACACTTTCTGCCATATAGAGCTTCGAATGGTGGCATTCCAATACTGGAATGATAACTGTTATTATAAGAAAACTCTACCAATGGCAAGTGTTCGTCCCAATTTCCACCAAAATCCAAAACACACGATCGTAGCATATCTTCTACGGTCTGAATGGTTCGTTCACTTTGCCCGTCTGTCTGGGGATGATAAGCTGTACTCATTTTAATTTTTGTCCCCATTCGTTCCTGTAGCGCTTCCCACAACTTTGAGGTAAATCATGGGTCTCTATCAGACACAATTGACAAGGGAGCTCCATGAAGTCTTATGACTTCATCCATGTATATTTGTGCCAACGCTTCCAACTGTGTAGTTTCTTTAATTGCCAAAAACATTGCACTCTTGGTCAAGCGGTCAACAATGACCCATATACAATTATGACCCCTTCTAGTTCTTGGCAACCCAACTATGAAATCCATGGTTATGTCTTCTCATTTCCCCGCTGGAATTTGCAGTGGTTGAGTATTTCCATACGGGGCTTGGTGTTCAGCCTTCACCTGTGCACAAGTTGCACATTTGGAAATATACTTGGCTATTCTTTTTTTCATTCCCGGCCACCAATACTGTTCTTTGAGATCCCTATAAGTTTTCGTACTTCCTGTATGAATGAAATACTTTGACTTATGGGATTCTTCTAGAATCAACTTTCTGATTCCACCAGCTTTTGGTACCCATACGCGGTTTCTGACTGTCTTCAATCCCTGAGTATTTTCTCCAAACACCAAATCCTTTCCCAACTTTTCCTTCTTTAAGTCACCTCTTTCTAACGCCTGTTTTTTAGCGTCTTTAATTCTTTCTATTATGCTTGATTTCAACTTAATCTGCACCAATCTTTCTTGACATTTCTTTTCGTGAAACTTTCGGCTTAAAGCGTCTGCTACCACATTTGCTTTCCCAGGATGGTAGGCGATTTCACAATCATAGTCATTTATCAGTTCCAGCCACCTACTTTGCCTCATATTAAGTTCCTTCTGTGAGAATACATACTGCAGACTTTTGTGGTCCGTGTACAAGGTGCACTTTGTTCCGTACAAATAATGCCTCCAGATTTTTAGTGCAAATACAATCGCTGTAACGACCCAAAAATCTCGAATTTATATTCGAGAAAATACGTAAGGAAAAGACCAAAATATTTTTAAAGTTTTAAAATAAATTACTTAGAAGTGTGGTAAAATATTAAAAGTTTGGAGAAAGATGAAAAAAAAGGGGCAAAATGGTCATTTGACATCCAAATGACTTTTAAGTAAGAAAAATATGATTTTTGGAGTTTGTATGTAATGAAGTACAAATTTTGACACCAAATAATGGTGATAAGTATTTGAAAGTTAATTCTAGTAAAAAGGGTAATTTGGTCAATTTGCCATAAAAGGGTAATTTGGTCATTATACCATGTGAAGGACTAAATATGTAAAAATATTGTTTACTTGTGGCAAAAATATAAGAAAAGAAGGTTTTATGTGATAAAAATTGATCATAGTGGTCAAAGTCCAAAGAATGAAAGTTTAGGGACTAAAATTGAAAATATGGAAAATATAAAAATGAGAAAAAATCTCATTAATCAACATAAAACTCAGAAGATAGTTCTAGAGAGGATACGGGAGAGAACTTTGAAGACCCGATTTCTAGGATTTATGAAGAATTGGAAGCAACTAGCTTGGAATTGAAGAATTCCAAACCAAAGAAGGTTAGTAAACTTGATTTTAGGGTTGTTTAACCCATTTCCCGTGAGTGAGTTACTGTAGCTTCGGGATTTCAGTGGCTAGAGGAAAATTATCCTATGATTCCTAGCCTTAATTTGTGTCTTAATCACTATCTCAACTTAATATAACATTTGAATGTGTTAAGAATCAAGAAAATAAATTTTTGGCTCAAGAACCCTAGTTCACGGGTCCTTGTGATCAAAGATAGTTTTAATGGTTTTATGAAGTTCAATAAACTATAAAAGATGGTAGAAATCAGTTGTAAGAGATAGATTGAAGAAATTTCAGTTTTTGGACCAAAAATGTCAAAAACGGGATTTTATGAGAATAAATCAAATTATGAGTTGAAACTGATTTTATATAGTTCTAATGGTTTTGTTAAGTTAAAAATGTCATAAAAGAAGTAAGAAATCAGTCCCAAGCTTTAAATGATTTTGGCGAAAAATGGTGTTTTCGGAAGAAATTTCAAGATTTTAAAGAAAATTTGATGATTTTGTAGTTTAAAGTTAAGTATAAGTTGGTATTTAGGGCCTGGAAATGACCCTAAACTAATTAAGACAAGTATTAAGAGCTTAATGGGGCGAATAGTGAAACTGCAGTTTGGAAAAATCGTCAATTAAGGCAATATACTTTGCCCTTCGCGACGCGACCATGACTATTATCCTTGTCGCGACGCGACGCGGCGGCAGAGGCTAAATGTAGTTTTTTGATTCAAGTCTCCTGCCAAGTGATTTTAAATTTTTAGTTTTGGTCCAAAACTTGTCCGTTTGATCCCAAATTTTAAACATAGGTTTATTATGGCCTAAAACTTCATATAAAATTGTCGGAATCGAAATACGACCCTCCGAGGGTACTGTAGTAAAATACGTATAAAATACGACTTAATTAAAGTTGGTCATTTTAAAGTTATATACTTATTATGACCCAAGATAATAGTATAAGGACTCTAATGAGTTATAGAATCAGTTAGCATGAATGTTAATGTTTAACATGTTAATTATAGGTTCATGTCAAGTGATTATTTAAATCACAAAAGAGTATAAATACAAGGAACGTGTAGTCAATCTTCTAGCAATACAAGAGGTGAGTACATGCAGTATTTTTACCCATTCTGGGGTACATGGCAAGTAAGTATTTTCAAGATTTCTTATAAAATTTCTATATGTGAAAATATATGTTAATACAAGTTATACATGTTTGAAAGTATAGATAGGCATATAGCCATAAAATGTTTAAGAAGTATGTTTTGGTTACAAACCTTATATGTTTTCAAGTATGAAAGGGCATATAGCCACAATATGTTTGGAAAGTTATGTATTTGGCATCTAGCCATAAAGACATAGAATGATGTAGTTTGGCATTTAGCCACAAGTTATATGTTTATGAGAAATGTTCAAGCTAGCAGCAAGTTTTTTTTTTTGTATGACTGGTAATTGTAGCAAGCAGCGTTAGTAAGGGAACTATGTTCCAACCTACCCGGGTTAGGTAAGGGGTCTACTGGGGACAAGCCCCATCGCGAAGTAGATCGCCTCAGCACTTCTATGGTGAGGATTGATTCGTTCTTTCTAGCCATAGAGACTTGGGGTATCACTTATAGTGATTAAAGCCCTAAGTATAAAAATCCAGCAAGCTTATAAAACCAGTCAAAGAAAGTAAGAAAGATGTTATTTTTGTAAAGTATGTCATAGAATGATTTTTGAGAAGTAAAGAGTTATAGTATGTTGTTATTATAAAGTTTTTAAAAGAAGATATTTTTGCAAGGCATGATATGAAATGATTTTGAAAAAATAATAAGCTATGGTATGATAATGTTATAAAACTTTGAAAGATGTTTTATGTTAGAAGTTTGTAAAAAGGTTGGAAAAGAAGTTATAAGTTTGAGTCTAAAACTCATGTAACTCACGAGACATTTTTGTCTTACGTATTCTATGTTTTGCCATGTATTCCAGGTTTAAATAAATTGCTATAAATGGGATGAAGTTTAGCTGGAGTGGAGCTTGAGTTAGCTCCTATCTTGGACGCAAGGTTTAATCCTTTTCTTGCTTACTATGGTTAAATTTGGTATGGATTTGTAACACCCACAGTTTTAAAAATGTAAATAATCGATTTTTGATAAACCGTATTTTTGTATTCATGTATTTATACGAAAAACCATAGTATTTGAAAACAGTAGAAATGGGGTGTCACAATCGCTGCCAGTTCTAAATCATGCGTTGCATAACGTGTCTCTGGTTCTTTCAATTGGCGAGAAGCATACACTATCACTTTTCCCAGCTGCATTAGTACGCAACCCAATCCTCTGTTCGAGGCATCGCTATACACCACAAAGTCTTCAGTTCCCTCCGGCAGGGAAAGAACCGGCGCATCACATAATTTCTCTTTCAATGTTTCAAACGCTTTCTCCTGTTCCGCCCCCCATTCAAATTTTACCCCTTTTCTTGTTAGCTTCGTAAGAGGTACTGCAATTCGTGAAAAATCTTGGATAAATCGTCGGTAGTACCCGGCGAGTCCAAGAAAACTTCTCACTTCTGTCGGGGTTTTTGGAATCTCCCATTTCATCACTGCTTCCACCTTTGTTGGATCTACTTTAATGCCTTGAATTGAGACAACGTGTCCAAGGAATTGCACATTCCTCAGCCAAAATTCGCACTTCAAAAATTTCGCGTATAACTTCTCTTTCTTTAAAACTTCTAGTACCATCCTCAGATGACTCTTGTGCTCTTCTGCATTCTTCGAGTAGATAAGAATGTCATCAATAAAGACGATAACAAACCTATCAAGGAACGGTTTGCACACCCTATTCATCAAATCCATGAAAATTACCGGGGCATTCGTCAAACCAAAAGGCATGACCAGAAATTCATAATGCCCGTATCGAGTGCGGAAAGCAGTCTTCTCAACATCTTCATTTCTTACGCGTACCTGATGGTAACCAGATCGAAGGTCAATCTTAGAGAAATAGTCAGCACCTTGCAATTGGTCAAACAAGTCGTCTATGCGTGGTAACGGGTAACGATTTTTAATGGTAATTTTGTTGAGCTCGCGATAGTCAATGCACATTCGCATCGAACCATCCTTCTTTTTGACAAACAGCACCGGTGCACCCCAAGGTGACGAACTAGGACGTATGAAGCCTTTATCAAGCAATTCCTGTAATTGTGACATCAACTCCCGCATTTCGGTCGGGGCTAAACGGTATGGAGCACGGGCGATAGGAGAAGCTCCGGGTACAAGATCAATTCGGAATTCTACTTGTCTTTCAGGTGGCAAACCGGGTAGATCGTCCGGAAATACCTCAGGGTATTCTCTCACCACTTCAATGTCATTTACTGTTTTCTTTGCTTTATCCTCCACTATTACATACGCTAGAAAGGATGAGCATCCTTTCACCAAACATCTTCTAACTTTCGCTGCATTAATCAAACTTGACATCCTTTTGGGTTTTTCACCATAAACATACACTTTGCTACCATCCGGAATTTTCACCGACACTATCTTCTTTCCACATGCAATTTTCGCATCGTTGGCCCCAAGCCAATCCATACCAATGACAACATCAAAAGTTTTCACTCCTATCGGAAGAAGATTCAACGAGAATTTCTTGTCATCTATGCTGAGTTCACAGTCGCGATACACGTGTTTTACCTCCACCTTCTTACCACTTGCCAATTCGACCTCACATACGTAATCTAATGGTTCTAACGGTACGTTGGATTTTAGACCAAACTCATGGGACACAAACGAACACGTAGCGCCAGAATCAAATAATACGTAAGCAGACATCTGGTTAATTAATAGGGTACCTGAGACCACGTCTTGTGTTTCCTTTGCTTCTTCCTGGGCGATTTGAAAGGCGCGAGTCTTCACTTTTTGAGGCTCCGTCTTTTTCTGCGCAGTTGATACCATTGTCTCGCCACCCTTCTTCCGACAGTTGAAACTATAGTGCCCCTTTTCGTGACATGAGAAACAGTCGACTTCGCTGAGCTTCGGATAGGTACATTCCCTAGCCTTGTGACCCGTTCTTCCACAGTTAAAGCAGGCTGTGCTTCCCGTCTTGCATTCGCCCGTATGCTCTTTCCCACACTTGTCACACGTCTTCCGACTGCCCTGTTTGCTCGACATCACCACCGACTTCCCCTTCTTATTCCAACTACTACTCCCGCCACTGAATTTACGTTTATCCCCAGAAACTTGCCTCTCCATTGTTCTCCTCTTCCACACATCCTCAACATTTCTTGCTGCCACAAATGCCTCGTCCATTGTTTCCGCCCGTTTCACTTCCAATCCATACTCCCAAGGTAGGCCTTTCACGTAACGGTTGATTCGTGCCCGCTCCGTATTGTAAATGTTGCCTACAAATGGTAGCATATCGCTGAACTTTTTAGTGTACTCAACAATAGTCAAGCTACCCTTCTTTAAGGTAAGAAATTCGTCTTCAAGTTTTTCTATGTCCCGAAGGGGACAATATTTGTTCTTCAAGCGAGTGGTAAATTCGGTCCACGACCATTTATAAATTACATCCTTCCCAATCAACTCGTATAAGGTATTCCACCAAACCAGCGCATCGTCTTTCAGCATTCGTGAGGCATAATAAACTTTATCTTTCTCATGACATTTACTGACCTCCAGTACTTGCTCCGTCTCCCGTATCCATCGCATCGTAACTTTAGGCTCAAAGCTACCATAGTATTCTGTTGGTTTACATGCCAGGAAAGTTTTGAAGGAACATCTCTTTTTGTCTTCTGTCCCCACACTATCTTCTTCTGTAAGGGAATCTCCATTGGTGGGTCTCCAAGAGGCATCATCAGCAGAAGGATTAGGACGTGGGTTCCCCAGCCGTGTATTCAGCATTTGGCGCATATCTTCCCTCATTTCTGTTTTTAAATTGCTGATGAGGTTTTGTATAGCCTCCAAAGTCACAGGTGGAGGTTGCGGTATTGGGTTTGGCATATCACCCATATTGTCCGCATCGTTGACGGGAATACTCCCACGAGATGGAGTATGACTGGCTGCCCGTTCCTCGCGTGAAAGGCTATGATCACCGCTCTCCATTTACTATATAAAAATAATAAAATTCACGTCTGTTACTTCTCATAAATATGTTTATCAATATATTCGAAAGCGATAGCATGTGATCTTCCTATGGAACTTGTGTTCCCAAGTATCTCTCTACTAATTTCCACAACCAAATTTCTCAGGTTCCCCTCGTGACTTCACCATTTCCAAGGCATATCCTATGGTTACAATAATACGGGCCCAATATTATTTTAACCACCTATATACTTTGGCTCTAGTGTCATCACAAGACCCCCCTGATTCATAGGTTTCTGTGGATTCCAACATTGTAAATTACCGACTCTACCCCGTTAGTTAGTACCTAGTACTACTACTTTACTTACTATTAATCCAATAGTTTAAGCCTAGGATGGTTACCCAACCTAATTTGCTTAAACCATGGCTCTGATACCAAATTGTAACACCCCAACTTTTACACAAATATTTTTCAAACTTATATTACAAATATTTTGTCAATACAAATCATTTAAGTTTTTTTTTTACAAACGGGGCATCACAAGTTTGCATCATAACCATAGTTCAAACCTGTTTATTTTACACCTTGTACAACAGAAACTACGGTCCCACACCCGACTCTTTCAACACCTTTCCTGCTTACCTGAGTACATAGCATTTTTAAAAAAATACGTGAGACATAATGTCTCGTGAGCATTATGGGTTTAGACCCAAAATAGTTTTTCAATAATAACTTCTTTTCACAGTTTCCAATATTTTATTTCCTATGAGCGCACCCATAGGTATTCCTTATTATGTGATGGTACATTCCTACGAGCGCACCCGTAGGTTTTATACGAGACGCACCCGTATAACTACTTCCTCAATAGCATGAAACGGATTCATCTATCAAGGTAAGACAACTACTTCGCGACGGGAGGTACCATCCCAGTAGTGTCTTTTTGCCACCCCTACCGCAGCAGGCCGTGGTCTTTATCCGGATACTAAACAATTCATCATCAAGGGTCAATCACGTTATTAGTTCACTGTATTTCTGATTCTCTTTCCGTACACATTATAAGTATATTTTTCATAAAATACTTTCAAAGCCATAAAACCACTTTGACTCCAAAACATTTTGAATAAAACTCATTTTGCTATGTACTTCAAAAATCCACATAACACTCACTTTAAGTCACCTAGGAGCTACTTAGCTTCGTGGACTCCTTTATCTTTCGCTTGGTTCACCGTATTTGAACCACCACCTATATACACATTTAGTTCACATATTTGGTTAACACATATTTATATATTACAACTGACTCCACAGTACTAGAGTCTAACATTATACAGTTAAGGGTCATAACCAAGCTATAACCCTTAATAAACTAGCTTCTTTAAATTTATAAACTTTCCCAAAATACGCGTATTCTACTACAGTACCCTTGGGAGGTCGTATTCCCGGTTTAATAATTTTCCATGTGTTTTCACACCATTTTAGACTTATGGTATGAATTATAGGCCAAACGGACATGCCTAACACCATTTTCCATGAAATTTCGGACGTTTTGGACATCAGGGAGTATGCACGACTCGTGCATAATTCCTTCATGAGGAAGCACGACTCGTGCTCATAGTAGATTGCCATTTTGAGAAGCACGACTCGTGCATATTCTAGGCATAAATGTGCACGACTCGTGTCTGTGCTGCAGATACGAGTTTTTGCACGATTTTTGTGCTGCATCCCACTGTTTTGACCCATTAAGTCCTTAATACTTAACCTAACCAATATATATCATTCTATGACTAAAACCTTCAGTTTACATCAGGTTTTAACCCATAGAAACAACTTAATCACATAAATTCTTAATTTAGGGTTCTTGAGGAAATTCCCAATTCCTTCTACCTTTGATTGTTTCCAGAAGTGGAATTGAGTTCCAATGATGTTTAGAGCATGGTTTCAACGGTAGAAACTTAAAACAACACCACACCACTTCTGGAATTCGTTTTCACACAATCAAACAAACCCCCAAAATGGTTTAACTAGATTATAAGTATGAAATTCTCACCTTGAACAACTTGGAAATCGAAACCTTCAAATATGATTTCTGAAATTTTTCCTCAAATCCTCCCGATCCTTCAAGAACGTGCCTTCAAGTTTCCTCTCCCGAACCTTCTGTAATTTTCTGGGAAATGGGAGATTTTTCCCACTATTTATACTTCCAAATTTTTCACTTTACACCCCTTAGGTTCCATTTCTTTGGATTTTGCCACTATAACTAAACTTTTATTACAAATAGTTTTATATATTTTACATTATTACCCACAATACATGAATATTTACATTAAAGTCCAAAACATGGCAAAAGACCAATTTGCCCTTTCCATAACTTTACTATTACACATATTTATTTTATATTTTATTACAATTTCTCTCGGGTTCTTACAGTGGCAGCAGCGATTGTGGGTAACGATGGTGGGTGGTGGTGGTGGTAGTGACGGTGGCGGTGGCGATGGTGGTGTGTGGTGGCGGTGGTGGGTGACAGTGGTAGGTGGTGGGTAGCGGGTGGTGGCGGTGGTGGTGCTAGAGGGTATCATTTGTGTTTTTTGTTTCAAGGGAATTAATTTCATCTAACCATCAAATAAAATTTTCCTCTCCTTTTCAATAGAATTAAATTTCAATTCCTTTAAACAAATCTTGAACCAAACACATGAATTTAAAAAAAATCAAATTCAAATTTCCTCAAATTCTCTGCGAATCAAACGCCCTCTAAAAATAATCTACTAGACTACATTATTTTTGTTTTTGTGCGAGAACAATTCCACATAAATATGAATGACTTGCTACGGTGGCATCGTGATTCGTGGGCTTTGAAAAGTTTTGCAATTCCAACCGGGCTTTTAATTTTCTTTTGTTTTTAATTTTTTATTATGTATTAATCACCGTTGGATGGAGGGTTTTTTTTTTTTTTTATTTCTTTCCTTTTATTTGCTATTCCCATTTCCTATACATACTATAATATAACCGTTGGAACTTATATAATAGTTATATAACTAAACTTATATAATAGTTGTACAACTATCCACTTTTAACTTTATATTAGTAGATTAAAACGATGGGCTTTTTGTATAATTCGTAATATATAATAATGTCCATAGTGAAACGACGTATCTTTTAGTAGTTTTACGAACCAGGGCTGGACTGGGCTTTTTTCAGACAAGGCAAAATATCTTATGTACCGGCAGTCCAAAACAGGCCGAGTTTTATCCCTCCTTTCCAGCCTGGTTTGTGAGCTTATCCGTTTTTTTTTTTTTTTTTTTTTTTTTTTTTTTTTCGTGTGTGGGGCTGTGGGCGCTTAATTTCATACTACAGTTCTCTAAGATCACTTTAAAAAATATTAAAATTAATTCTACACTATTGTAACTTTATTTATTTTGTGAAAAAATATCGCAACAACATGAACCGTAACTATTTTCTTCTTAACGGAAGGACAGCAATAATAGTTACAGAAATCCCAAAAAGTAGTACCAACAATCCTATGAAATTGACCATGAGAGCTTCTTGGCCCCGTTTCAACTTTTGGAAAATAAATTTCTCCATTAATCCAGTCTCAGTAGTCACTATTCCCAAGAAAAATATCACCACACCCGAAAAAACATGCCATGGAGCAAATTTTGCTCGCGTTGCTAACTCAGCGCCCGGAAACAAAAAGGTGACAAATCCCATTATCAACTAATAAAACCCATAATCTTGTGTTAGTACACATAAAAAACCAATTTAGTTCATTTCGGACGTTTTTTTTTTTTTATCAAAGTTAAGAAAGATTACCTGAATACCAAATAAGCACATGGTTGACATGCCGATCCATGAATGTAATGTGTACATATGCGGTATTTTGAGTTCATCATGAAATTTGAATACCGCATAAACACCAAAAATTCCGGTGGCAAGTGCGATTAAATGCAATGCTAGATGAATTATTTTCACCGCTTTTCTTGGTCCTGGGATCGCCTTGTATGCAATCATCGCTGATTAAAAATAGCAGTAATAAACTTATAACTTTTTAGGTTATCATAAACCGTATCAATTTGTATAATTTTGTAACTTTTTCTCACCTTCGCCCGAAAAAATAATGAACCCGAGTAACATGAGAAGTGGATGCAACTACAAAATATGAAAATGAAAAAACTTATAATTAACTATCAAAATCAAGATTAAGTATAATGGATGAAAGTTTTAGAGTTGAAACATACGTTGAAAATCTTCATTTTTGTAGACGATGAGAGAGCGAAGCCTTCCCTGAAGCTTGTGAGCCAATATAGAACAAGAGCAGCGATTGATATTACCAACAATTGTACGGGCAATGCTAACATCGGATAACTCGAACGATTTTTTTCCATGACTCAAATTGAAATTACCAAATGAAATATTTGTGAAATGTAATTAGCCTTGGGAAGTAAGTCTTGAAATGAGATGTATAGACTTGGGAATTGAAAAGAAACTCTTTGCTTTCACCGATCAGAAATGGAGATATTGCAAGAAAGAAGACGTCACCAACATCAATTGTGAAGACAGCTAATCTTAAACATTCGGTGCATTTAATGAAGTTGGAAATTTTGTTTTGACGAGATTCTTTTTATATAGTAAGTTAACAATATTTGGAAAAAGTATTGAAACATTAAAGTTTGCTAAATTTGGAATAAGAAGTCGGTTAACATCTTTCTCATAATGAAGTTTGGAAGTAGTGACGTATAGAAGAGCTTGTTGACTTGCTGTTACATTTTAAACATTATCATCGAAAAGTTTTAAAAAAAAAGGGAAGTGATTCGTACACAACATCTTTTATCCATACACAACAATTTATGTTTTAGTAATGTTGTACATTATGCATAAAAACTGTTAAATTGTTGTGTATGGAGAAAAATTGTTGTGTACGGATCACTTCCCAAAAAAAACCTCAAATTAAAGACCACTGTTATTATTATTTTTTTATATAAAAAAAACAATAGCAAGTTAGCAACATCTAAAAGTATTATGACAAAAAAACCTGTCAGATTTTGATTATTTTGTTATCATAGAAGTAATCACATTTAAATAAATTACATCACAAAACAAGTAATTTACATCACAAAACAAGTAATCACATTTAAGAACCCTTCAAATTAAGAAATTTCTTGCCGGGAGAAGCAATCATTTTGTTAAAATTGTCATCTTTGAAACACTTTCATTGAAAAAAAGCCATCATTATAATTCCAATCATATTTTAAAGGTTTATTGTTTCAAAGATAATCATTTCCTCAGAAAAAAAATATTATTCGATCATGATATAAAAATACTTGTTATCATAAAATGGTCACGTCTTTGTTTTCATATTTTCCGTGTACAACTTGTTAGAAGACGAGGAGGCAGAAGAATGAGAAATTCTACAAATTTATCCCTTGGCGACGATGATTACCACGCTATTCACGCTCTTACCCAATCGATTGAATTGAAGATTTCATTAACGATAAAGAAAAAGTATTTTTTTTTTTTTTTTTTTGCTTCGCTTCGTTTCCGGTTTCCTAATTGCTTGAGCCTGTCAATATAAATCACTAAATAACATCTGATATCTCCATTCTCCTTTAGTTTTATATTCTGTAATCTGTTATCTCTATCAATGTCCATGCACAAAATCCCAATCTATCCCCAAATTCTTACCGTAACTCACACAATCTCTTCGGTTAGGAATTGCTATATGTTAATTAGGGTAAGTTTGTTTTTTTTTTTATCAACTTATTGTCTATTGCTATCGTAATTGCTATTTGTTGTTTTCTATTGCTTGCTGTCCTTTGCTGATAATTGGTCTTTTGCAATCCTTTTCCTTTTTTGCCCTTAGATATTTACTTTTTGCCCTTTGGTGTAAATTGGTTTTCTGCATACATGTTTCTTTCGATGACTTCTATTTGTTGTTAATGTTTTTTGCGAACCAATTTTGCTAACACTTTTCCTCTTTGACTCTTTGTAATTGTTAATAAGATTAATTTTTAATTACCACACAATGATGCTTATTCTAGCATTTAAATGGCATTTTGCAAACTGTTCTTTTTGCCATTTGATATGTGCTATTTCGTTTTTGATTTTTTGCAAATTATTTCTGCTAATACTTTTCCTCTTTGTTCTTTGGTATTTGATGTCCATGGTTTTCTACAACTCGTGCTGATACTTTGACTCTTTATAATTGTTAATGGTATTGCATGATTTATATGTTTTGTTTATTACAGTTTCTTTTGGGTTTTTTGCAAATCAGATTCTTGGCTATTTGCTATAAACTTAACGAAATTGTTTTCGCAAATTTGTTTACTAATACTCCGCCACTTATTGTAGTTGTTAATAGGATTAGAGTATCTAAATGTTTATTAGTGTATCTAAATATTTTGTTGTGGATATGAAAGAAACCAACAAACAAAGTGACAATGTTAATTCTTTTTCTTTTTGCAAATCATTTTACTCATCAGACTTCATTTTTTTTTTTTTTTTTTTTTTTTTTTTTTTGCTATTTGCTATTTAAATGATCAACAACTTGAGTATTGAAAGTCATTTTAGTAAATATTAGCTATGCTTGTGTAATTGATGTTTTAGCTTCAAAGATTGCATGAAGATGTTGTTTTAGTGATGTTTGGAAGTTTTACGTTGTCTAGATTCATTTTTTTATTAAATATATGTATTGTATTTTAGCTTTATAACTTTACATTTATTATGAGTTAGATACAAATACAGGGGCATCATTAAATCTCTTCGCCCAGGGTATAAAAAATCTATGGACAGGCCCTAAGTAAATCAATCGGTAACAACATTTAAAAAAAGAAACATTTAAACATCAGAAAAATAACTCATTTGTAAAAACTAACCTAAATCTGATCTAGACTAAAAAACAGAATTATAATACCACAATATTCACAATCAAATATTTATGGACTTTGAAGAGAATACTATGTTTACCTTGACGTGCAAGGTGAAGAAAGTGATGGCCAAAACACACAAAATAGAGAAACAATATCAAAGTCACCCAGCCCCTATATTGAGTTTGGTTTGAATTTTGTTAACCAACAACTTAAAGGGTAGGGAAGAGGCGCCACGGAGATGGTGTTGGAGGTGAAGGAGAGGTTATCGTCAACAAGTTGTAAAACAAGAGGGAGTGACGTGAATTTAAGTTTCTTAAGGGTTTTTATTATTTGCTTATTTGTTTATGTTTTTTAATTTATATAATAATACTAAGCATAGTAATGGATACAAGTTTCATTTACGAAAGTTTAGCAGGGTGGCCGTTAGATTTAATGGCAGAGGGATCAAATTTGTAGGACAATGAAACTATACAGACCAATAGTGTAACGAAAAAACTGGACCATACTTATCTATTTTCATATACCATGGGTACAATTTAGGTAATTTTGTCTTGTGATTATTAATCGCGTGCATGAGTCAATAACAAAATCATCAAGTTCGTTTTCATAGGATGTTTTGGTCGTTCATGCTTCGTTCTTTCCTTTTTGAACATGTTTTGGTTTTTTATATTTCTTCTTCTTGTTACCGGTTTATGATGTATGTTTTGGTTGGTCTGTTTGCGCTTATTGTAATATCCCATTGTGAAATTCCATTACAAATGGTTAAAAACTGTAATTTCAAAGCAAAATGTAGTCTCTCGTATACCAATGCAAAAAAAAAAAAAAAAAAAAAAAGAACCAATTCGAAAACATAATCCATAATTTTCACATAACCACAATGACAATTTATGTAACCATCTATAAATTGCAAAACTAAAAATCACTCTTTGTTTCACATAATCAACATAATGAGATATCCAAAGCAAACACAGATTTTAAGTCACAATTTATATATGCCAGCCATCAAAACTGGATCAGATAGACCAAATGGAGGCATTTTTTAATATCTACAATTTTAAATTTTACCATAAAGTCTCTATGATTCTTGGGGGAAACAACCAATGTGATATGCTGCTATATCATCTTTATTTGACAAATTCTGTGTAAAATTCCGATAAGGCCGTTGAACAGGAGGTAATAACAAAGCTGATTCTTTGTCCATTGACAGTAACTTCCCACATTTACTGCACAAATAATATATATTTACAGTATTAGTTTAATAATATTTACATGTTTTACTATCAAAAGAATACCATTTATATATATATACCTGCAGACTTTTGTGAATAGACTTTGATAGCTGCATATCCAATGCTGCAATAATATTATTTCAAAACCAAATTATTCACAGATTAAACAAACTCTTTTTCTAACTTATTTAGATTATGAAAAATACCCATTTTATTTATTAGCTTTTTATGAAATTTATCTTACATGTTTTTGTTACAATAACTTTAGAAATTATATTTTAAACATATATAACCAAATAAATAATTTGTATATACTTAATTTAGATTACTTTTCATATTATAAAACAAACATTTTATTATATTTATGACACAATTAAACATTTTATGTAACAATTATTACATTTTAAATACAACTATACAACTAAATTATCTCGAAAATATACAAACTCAAACTTGAAACAACTTAAATAAACTGGATATGTATAAAGAAAATACCAGTAGGGAAAAGAGTGCCAACTCAGCATTCACACCAATAAAATGCTGTGGTGCCATGGCAGCATGTTCCTGCAATTCAGATATAAAACAGGTAAATTTTTTATACGGATTTTGAAATTTTACAACAAAAAATAAAATAAAAATTACCGTGATGTTCCTGAAGACGTTAAAAGCTGAAACCCCACGTGCATGTACATAGCTGCCACCCTTTTAGACAAATTTTAAAAAACACAATCAGAAATTTAAATTAATTAATAAAAAATCCATCAAGATTTACGGTGGTAAAATGATACCTCATCAGGTGAAAAGAAAGCTACTGCATCAGGATCAAGTGAGCCAGTTGGATGTAAAGAAATTACTGCTCTAAAAACAGAAGGAACCAAAATCTCAATCACAGCAATCTGATCTGTGTTCACTGATCCTGGTCTCATGTCCCTTGAACTGTGAAAATTATGATCTTTTTGTGATTCTTCTAAAATATCATTTGGAAGTGATGAAGCTCGTTTTGACCAATCTAATCGTTGATAAGTTGAAGTTTTGACTTCTGGGATTTGTTTCTCAAGTTCTGTTAAAACATCTAAAACAGTTCTCATTCTCAATTCACTGAAATCTTCTTGCTGACTCATCACTGCGGGTTGGGTCCCACGGGGCTTTTTTGTTGCTGACTCATCTCCAGAATCATCATCAAGATGAGGGAAGAATCGTCTCTTTTGATCAGTAAATGCCTTGAGAGCCAGCCTATAATATGTTTTAGTTACAAGAGATTTGAGATTCATATGATATGGTGAATCATGGTTTTAGGGTTACCTGGTTCTATCAACAGCAGATGCTCCAGCTTGACCTGCAAGTTGTCGTTTCCATGCATATGCAACAACAGCACCATCTGGACAGACTAAAGGCATGTGAAGACCCCATGAATTGCTTCTTGACTTAAGTGATTCATTCAGAACTCCAGAATCTTCCAATTGCCTTCCTAACAAAAGAAAAGAAATTGAGGAATCACACGTTCAACTTGCAGCTTAGTTTTTTCGAATCTGCCGCAAGATAGATGCAGGTTTCCTAAATAGGATTTGATATATTGGATTTAACATCTTTACTTGGTGCTTAGGTTAATTCCCATGAGAGAGGAGGAAAAGTGGTCATCACGTCATCGAGGGCTCGATGATTTGCAGGGGATTGGAGCTGTCTAAGGGGGCTTTTTGGGCATCAGAATAGATAAATTTCAATCGATTGCAAATGTAAGGATCCAAAAGTTATGAAAGTAAACAAACTATTGGGGGCAAAGGTTGTACGTTGGTAATTGAAAACATAAACCCTAAAACGATGAAATGTGAAATTCGTTAGTTACCAATAGTTCGAAGATCTTGAAGGTACTGGCGCATGGAAGCTCCTTCTTGAAGGATCAAATGCAAGGGTTTCCCCGTGCTGGACTGTTGAGGATGCTGTCCGGCAATAAATAGGGCTTCCAGAAGGCGGTCGGCACCGAGTCTAATGTCGGCGATGAGTCGCGCAGCATGGGCCAAACGATCCATAGCTAAGGCTACCTGTTTCGGGGGAGCCTCCGTCGTAGAACCTTGCGACTCCGGCGGAGAAGAGATGGGATTTCCGGCGGATTGCAGTGGTGGTTGTGAGTGTTGGTGCTGCATCTCGGTGTTGTGCGTTGTTATGTCTCTTGTGCTTAATTTTAGCTGCCACGTGCACTGGTGGATGGAAATTAAAGAAATAAGAGCGGTCCCGTGCTTAGTTTTCTTTTACGTTTTAGCCCCTATTCTTTTAGTCTCTTAGCAGTTTTTTCCTTTATTTCCCCTTTTTTTTCTTACTCACTACAAAACACAATACGTTTCCATACGAGTATATCGATTACACACATCAAGTTTATTCAACTGAAATTGATTATTTAGTATGAATCGTCTTAAACAGTTGAAATGAGTAATTTATCAGAAAACAAAGCTGAAAGTTTACGGGTATGGAGACGACGAGTTGGTCCTTTATGGAGACAACATGAAGACGGACACGATCGTCTAGTTCAAGACTACTTTACCTATGATGTTGTCTACGCATCTAAGTTATGACGAAGATTCTGAATGAGTAAACGGTTGTTCTTAGGCATAGTTATCGATTTGGAGGCAATGTATACTTTTTTCCAACAACGGTGACATGCTAGAGGTGTAAAGAGGTTTTCCAGAAATGCACATCGACAGTTCAGCAATTAGCTTTCGATTTAGGAGGTAACGCTTGAAATGAGTGCATATGTATGTCTGAAAGAACGACGCGGGAAACACTTTACAAGTTTGCTAAAATTATCATGTTAGTCTATGGTAAACGATATTTACGTAAACCAACTATTAACGACATGCATCAATTGTATATGAGACACGAAAACACTCATGGGTTACCAGGAATGATTGGTAGCATTGATTGTATGCATTGGTCGTGGGGTATGTGCTCAAATGCATAGCGTGGACAGTTTATGTGAGGTGACCACAATGAGCCGACGATAATTTTAGAAGCGATGGCGTTGACAGATCTTTGGTTTTGCCATGCACTTTTTGGAGTTGCGGGTTCTAACAACAACATAAATGTGTTACATCAATCTCCCATTTTCAACGATATATTTCAAGGAGTCGTTCATGACGCGCCTTTCGTAGTGAACGACATATCATACAAACGGGGTTATTATCTTACCGATGAGATTTATCAGGAGTATTCTGTTTTTGTCAAAGCATGAGCAAAAAGGGTTGAGGTTTAAGGCGGTACATGAAGGAGCTAAGAATGATATAGAACGAGCAATTGATGTTTTCAAAAGAAGTTGGCAAATAGTAAACAATCGGGCACGTTCCTGTGGGTTGTGACGACAGAAAAATAAAAGGTTTAATGTACGTGTGCATCATATTACATTATATGATTTTAGAAGACGAAAGAAAAGTGATGTCGATTCGATGAAAATGAATTTTGTCACAACATGAACCACTCGTGTTTAAAACAACACTATACTTAGCAAATAGAGTGGGAGTACGTAACCGTGAGTTACACCACAATTTTTGAGTTAATTTGCCGGAGCATGTTTACAGGAACGATATAGAAAGCGTCGACATTCAGATGATGAGTTGTTCGCGTCGACTAATGACGAATCTGAGGAGTACACCGACGACGAAGAAGAAGGGATTTGGGAGAATAACTCTGATGGCAACTCGTATGACTTGAGGACTGACGTTTGTAGTTTGTATGGTTGTTTTTATTGTCGTTTGTAGTTTGTCGTATTTATTTAGAATTTTCAAATTTTAATGTTGTTTGTCATTTTTATTTTCTAAATTAATGAATTGATTTTTTTAAATTATTTGCTCAATTTAATTTGATTAACTTTGTTATTTAGTTATTTTAATTATTTATTTAATTAAAAAATAAATGTTTATCATTTCCAAGATTTAAACGGATAATGAGTTAATAAGTTTTTTGATGTAGTGTCTATGTAGCAGGTAAAAAATAAATAATGGTGAGAGGGGTTTTTCCCCACACCTTTTAGTCTAATGGTAAAAGAATAAATGTGCAAAGTATATGGCTAAAAATAAATAAATATTAATGATCATCTTATCTTTTAAGAAATAAGAAAGTTAGAATAGCCTAGTAAATGGGAATTATAAATTTAATAAAATTATCGCATGGTAGTGAAAATTGAATGTTACCAATTGAAAGACTTTGACAATAAAAAGAGTGAGTTATCATTGTATATGATTCGTTAGGTGGTGTTATTCGTTATGAATCTAAGTTTTTTTTTTTTTTTTTTGGAACCGACAATATTAGCACCTTGAGGGTACTCAACCTTGCAACCTAGGACGGTTGGCAATTACCTATGGCGCAAAGCCTTTCCCCTCCACCTGTTTTTCGCCGACCAGGGAAAATCCCCCACATGGGGTTAGTTGGAGTCGAACTCCAGACCTTCCACCACATGGGTATATAACCTGGGCGCATCCACCCAGCTAGGCTAGGCTTCACTTGCTTTTTTTTGGAACCAGCGAATAGATATGGTTTCACCTGAGGGTAATCAGCCCCGCAACCCAGGGCGGTTGGCGATTACCTAAGGCGCAAAGGCCTTTCCCCTCCACCTAATTCACTTTCCAGGAAAATCCCCCACATGGGGTTAGTCGGAGTCGAACTCCAGACCTCCCACCACATGAGTATATAACCCGGGTGCATCCACCCAGCTAGGCTGGAAGTTGAATACTCTATAACTTGAGATCACTAGAAAAAAGGGTAACCACTTGCATTCCACAAGATATCTTGAGAATGCACACCTAAAAGTCGAGTTTATGGTCATTTTTAAAATCATTATTATTAATTTCTAATAGTTATTAAATATAATAGACAAGAGAAGTTAGTACTTAATTAAGTGGACATTATATACTTCATATGTTACAAATTTGATTTCATTAAATTGATATCCTTATTAGACTAATAGAAGCGGAAGCGGAGTTCAAGGGCGATGTCCACGGTGAAGGTCATCACCGCACGGAAACACCGCCCCACCTAGGGTGTAAACTACGGTGACTGACCTTGCAAGGGGTTAGAAGCCCGCCCGGTGAAGAAGCTGAGATTTTTAGTTTTGGTCCACGAACTCTCTCTCTCTCACTCTCTCTCTTCTCTCTCTCTCTCTCTCTCTCTCTCTCACTCTTTGTCTGCAACTATTGAACGAAGAAGATGAACAGAAGGAATAAAAAAATGAAAAAAGGGTAGGAGATTAGGAAATTACAACTTTGGTCCCTGTATTTGTTATAAATTTACAAAATTGGTAAAATGTTAAATATATTAATTTTAGTGAAATGTTTTTCTTTTTTAAATTAATTTTTTGATTTAATTTAATATAATTTGTTATTTAGTTTAATTATTTATTTAATTAAAAAAAGTGATTGGTAGTGAGGGGTTACCATTTCCTAGAATTGGAGGGGTGAGGGGAAGGTGAGATGGAGCTTACGTGGCACTCCAACCCCTTGGGGTGAGGGGTTACGACTCCTCTTAGTCTTAGAGTTTAATAGGGAATTCAAACATATGAGTATAAATAGTGGTCCGTAGCATACAATTGCACATAAACATTTTCTATACAATCTTGATCATCATCATCATCTAAGATCACTCGAAGATAAATTAAGGGTATTTGTCAAGAAATATCATTATACACCGATTCTAGTTTGTCGTCGAAATTCCATTTGAAGAGGACGACATAATTATCAATGGATTCAGGTGTAGTTTTCTTGTATTCTACAATATGATGTCGCAGTCCATTATTTATATACTTGCTAACAAATCATATTATTGTCACTATATTTTTCGAATCATCAAGTTTTTATTGCAATTCTTTATGTCCAGTATACTTCAATTTAATCAAAATGTCATGAAGTCTCTTGTAATTTAGTTTTTTGTTTGTTGACGTAATTTATTTCTTTTTTTATATAATTGTGGCTAAGGGTGTTATTCGAGTTCAGGTTATTCGATTTTGGGGGTGGGGGTAAACCGACCGAAACCGAACCATTTAAGGTTCGGGTTATTCGGGTATTGGGTAGTTCGTTACGGGTTAGTCGGGTGTGGGTTATTCAAGTATCGGGTCATTCGGTTACGTGTTAGCCGGGTGTGAGTTATTCAGATTACTGGGTAACAGAAGTATGGTGTTATTATGAGCATAAAATTGAAGGAATTGTGTAAAATTGGATAGTAGCTGGTTATGCCGTTTTTATATTTTTAAAATTGATGATGTGTAGGGTCAAAATATAAGGATTTAATTGAATAAAAACAGAAAATTCGACTCTAAATTGTTAAAATAATCAAAATGTAAGAACTTTAATGAGTATTTTATTTTTATATACAACTAAAACTGTAAACATTTAACAAAATATTGGACTTAATTGAATAAAAAACAATACATTGTTATGCTATATTGCTATATCATCTAGAATAACAATACATTGTTATGCTATATTGCTATATATTCAAGTGATCACGTCTTTATCTTTTATCACGATATGAGCACTTAAATCGTTAAAAAAAGCTCACGAATTTGTAATGTATGTTACCTTTTTATAGAAACGAAACTTTATTACAAAAAATTTCGTTAAATTTATCCATGAAATAACGAATATAATTTTTTTTTTTTTTTTTGGAAACAGCAAATGAAATATACAAAAAAAGAGGCGAAGACTATCAAGTAGCTAGCCGGCAAGATTACTACGAATATACTTAATTAGCAAATAATACATAATGATTTATATTTCATGTGAAGAAACTAAAAAACATTAATTTTTTCAAAGGCTTTGCGAGTAAACTCAAAAACTAGAATTTTTATGACTTGGTTAAGAAAAATACTTATACAGAACAAGAACAAAAACAAAGGTAGGTGAAATTGAAATGATTAAAGTGCATGCTGCTTTTTTTTTTTTTTTTTTTTTTTTTTTTTTTTTTTTGAACGGCAAATCTATCCTACTCCTACTCCTTGTTATGTTAGTGTCAGGGTTTGAACCCATGACCTCCTTGTTAGTATATCACCTTGTTAGCCAAGTGGGCTAGCCCCAACTTGTTAAGTGCATGCTTCTAATAATGTCTGATCACAAGTTTATATCCCACCCCCCCACCCCCCCCCCCCCAAAGAAAAAAAAAATCAAATCAAATATAATCTTTTACTACCTTTTAGCTTCCATGTTAAAGTGGTTTTAATGGAATTTAAAAGCACAACGTAAAGCTTGAAAAACATGCACCTTACCCACATTGTATTTGTTTATGCATTTCAAAAATAATTATTTTACCCGTTTTTATTTGCAAAAGACATATAACCCTAACGACTTCTTTGCGAATTTGGATATATTCGTAAATTGTCAGGAAAAAATATATCTCAAACTCATATGTTATTTTCAAGTCTTAGATGGCATTAGATGTTTATTTCATAATAGAAGATAAAATAGTACTCATATAGATATATCTCATACCAATATATCATCATTTTAATAACTCCGTAAATTACCCTACCGAATACCTACTAGTGTTGTATCAATATTTTAATTGATCCCCAAATCACATGTTTAACAAATACAATTATACAACCCACGTTACATCTTTGGCCAAAACGGCAAGCAAACATAAACTTTTATCCTTTTTTTCCATTTTAATGAAATAACAGTTCTTTTATAACAACGTAACAGTTGTAATTTTTGAAAATCTATTTACTTTTCAAATAAAAACATATTCTTTTAACATTTAAGGTCATTTCATTTATTGAATTTTGGGAAAAGGAGATGGATGTGAAGTGAAGGGCTCCAATTCATATCCTCGGCGTCACATAAAATGTCAATATTAATTCACATCAAACTTCACATGTCTTGCTGTTTCCAAACAATGCTTGAATTCAATGATGGAAGCTTAACATTTTAAACTTTAACCATATATGGCTCTCAATGTCACTTTATGCATGCTTTGGCCTTTTCTTCTTGCCTTTTCGTGACTAATTATTATGCATTGCAACTTGCAAGGGTATAACGATAATTTCATTTACCGAATCCAAAATACGTGGTCTAATATAGCTTGTTCAAGATAATTTAAATAATCTGGTTTGAATAATTGTCGTTCAAAAAAAAAAATCTAGTTTTGATCGGGGTATGCTAACAAACAAGCTACAAAAGTTTGTCTTCTACTTTTGAACTTTGGTGATTGATGTTTTGGAAATTTCAGTGTCCCCTTGTACTAAAGGTGATCATTTTAATATTTTACCTGATCTAGTTGTGTTCCAATGATAAATTATAGTGATGATGTAATAAAATCCTTGTTACTTTTTATGTATTTTTGGTTCATTAAAGTCTTTAAATTTGACAGAAATGTTTGTTTGACTATTGTTACATGTTATAACAAGTTTGCGTGTTATCATAAAATGACATTTGCAAAAAAAACCCTTAAATTAGCAATTCTTTTACGTTTTTACTATAAATATTTTTTAAATCATACGTATTTATAAACATGTTTAATGCAAGAAAATAGACATTTTAATTTATACACGAAAAAGATATTTCGTTAAACATCGTATTTACATTATTAAAAAAATGTTATTTGTGTGTATATGTTTTTTTGCCGGTTTATATGGTTTAAAACGTAAAAAACGTATTCATGTTTTTATATAACGATATCTTAGAATTGTTTGTTACGCTTTTTAAAAGTATAAATATATTTTTATATTTTTAAAAGTATAAACATATTTTAGAAGCGTTACTACGTTTATAGAAATATAAATATGCATTTTACGTTTCTAGAAATATATAGATATATCTTTTAGAAGTACAAATATATATTTTTATGATTTTAGTAGTATAAATATGTTTTTTTTCGTTTTATAATACGCTTTTAACTGCTACCTACATGTTTATATGTAAAAAAAGTATACACATAAATAACATTTTTTTTAAAACGAAAATACGATGTTTGATGAAACATTTTTTCGTGTATAAATACGTAATTTTTTGTATATAATATTTTTTTTGCTTCATAAATATGTATAGTATAAAAAATACATGGAGTAAAACTTAGAGGAATTGCAAACTTAGGAGTTTTTTTTGCAAATTTCATTTCATTGTAACCCGAAAACGAGTAATAGCAAGTAACAAGGGTAAAACTAAACATTTATATCAAACTTAAGGGCTTTAACGAATCAGATATACATAAAAAGGTAAAACTGAACATTTTTTGTCAAGCTTAAGGAATTTTATAACATTATTCTTTAATTATATGGATAAAGTTTAGAAGTTAAGAAAAACGTAGAACAGTAAAAAATGTCAAACGAATCGAGGTATGTCTAAAATGTATATGGATGTTTATAACTAGGGATGTCAAACAACTAAACCCAACATAGCAAGTCGAAACATATATCAACTGTTTCCAATCCAGTATTAGGGCTCGGGTCAAGTTTGGTATTTAATTTTACGAATTTTCATGGAGACGGGTTTGAGGTCGGGGATGGTACTGGCGATACCCGAGATCCGAAACCATTTATATAAAACAACATTATTTTCATATTTAAATTCGAAATGACATGTTGGAATTGTTTAATTTAATTTGAATTTTAAATACTATATTTTACAAATAAAGTTAAACCTAAATTAGGGACAATTTTTAAGTTTGGGTTTTGGGAAAAGATGATCCCACATTTAAATTTACTTATTTATCTTAGACATGGATCTACGTTATCCCATGAGTATAACCATATGGGATAACCATAAACCTGTTAGTATTTTATCAATCGAGTACTCGTCAAGGACTGGGCCAAGATGGGAGTGATTTTCAAATTCAAGGTTAGGGTCGAAATTAACAAAACTCCTCATACATTACAAAATTCCTTTGAAAAGTGTAATATTCTTTATAATATCAATACTCTGTTTTAGGATTTTAAATTAGGGATAATGACTTGTAAGGGTAACGAACTTTTGAAATTGTTCACATTTGGTCACTGAATTTATTTTTGTGCTTGATTTACCTATGAACTTTTTAAAATTGTTCACATTATACCATTATGACTGGTGATAGAAGGTTTATGCTGATTTGGAATCCGAAGTGGCATCCTAGAAGACTTGGAAGGGTAACGAACTTCTAAAATTGTTCGAATTTGGTCACCGAACTTATTTTTGTGTTTGATTTACCCATGAACTTTTTAAAATTGTTCATATTATACCCTTATGACCGATAATAGAAAGTTTTTGCTGATTTGACATCCGAACCCCAACTGAAGACCACTGACCCTTATTTATGTCTCAACTTTCAGATAAGGATGAGCATATGGACCCAAAAACCGAATCGAATCGAAAACCAACCGAAACCAAACCGAACCAGAACCGAATATACATATTCGGTTCAGTTTTCGATTTTAAAAAAATGTTAATTTGGTTTCGATCCAACTCGGTTTCGGTCCGGTCCGGTCCCCAGACCATGCTTATTTCTAACACTACTATTGATTATGAAAAACCGAACCGAATCGAAAACCAAATAACCGAACCGAACCGGAACCGAATATACATATTCATTTTGGTCTTTGGTTTTAAAAAAAATCATAATTCGACTTCGGTCTGGTTCGGTTCGGTTTTCGGACCGAGCTCGTCCCTACTTTCTGATGCCACGTCGGATATCAAATCAGCACAAACTTTCTATCATTGGTCATAATGGTATACTATGAACAATTTTAAAAAGTTCTTGGGTAATCAAGCACAAAAATAAGTTCAGTGACCAAATGTGAACAATTTTAAAAGTTCGTTGCCCTTTCAAGTCTTATAGGATGCCACGTAGGATTCCAAATCAGAATAAACATTCTATCACCGGTCATAATGGTATAATGTAAACAATTTGAAAAAGTTCATGGGTAAACTAAGCACAAAAAAAAAGTTTAAACAATTTCAGAAGTTCGTCACATTTACAAGTCATTATCCCTTTAAATTATTTGACTTCTTAATAAATTTCTATATCATATATATAAATCGTGATCAAAATGATTTGTAATAAAAAATGATAGTTTGATGCACATGTAATTAACCCCATGCATTCTGTTCGCCCTTTCATGACCACAACACTCTTGCATAATTAATCTTCAAAAAACATATATTTATATTACAAAAACCATATCACCATGACCCCTCAAGTAACATGATCATTCCACTTTCATGATTGTGACAACCTATAAACTTGCTTAGCATCCTAAGAGCTAAGGTGCCAACCCCTACATCATTGATAGAAGTCCTTTCACTAGGAATTTCGGTCTCTCTAAATACTAATTAGGAACTCCTATTGGTGGAGGGGTGTTCCATCCCTATTGGTTTGGTTATTTTGGACGTCTTTGATAATGACTTCCCACTTAGCATATACAATACATCAACAAGGTCCCATTAGACATGACCATTTGTTTCCTCAAAGAGTGTTCATGCCACAGAAACTCATCGTGGGCCATATTATTCGGATCTTGTGAAAAGCACGATCAGGGCCGGTGCCGAGGATTCGGATGCCCGGGACGAGCCAGAAAAAAATGCCCTCTTAACGTGTAATTTTGTAAAACTGTAGGTTGCATCAATTGGCAGAATAGTGAAAGTATATTGCACTTTTTTGACTTTGTCTAAACTTTAGTTAGTTGGAATGAACCATTCCATTCGTTCCATAACTCCACCATACACCAAACATTAACTTAGTTTTAAAAAGAGAAAAAGTTGTTTTACTTTGATCAAGAATGAACCCTTTTGGCATGATGATTTCTTCATTGTTTCATCAATTATCCCAACCACTAGGTCATCCGACACCAATTCACCCTATAAAAAAACCATGAACACAAATAATCCAAAATTAATAACTCTATCTGATAGTGATCCAACAAATGGCATATCTCCTACTTGGTTGTAATCATGTTATTGAATCTTCCCTGCTTACTTTTGAGTATACCTGAGTCATCATTTCAGCGAGTTACCTGCATTGTGTAAAATACATTCAATGCTTCCACCAGTCTTCTTGCCTTCCCAAGGGGATCAAGTGCAGCAGTGTAAATGTTTATGAAATAAGCAAGAAATCAAGAAAATAATTATATGAATCTTTGACATATTATATATTAAAGAAACAAGAATCAAAACCTTATTCTGTTAGACTTAAAGTGTTCTCGTGATTGCATCCACTCGATGACTTGAAGCACCTGCCTCCAATTTCCATAATTTCCTAAAATCTGAATAAGTCGTATCATTGAAAAATCTGCAAATCTGATTTTTGCACTTCTCATCATCATTGAAAAATCTACAAATCTGATTTTTGCACTTCTCATCATCTTTTTCTGCTAGTGAAGTTGCTTCACTTGCAATTGATCATCTTTAAGAACTAGTCACCAAGTTCTTTAGTATCATCCATCTACAAAATCAGCAACATAAAAGATTAAAATCAATGTAGAAACAGTAACAATCTTTATTCAGGAAGACAGGAACAATTGATCATCTTTAAGAACTAGTGAACCATCCCTTGAAGCTATTCTCGAAGATTGGGTCCTTCTAATGAAGCTATTATCAAATTACCCTGCGTATGGACCATCTATGCTTGTTCAAAAGGAAATTTTCGGGTTTATGTGTTCGGAACAAACATTAAAACTAGTGAATCAAATCATCAATTGATCATCAACAGGAACAGAGGGTAGAAGTAGAAGTTAGAACCGTAGAATTTAGAAACCTGCGAATTGCGATGGATGGTCGATGGATTGCGATGGCAGGGTCCAAGATTGGCGAATGGCGATGGATTGATCCCGATTCCCGAATTCCCGATGGACCTGATTGGCGATTGTTTGCTGGTTTGCTGCGTCTGCGTGCACGAGTGATGCGTAATTGTGTATCCTGATTGTTTGTTGCGTCGATTGATTGCGATGGCAGCGTCCAAGCTGAAGTGTATATTACAAAAAAAATTTTGGGCCCCTACAAAAAATGGGCCCTGTGCCTATGCCCACTTTGTCCATGCTCCAAACCGGCCCCGAGCGCGATCATCTCCATATGGGTGCCCATTTATAGCTCAACAAGTGCGACAAAGAAAAACACAAGATTATTCTTGAAGTTTATTCTTTTGTTCGTTGTAAAAAAAGTATTACAAATATCATTTGCGGTGCATAATTGTAATTAATGAAAATTTGATTCTAAACATTCTGTTAGACATCCAACCATACTTATAAGTTATAACCATGCTAGTCGCTAGAGGTATTTTGCCCAAGCTTTACTAAATTTAGATCTAATACTTGTAAAGGTATTACTGAATTAGTCTGATAGGGTATTATTAGTCAAATCCCTTCGATCTAGTAATGGTCATATATATTGCGACACGTTTAGTAGTAAGGTTTGTATTATTATCTTTGTATTTAGAGTAAATTACACGAATGGTCCTTGTGGTTTGGTGTAATTTGTATGTTTGGTCCCTAACTCTTTTTTTAACTTGGACCATCCCTATCGTCTGTTTTTGTTGCGTGCTTGGTTCCTGCCAGACGTAAAAAGTCTATTTGCCCTTAATGATTTCTTTTTTATTTTTCTCTTATTTGTTACTTATTTTTAAATTAAATAAAAGAAAAAAAAAGTCCTAACGACCCCCACCCCATTCAAATATCTCTCTCTCTCTCGCTCTCGTTGAACGAACAACCCTTTCGCGTTTGGGACAAGCCTAACAACCCTTTGACGTTATCTCCGCTAAGGCCATGTTGGTTCCACCGGTGCTCCTCGCCCTCAATGTCTTCGGCAAACACTAAAAAGAATGGGGGCAACAACCCTAATTCGTAAATCTGACATTTTTTATATCCCCGTCCATTTTTTGAGTTTTTCAGTTATTTATACCTCCTCCATTTCATCAAATCAATCACCATTATGTCGGTGTTGAAGTAGCACGGCTTCCTATCACGGGGTTTGAATAAGTCGGAGAAGTAAGGGTTTGACCAAAATTTGGGTGTGTAGTCATCGACGACTATGATTTCATTAAATCAATCACCATTACCTCTATGGTTTGATTTCCCAGAGCTTGACAACGTCGTCAACGACTATGAGGTCGAAATCAAAATATATAACGCACTGCACGGTGGTGGGGAGGAGGAGGTGAGAGAGGTAGATACGGATGTTGTTGAGTGGCTAGTCGAGTGCACGGCGATGGAGATGGAGATTTTGTTTTTGACTAAATCGGTGTCGAAGTGATGTAGGTGGAAGTTGATGTAAGGGAAAGTTGTAGTGATTGTGTGGCGGAGAGACGATGGGTGGTGAGAAAGTAAAAGATGATGTTTTTCGGGCAGGTGGCTTGTTGAATGACGAATAATACACCCGCGATCGAGCCACATAGGTAGGTCGCGTCTATGTTCATTACTATGTGGATTCTTGTGTCATTGCATTCTTTTCCGTTTTGAAATGCTGGGGCTTCTTGAAATTCTAGTATGTCAACTGCGAAGATAAGTTTGCAGAGGAGGATGCGAGTGGTGATTAGGAGGTGGAGTGTCGGTAGCATGGTGGTTTATTTGAGGGTGTTTTGATTTAGTGATAATGATAGTACCATCAGTCTATATATATATATATATATATATATATATATATATATATATATATATATATATATATATATATATATATATATATATATATATATATATATATATATATATATATTGAATAGGGTGGGGGTTAAAATAAGTAACAAATTAGAGAAAAATACAAAAGAAATCATTAAGGGCAAAATAGACTTTTACTTTTTACGTCTGGAAGGAACCAAACGCGCAACAAAACAGATGATAGGGACGATACGAGTTAAAAAAGAGTTAGGGACCAAACGCGCCAATTACCCCAAACCACAGAGACTATTCATGTAATTTACTCTTGTATTTGTTATAAAATAACTTCAGGTCTACATGGCTAATTGTGTTGAAGTCCAAGTGTTAAATCTTTTTTGTTGTAGTGTCGGTGTAAATAGAAACGACAAGATATGTATAATATACCATCACATACTATATTAGGACTTTTTGTGTAAAAAAAACATTTGAAGGTGAAAAGTTCGTGCAATGTATTCTCAAGATTTTTTTTGTAATGTATTATAAGGGTCATAAACTTTATCTTGTGTACACGATTACTCACTTATGTTTTTTCTATACATTTAGTTATTTATGTATTTTTTACACATATGAGCATTAAACTTATTTTTTATACACATCAAACCATTGAAATTTTTTTATATACATATGACAATTAAACTTAATGATCTTAAGTATAGGGTTAAAAATGTTTTTGAAAAATAAACTACTTTCGATGTCTTTTAGTTGCCAACAAAGTAAAAAGAATGTCATAAAAAGATAATGAACCTTTTTTTACCTTTTGGCCTAGGTTTCATTTTTTTTCAAATTTGGTTTAAACTTTAAATCTTGCAAAGAATATGATCCAAACTTCTTTATTTACAAATTTGTCCCAAAACTTGCTTTTTTTAAATTTACTTTTCTACAACTTTTTAAAGAGTTTTTATTAAATTTTTAATGACTTTTTTTACAAGATATTTAATTTTTTTACCAACTTTTGTACGACTTTTTACATTTGTTACAACATTGTTAAAAAAAATTTACGACGTTTAATCTTTTTAAAATATATTATAATGTTTTGCACACTTTTTTAAAATTACACTTTCATACGAATTTGAACCAAAACTTTTAGTTTTTTCTAAACAAAACTATTTCAAAAGTTGTAAAATAAGTATAAAAAAAGTTGTAAAAGTTTGTTAGATTTGAACAAAAACATCCAAATTCGAACCTATATAAGGTTTTCAGTGGCAATCCAGAATATTTTCTTCATGCATGGTTGTTAAAAAAAATTTTAAAAATGTTATAAATAAATTTATAGAATGGCTTCGAAAAGTTGTAAAAAGTATTTATAAAAAGTCTTAAGAAAAGTTAAAAATAAGGTTGTAAAAAAGTTTTAAAAAATATTGTCAAAATGTAAATTTGTAAAAAAAAAACATAAATTTCGGAGGATTTGTAATGTAAGTTTGGACAATATTCGTAACAAATATTAAAGTTTGGACCAAAATCCGTAAAAAATTTAAAACCAATGTCAAAAAATGTAAAATTGAAATATGACATGCTATATCTTGTATAACATAAAAATAAAAAACAAAAAACAAAGTTTATTACCTTGTATAACAAAAAAATACAAAAAAAAAAAATTTAATTGTCATATGTGTAGAAAAAAACATGTACAAATACACATGTACATTGGATAAAGTTTTACCTTTATAAGACATTAACGTTTTTTATCACAACATGTCTGCAAGAGTATGCACATATCACATCAATCTACAAACACACTCATCCATTTGTAACAATAAAATGTAAACTGATTAAATACTAAAAGGGATACTCGCACGTTGCAGCGGGTTTATTAATCTTATATTTTTACACAACTTCTATAATGTTCAGTTACATCTTGATCATTTCTATGATTTCACTATTATACAGGGTTTTACCTTTATAAGACATTAACATTTTTTTATCACAACATGTCTGCAAGAGTATGCACATATCACATCAATCTATAAACACACTCATCCATTTGTAACAATAAAATGTAAACTGATTAAATACTAAAAGGGATACTCGCACGTTGCATCAGGTTTATTAATCTTATATTTTTACACAACTTCTATAATGTTCAGTTACATCTTGATCATTTCTATGATTTCACTATTATACAGGGTTTGTGATTGTAATTTTGTCTTACACATAGACTATATTTGTTATTTTGATTGTATACATAGACTATTTCTATAACTTTGGCATTACAGAAGGATAATGTCACTATTATACGAGGACCATTTCTATAACATAAAGGTTCTTTCTTATGTTTACCGATGTGATATTATGCAAGGACCATTTTTGCAAATTTGATATTACACAATGCCTATTCAGTAATCTCACTACTATACGGGTACAACTTCTGTAATATCTACAACGTTTGTAATATGATTATTACACAATGAGTATTTATGTAATTATTTTTTACAGAAATCATTTCTATAACTATTTATTGCAGGGATCATTTTGATCATTCTTAATTTATTCAAATGACCGTTTTTTCTAAATCCCGATATTACAAAGGGCCTAGTTCTGTAATCTCACTATTATACATGGACCATTTCTGTAATAACGTTATTACATAGGGACTATTTTGTAATTATTTCTTACAATGACCATTTATACTTCTTGCAATGACCATTTTTTGATTCTTAATTTCTTCCATGGATATGTTTTTGTAACTTTGTTAATTTGTACGAGGACCATTTTTGTAACTATTTCTTAGATGGACTATTTATGTAAATCTTAATTTTTTCAAAGACCATTTATGTAACTTTGTGACCAAGGTATTTTTGTAATATTGAGGCCTTTTTTATAGCTTTTTCTAAAAATTAAAAGGATGGATAGACTAGAACTAAAATGGAAAATTATATTTCTTCCTACCAAATCCTCTTACTTTATCCTCCTACCACTAAAGAATGACATGTGGTATCCATTATTTCTCTTTCTCAATCTCTTTTCTCGATTTTGACACTTATTTTGATATAATAGATAGGAAAATTGGTACGAAGATATAATAGAATGATATAGAACCTCTTAACTAAAAGTATTTAGACATAACACTTGACAAAGATGTATGTATACAAAAAGTTGTATTACAAAGTGTTCATTCATCCAATTGTTGTCACTTATCATTGATTGAAATATATTTATAAGAATAAGCCTTACAAAAGAGTGTTCATTCGTCTAATTGCTTTTTCTCAAAGAAACATCAAGGTACCATTACAGAAACAAATTTCCGTAGCAAAAGATTGATGACAGCTACAAGGTTCACTTCAACACCATTCCCAAAACCATAACAAGAGCCCAAACATTGTCGTTGAAGAGATGACAGAAGGAAGATGAATATATACGTGAAAGAAAAAATCCACAATATGTTACTTTAATAAGCATATGAGTATAAATAAGGTGGAAAAGACAATACTACCCTCATAGGTATCGTGCATCAGGAAAGTTAGGGATGAGGCTACCAATGAAGGGACTAAAGGTGAACACAAAAAATGAAATAAGGCTGTGCGGAGTGGGAGGGGTTTTCGTTGGCGGCATCCTACCTGGCGGGTGTTGCCGGCGGCAAACACCGCCCCGTGACCGCGGCAAGCCTCAGCGGCAAGGACCCAGCGGCAACAGCTTGCCGCTTTCTCTCTCTTCTTCCTCTCTTCTCTTCCTCTTCTCTTCTTCTTCTCTTCTCCTCTCTTGTTGCCGGCAACCACTCACCCCCCCCCCCCCCTATTTCTTCCTCTCTTCTCTTCCTCTTCTCTTCTTCTTCCAGCCGATGTGGAGTGGATGCCACCGGCACCACTCCGCACAGTCTAAGGACTGTCTGTGCGATAAATGAATCATCTGGACTAGAGGGAAAAGCAATGTTTTAAAACCCGGGGGTCAACCGGTTCAACCGCCGGGTCAACTAGTTTTTATATTTTCTATATATTTTATATTTTTCAGCATAATATTTATAAATCATAAACAATGTAATTTAATCTTTTTGATTCAAAAAAAAAATATTTTGTCCAGTTTGTATAAGAAAAATTTATCAAAATTGATGAACTAACGGTGGACTAATCTTAAAAGTTTGAGTCTTGACCTCTTTAACCAAGTTTTTATAGTCCAAATTCTATTTTTTTTTCCAACCACCGGGTCAACCCGGTTCCGGATCACCGGTTCAACCGGTTTTTTTGAGAAAACCGGCCGGTTCAATCCGAGTCGGAAATTAATAAAAAACCGGTCATAATTGACCCGCCCTCTTCACCGGTTCACGGTCCAACCGGTTCAACCGGCCGAATCAACCTGGTTTTTAAAACATTAGGGAAAAGTTTACGTATGACCATTCCATACTCGCTTTACATTTGTCATAATAATGTTTCTATAAGTTGGTATTTTTGGATCTATCATTGTCAATCTTCTCGAGATTAACCACTTGGTTTTCTTAACGTGAATTCTTTTTCTTAAAGATTCACGTCTTGGTTGCTTTGATGCTCAAATGCATTAACTTGTATTTTGTTGATGTTGTGTAGTCAGATTATTTTGATTCCGTTAACTTTTATTGTCTATGCAAAATGTTTTCTTCAAAGATATCAAGCAGGTTACTATATAATAAATATAATTTTTGAAAAAAAAAAACTCATAGCACACTAAATATAATATTAAAACCTGTATCGTAAACCTGAAAAGATAGAGAGCATAGGGATGTTCCCATGTGTTGGAGTTTGGGATTCACGTGCATCCATTATGCAGTAAAGAACGGTACACTTTGGTACAACCCAATACAGCAACACGCAGTCGCCCACGGCCACCTATTCTCTCTGTCTCCCCCGCCACCCCCTAGGGATCTAAATTTGGATCCCATTGTCTCCCCCTAACCCATTCTTAATTATTTTTTCTCTTATTATATTAAAACTCATCTTTATTTTGAATGAATGTAATAACACACTGAAATTATAAACTTAATAACTAATAAGTCAAAGATAATACTATACAACTATTAGAGAAAACTATCGATTTATTAATGTATTAAACTCGTATCTATTAGAACAAATCAGTTAGTAATAGCTTTCTTAAAACAAATAGATAAAAGTCACAAAACTACATGGAGCATTTGGACTTGGACTATATGCACAAAGGGTTCTATCACATGCATGCTCTAGCCTTTCAAAGCAACCCCATGTATGCACATGATTCGGTGCTAAAAATATTGCATTGATTACATAATATTATGGGTATAACGTACATTGTGAGTTTTAGACGAGTGATTTTATATAGCATTTCGATTGATTATTTGTGAGGTTATCTTTTTCGATCATCATGGTTGGTTTCTATTCATTATTTTTTACAAGTAGCAGAAAAAACATATTGACATTTATAATTTTTGGGTCATGATGGCTTTCAAATCATAAATATAGCAATAGAAACATAGCAAAATTTTGATCATCATGATGCAAATAAGGATCTATATTCGTCAAAAACAAGCAACACATCTGCAAAAAGGAATTAGGAATAATTACATTTGCTTCGATGATCTTGAGATATTATTGGATGATCTTAAAAGACCCAAAATAGATTTCTTCTATTGTTTCAAACCCAAAATAGCAACCAACGAACACATCTTGAAACCTTCTTCTCCAAACCCTAGAACACAATAGCTTGAAGAACAAGCAAACACCAAGTGTGTGTGTTTTTCTTCGGCCTAAAAGTAAAAGGGAGGGAGGATAGATATCCGTGAAAAGGAGTGCTTTCATAGGCAAACTCTAATGCTTAACTTGTCCACCAAACAACGATTAGAATTAATTAGATAATTATCTATAATTAAATGTTGTTCAAAAAAATCTGTAATTAAATATATATAATTATCTAGTCATAATTCAAATATGACTTATTGCAAATTAAGTCTATCTTTTTTATAATTTCTAATTAAACCATCATATTATTTATGAATAACAAATTAGTCTTTTGATTTATTATTCTCGTTATTTTAACTTAGATTGTACTTTGTATGCAACCGAATATACATATACAATGTTTGTAACATCATCAACTTGTTGTGTAAGCAAGCATATTTCCAACAAACTCTCACTTGCACATGTCACATCAACTGTATTGTAACATTAATAATGGTTTACACCACTATCTCAAAGTCAGCATAGGATACATCATCCAAGACAAGTATTTAAATAAAAACTCCAAGGTATGAGTCAGTCCTATATGTAAGTCATTATATATTCCTTTATTCTTGATATTCATATGAATGTGAGACATGGAACAATGTCAATCTTCAAATCATGCCATATTTTGTTTCTCAATAGAGATTCACGATGACTACAAAACAGATTGCATAATTGATCTAATATCAATCTAATCTGAGGACGACTCTGCATTTAGTGTTAGCGTCGAATCGTCTAAGGGCCCAAGAATGTCACTGTTTACTTTAAGGCAATAGGAACATATAAACTTAAATTATACAAACCCTGTCTACTCACCATGTCACGCCTGAACATTCCATGTATGGTTGCCAGCTACATACAATATTAGAACGCCAAAGCATAATAGACTATGACATCTCCACATCTCCATTTTAAGGACACAAGTGTTGGTGATTTTAGTGTGATATTTTAGTATAATAGAAATAATAAGTATGTCAATGGTTCACAATTTATAACACAATTTTTATTTTTTCAAAGACAACTTTTATTTTAAATTTAATTCTTTGTATAAATAACTGAAAACTATTTTTTTTGTCTAATCAAATGTTTGTTCATATTTCTAAAGTAAAGTTATCATCAATTTGCAATAGGCTACGACTAAACACAAAAATAACTGTTAATAGACCAAAAAAATTAAAAGTATTTTGTCGTTTTACATTGAATGACAAAAGTAATTGCCTAAAATGAGAATTGACCTAAAATAGATCATTGTAATTTGTTCTATGTATTAAGCATTTCTTAGTTGATTTTATTTTCTAACGGCTAAATCACACACCCTTTAATATACAAAATGCTCAATGTTATAAACTTATAAACCATATTAATGTTTTATGTTAAAGTAATTCAATTAAAATTGGTAACAAATAATTTTTTTAGTAAAACATTTAGAAAGTAATAATTTTCAAAGTATATACAAATTTTAATGCATGATGTACAAGTTACAAAAGACACAAAGTTTTCATAAAAATTCGATTTTGATATTATGTTTTTTTTTCGCAATTAAGTAACTATATTTTATTTTTTGCGATTTTGACACTCTATTTTTTTTTTTACATTTAAGTCACTATGTTTTATATATATTTTTTCAATTTTGACATTGTGTCAAGTCATCATGTCATGTTAGCGTCCCATCAGCAAAAACTGACACGTTATCATACCACGTCAGCAGACAATCTGGTGGACCGGTCAAATGGTCAAAATTGTAATAAATTGAATAACTTAATTACTTAATTGCAAAAAAACAACACAATATCAAAATCAATATCTATGTAAACTTAATATCTTTTTTTGCAATTTATCCAAATAAAAATAATATCTTTTTAACGGATGAAAATTTGTAAACCAGGTATGAATGCAAAAATTGAAATTAGATCATACTTGTGGTTTAGATTTGAGAAAAAGTTTAGATTTTATCCAAAATTGAGTCAAAATGCTATGTTTTCGTAAAACTACCCCTATTTTTCGTTTACAACTTATTTGATAATACATTGAAGCGCAACACTATTTCAAATTTGCTTTATTGCAATTAGGCTTGGGGTTGCCTCTTATTTTTCTAATATCATGCATATAACATATAAATTTTTTCTAAATTGAATAAACCGTTTGAATAAGACAAAATGACAATTTTTATAAACTTTCCGATATATTTTAATACGAAATAGGGAGGAACAAATATGTAAATATTTAGTTACTGATTTAATACATTGAATTTTATGCTTAACTTATTTAGGCCATCATAAATCGATTATTTTAAAGAAAAACGACCAAATATACTCGTCAAGGTTAGTTGTTTAACCGTTGATTTCATTATATCAAAAAAGAAATAAAGTTTTTACATTTAATTTGCCAATAAAATATGTAACATCATCATTTATATTGTTGTCCATTATGGTCATCCCGCAAGTGCTAATGTGGTCTTGCAGCTCTGTTGTGAAAAGCATATCGTCTAGGAAGGTCGCACGAATTGGAGACTCTGCTATGACTAGGGGTCTGATCCTCTCTTTTTTTATCCTCTTTCCTATTTCTCTTCTTTTTATTGTTTTCTAAAGATGTGTATAACATAGAATGAAAGATGGAGATGAAGAGTGATAGAACGAAAACACGTGACATTGAAATGTAAAAGATAGAAATTGAATATAATGGATAGTCTAACATTTAGTTCAGAACGTATGGGTTTGAGCACATTATTGTTAAAGTCACATTTGTATTTTTATTTGATTCTGTATGGCAATACATTTAAATTAATGGAAAAGAAATTAAATCGTAATACAATACGAATACGCCCTTCTCCTCCCCTTAATTACTTTGTGCACCCTCATATTTTGTTTTTTTTTCCCTATGTAGTTTTGTTTATTTTGTATTTTTGTTGTCATTTTTTTCTTTTTTATATGCTTTTGTTCTTTTGTTGTCTTTGATATTTAAGTATTATTATTACATATTATTTTTGTTACGTATTGTTATTATTAGATTAAGAGTAAACTGCAATTTTGGTCCCTGTGGTTTGTCAAAAAAATGTGGGTACAGTCTAAAATGTTTTCAACTTGCACCACTAGTACAAAATCGAAAACCTTTTGTGGTTTTGGTCCCTGAAAAAGTTAAAAAGACTGTTTTGCCCGTTTAATATCTTTTTTGCTTTATTTATATTTATTTTAATGCTTTTTTAATTTAAAAATTATAAAAATAACAAAAGAATTACCCCAAACCTCCCCCACGTTCCCTCCCCCTTCTTTCTCTCTCTTTCTGTTTGACTCTCTCTATCAGACTCTCTTTCCCTCTCTTTGACTCTCTCTCTTCCGTCTTCTTCCTCCGCCATTAACAAGCCTTGAAGCTTTGAACCTGTGAGTTCTTTATTATAGAGTTCTTTCCCTCTTCTCTCTCGTCTTCTTCCCCACTGCCATTCTAGCTCCATGTCCACTGTATATTATTAAAGAAAAAAGAAAAAAGATAGAAGCCAATTACAGAGACTTTCGTTTCTCCATGAAACTGACGGGACGAGAGGTGAATCCAGAGGCGATGAATTCAATTGTTTCACCGATCAATGGTGTAACGACCCAAATTTAATAATATAAATATGTAAAACAATGTGTGTATAATTTAAAGTTTTATGTATATTTTATGAGAAAGTATGTTTTTAAGGGTAAATTAGTCATTTTACCATGAGAAGGGTAATTTGGTCATTTGATCATTTACAAGAATTATTATAAAAGTATAATTCTAGCTTGGACTAAAAATGTAAGAATTTTAGCTTCATGTGGCCAAAGTTAATATTTGTGTCAAAAGTCCAAGGAATGAAAGTTCAGGGACTAAAACTGTAAATATGGAAAATATAAAAATGAGAAAATATATCATTAATTCTCATAAATTCAGAAAAATCTAGAGAGAATGAGAGAGAGAGCTAAGGATCAGTTCTTGAAGATATCAATGGGAATTAAAGATTTAAGTTTCCAATTCATAATTTCAAGCCAAAGAAGGTTAGTAATCTTGTTTTAGGGTTGTTTAACCCATTTTTCTTGAATGAGTTACTGTAGCTTCGAAAATTCAGTGGCTAGAGGAGGATTATCCTATGATTCCTAGCCTTAACTTGTGTCTTAATCACTACCTAAACCTAGTTTAACCATTGAAAGTGTTAAAGATCAAGAAATGAGAATTTTAGCTCAAGAACCCTAGAAATGGGTTTGTGAAATTGAAAGTGATTTTTATTGTTTTGTTAGGTTCTAATAATCACTTAAGATGTATAAATACATTCCTAAGTGATTGATTTCAAAAATTTGCATTTTTGGTGAAAATTGTCAAAAACGGGATTTTATGAGAATAAATCAAATTATGAGCTTGAAACTGATTGTAAATGTTCTAATAAGCCTAAAGTGTCATAAAAGACATGAGAAATCAATTCCCTTCTTGAAAATTCATTAAAATGATTTTTTTGAATGAAAATGAGTTTTCGGGAATGATTTCAATCAAAAGTGATGAAATTGAAGAAACTATGGTTTAGATATATAAAGGAGTTGTTATTTTAGTCCTAGAATGATTCTAAACCAATTAAGTCAAGTATTAAGAACATATCTTAAAAATCATCAAAGTATGTTGCTATTGTTGAAAATTATGAATTTTGTTTAAAAGCCTTGGAAATCAATTTTATATGAACAAATTAATTCCAAGGGGTTTTAATGAGTTCCATATGTGGAAATTGTTGAAATAAGTCAGTAGAAATGATTAATATTGGACAATTTTGGTTTTGGACAACAAAATGCAAAAACGAAAATGTTTGGAAAATGATTTAAATCTATGATTTTTATGGTTAAAAACTTGAAGTAAATGAATGATTTTAGTCATGGAACAAACCTTAGTGATTAAGTCGTGAATTAAGGGCTTAAAATGAGGAAAATGGGAATTTATACCATAAAAATGACCATTTCTGGTTGCTGCAGACCCCGTAGGGTCGCGATCTGCACCCCCGTAGGGACGCGATCCTGCGCCAGGGGAAAAATAGCCAAATTTCTCCTGCTTCCTGTTAAGGCTTGGTTCATTTTTGAAACTTGATGCTACACTTGTCCGATTGACCTCAAATTTTAAACATAGGTCTAATATGTTATGAAACTTCATAAAAAATTTTCGGAATCGAAATACGACCCCCGAGGGTACTGTAGTAAAATACGTATAAAATACGGTTTAACTAAAGTTGGTCATTTTAAAGTTATATACTTATTATGATCCAAGATAATATAATAAGGACTCTAAGGAGTTGTAGAGTCAGTTAGCATGAATTTTAATGTATAACATGTTAATTATAGGTTCATGCCAAGTGATTATTAAATCACAAAAGAGTATGAATACAAGGAACGTGTAGTCAATCTTCTAGCAATACATGAGGTGAGTACATGCAGTATTTTTACCCATTCTGGGGTACATGGCAAGTAAGTATTTACAAGATTTCTTATAAATCTCTTTATGTGAAATTATTTGCAAGAGTATTATTTTTAATTTGATGAGAAAGTATGATGCTATATTTGAAATTATGTTTTGAACTACACATTAAATTAAGCGAAAGTATGTTGGTCTATGAACCAATTATGTGAAAGTATATCTTGATTACAAGTTATATATGTTTTCAAGTATGAATGACATATAGCCACAAGATGTTTAAAAAGTATGTTTTGGTTATAAAGCTTAGCATGTTAGAAAAATATGTTTTAAACATATGATTATTATGTGATGAAAGTTATATTTGGCACTTAGCCATACAGACATAAAATGATGTAGTTTGGCACCTAGCCACAAGTTATATGTATATGAGAAATGTTCAAGCAAGTAGCAAGTATTTTGTATGACTGGTAATTGTAGCAAGCAGCGTTAGTAAGGGAACTATGTTCCAACCTTCCCAGGTTAGGTAAGGGGTCTACTGGGGACAAGCCCCATCGCGAAGTAGATCGCCTCAGCACTTCTATGGTGAGGATTGATCCGTTCTTTCTAGCCATAGAGACTTGGGGTATCACTTATAGTGATTAAAGCCCTAAGTATAAAAATCCAGCAAGCTTATAAAACCAGTCAAAGAAAATAAGAACGAAGTTATTTTCGTAAAGTATGACATAAAATGATTTTTGAGAAGTAAAGAGTTATATTATATTGCTATTATAAAGTTTTGAAAGAAGATGGTATGCAAGGTATGATATGTAATGCTTTTTGAAAAGAACTATGGTATGATAATGTTTTAAAACTTTGAAAGATATTTATGTCATAAGTTTTATATAAAGATTTGGAAAAGAAGTTAAAGGTTTGAGTCTAAAACTCATGTAACTCACGAGACATTATTGTCTTACGTATTCTATTTTTATGCCATGTATTCCAGGTTAAATGCTATGCTATAATTGGATGAAGTTTAGCTGGAGTGGAGCCCACATAGCTCCTATCTTGGACTCAAGGTTTAATCCTTCTTGCTTACTATGGTTAGATTTGGTATGGATTTGTAACACCCACTGTTTTTAAACATGTAAGTAATCGGTTTTTTGTTAAACCGTATTTTTGTATCCAAGTATTTATACGAAAAACCATAGTATTTGCAAACAGTAGAAATGGGGTGTCACAAGTTGGTATCAGAGCCATAGTTTAAGCGAATTAGGATTGGCTTGTTCCACTCCTAGGCTTAAACTCATGCTATAAAAATGTTAGTTTATGAAAGTATATTATATGATGTCTTAAATGATTAAGACATTATGCATTATGTAAAATATGTAGATATATAACACTAAGAAGTGTTAAGCTAACGTTTAAAATGAGCAAACAAATTTGACCGTTAGGAAAATTATAAGATATTTTCCGTAACTGTCTATATTTATTAAAGGCTATGTTATAAAGTAGAGATATTTTCAGTATTGATCACCATGTATTTATAAAGGTGCTATGTGTTAAAGGAACCAGTGTCCCATGAAACCTTATGGTAACAACAGAATCAATATGTATAGGTGATTATGGTAATATGGGCCCGTATTATCATAATCACAGGATATGTATTGGGACTGGTGGAATCACAAAGGAATTATGGTATTCTGGTGGGTAAGGTTTTGAAGAGAGTAGTAAGAATAACATAAGAATTATATGCCTATGTAATAAGAACAAGTAAGATTATAAGTATTAAAAGTTAATGCAGTGGATATATACCACTTAGTATGGTAAAGTAGAAGAAATAATGTGATAATTAATACTTGTTAGGCAAATTAAAAGACATTAAAGTGTATGCCTATCAAGGCGAGAGGAAGTATGTATAAGTATAATTTAAAGAGGAATTATGGGTATTGAATACCTATATAAGAGTTGTAAGACTCTTACGTGAAGAATAAAAATTTTAAGCAAAGTATATTGATAGTACATCAATTTGTAAAAAAAATATAATAATAAAAGAATGGTAAAAAAAAGAGTTTAATGTTGACAAGTGGTGTGCTTTGGTGTAACACCCGACTTATTAACAAAAACACCCCAAAAATTTTTATTTTACAAACCATATATTTTACAATAAAAACCATAAGTCTGGGGTATTAGTTAACAAAATACGAGTACAAGTGTATCACGAAGTACAATACATAAATATTATACATTCTTTAAGCCGGGTCGTTACTTCAAATGCTAAGTCCTCAGTCACGGACTTTGTCTTTTCCCTTGGCAGGGTCACGCTCACCTGCAGGGACATATCAATAAAACTGTGAGCTATAAAGCCCAATGAGTAATCAAACGAATAATAACATGTATAAGAATAAAATTTCTCTATACAAAGTCAAATATGTATTATCACACAATACAAGATCAATTGTGGCTCACGGGTAAGCCCGCTGTTGCCGTGGCTCACGGGTTAGCCCGCTGTTGCCTAGACTCACGGGTAAGCCCGCTGTTGTCTATGTAAATCTGGCTCATCGAAATAAACTGCGGCTCACGGGTAAGCCCGCTGTTGCCTAGACTCACGGGTAAGCCCGCTGTTGTCTATATAACAGTTTACATAGATATATTGACTCACAGTTCCGTTCTTGTCTATACTAGACTCACGGCTTATCTGGTCTTGTCATATCTTAAATCCGGAAATTTTGTCATTTCTGTCCCCCAAATCATATTCATCTGCAGCTGCTCAAATAACATTTATCACAACAGATAACAGTGAGATTACTCACCTGTAGGTTTGCTACAACTAGCTTTTAGCGTTCCTTGCTTTGAAATGAAGTCCGTATGATTTTGTCCCAAACCTATAATTTCATTCATTTTCAAAATGATTATAGGTTAATACCCACTTTAATTAACTCTAATACACTAGAGTTCAATAAAACAATGTTATAAACGATGCCTAGTTAATAAACTTTCCGTTTACTAACTTTATGTGAATTTTACTATTCACCGAGGCATTCGGACCGGTCTACAGTGCTCCCGAGGGGTCGGAAACTCAATCTAAAAATTTTCCCAAACTTTTCAGACCATAATGTACTTATGGTTCAAATTTGAGCTTAATCGGACAAGCAACGCAAAAGTTAGCGTTTCAAAGTTTCTGTCTGGCCACTGCATTGGAGGCGCACTGCGCCAGGAATCAGGCGCACTGCGCCTGGGCGCACCCCGCCCTGATCCTGGGCGCACTGCGCCCTGCTCCTGGGCAGAGCTCCTGGACAGTCGCGATTTTAGCACTGTAGCTTGCAGATTTCGTCCCTTAAGTCCTTGATTTCGTTTTTAGTTGTTTGGGGTTTGTTCCTAGGCTAAAACCTTACATTTTAGCAAGGTTTTTAACCCCCATAACACCCTAAATCAATCACACAAGGAATTAGGGTTCTTATTTCTAACAACCCCAAATCATCAATTCTACCATTTATAGCATCCTACTTCCATTGGATTGAGTTAGGACTTTGTTATAAGGACTTAATGGAAGTATTTCTTCATTTTAACCCCATGATCATGGCTGTAATTTCAGTTTGCAAGTCCTACTCAACTCAACAAGAAGAACAATCAAGAACATGAAGAAACTCACCTCAATTTCTTCCAATTATACCCTTTGAATGCCAAGAACCAAGATGCAAGCTTCAAACCTTCAAAACTTCTTCCAATTCTCTGCAGAAAATCAGCCAAGACTTGTTCCCGTAACCCCAAAATTCTGCACACAAGTCTTGCTTAAATACTTCTAGAAATTGCACTTTGGTCCTTCAAGTTGCATAATTCAAAGTTTTGCCACAAATAACACAATTTATGACAAATAACCAACTTTTATAACATTTTAAGTCCAAGACCTAAAATATTATTACATAACAAGTCCTTTTCTGTCCAAATGACCAAATTACCCTTTTGGGGTAAAATGACCATTTTGCCCTTTTTATTATAATTATATAATAAATACATTTTGGCGTTACAAATTCTCCCCTCCTTTAAGAGATTTCGTCCCCGAAATCATACAAAAAGTTGAGGATATTTCTCCCTCATCTCACTTTCGGTTTCCCACGTCATGTCGGAACCTTTGTGATGACGCCAAAGTACTTTCACCATGCTGATCTTCTTATTTCTAAGCTGTCTTATCTTGCGGTCTAGCACTCGCTCCGGTTGTTCCGGGTATCTCAGCTTTTCATCCACTTCAATGTCAGCAAGAGGTACTTGTTGAGATTTATCAAACAACGTCTTCCTCAAATGGGACACATGGAATACATCATGTATACCATGAAGTTCATCAGGTAGCTCCAATCTATACGCTACGGCTCCAACCCTTTGGGATACACGGAAAGGTCCAATGAAGCGAGGACTTAACTTTCCTTTCTTCCCAAAACGAATCAAGCCTTTCCAAGGGGATACTTTGAGCATTACCATATCTCCCACTTGGAACTCTATCGGTTTCACCCGTCTGTCTGCGTACTGCTTCTGTCTATTCTGAGCTACCTTCAAGTTTTCACGTATCAGTTTGATCTTTTCTTCAGTCTGAGCTACAATTTCAGGTCCAGCCAACGGCTTTTCCCCAGCCTCAGTCCAACAGGTCGGAGTACGGCACGGTGCTCCATACAAGGCTTCATACGGGGCCATCTGAATGCTGGAATGATAGCTGTTATTGTACGCGAATTCCACTAAAGGCAAATGATCTTCCCAGCTTCCACCGAAGTCTATGACACAAGTTCTCAACATATCTTCCAAAGTCTGGATTGTTCTTTCACTCTGACCATCAGTTTGTGGATGATACGCGGTACTCATAAGTACTTTTGTACCCAATTGCTCTTGAAAACTCTGCCAAAAATGGGAAGTAAATCTGCTGTCTCTGTCCGACACAATCGATGTTGGTACTCCATGCCGACAAAATACTTCATCAATGTAGATTTTTGCCAGTTGATCTACTCTGTACTTTTCCTTATATGGTATAAATTGTGCCGATTTGGTCAATCGATCCACAATCACCCATATAGAATCATAACCTCGCGATGTCCGCGGCAACTTTGTCACAAAATCCATAGTGATATGGTCCCATTTCTTCTCTGGAATCGGCAATGGCTGTATTTCTCCATACGGTTTCTGATGGTTTGACTTAACTTGCAAACAAGTCAAACATTTTTCCACAAATCTTCCAACGTCCCTCTTCATTCCAGGCCACCAATACATCGGTTTTAACGTCCGATACATCTTGGTACTACCCGGATGAACTGCATATCGGCTATAATGGCTATCTTCTAGAAGCAAGTTTCGTGCTTCTCCTTGTTTCGGGACCCATATACGGCCTCTGAAGGTCTTCAATTTTTGAGAATTTTCTTCCAAATGCTTCAAATATCCAACCATTCTTTCGCTTTTTACATTCTCCGGCTTACACGCTTCCTCTTGTGCCAAACGAATTAATCCTGGTAACCTGCTCACTACACCCATACACGCGGATGTAACTTTCAGAGGAGCTTCTTTTCGGCTTAAAGCATCTGCCACTACATTCGCCTTACCAGGGTGGTACTGAATTTCACAATCAAAGTCTTTCAACAGATCCATCCACCTTTGCTGTCTCATGCTGAGCTCTTTCTGGTCAAAAAGATACTTCAGGCTCTTGTGATCCGTATAAATAACAAATTTTACACCATATAAATAATGTCTCCACAACTTCAATGCTAGAACCACCGCAGCTAGTTCCAGATCATGGACGGGATACTTCTTTTCGGCATCTTTTAATTGGCGTGACGCATAAGCTATGACCCGACCTTTCTGCATCAGAACACACCCAAGACCAATTCTAGAAGCATCGCTGTAGATCACATACTCTTCTCCGCTTTGTGGTAGTACTAACACCGGCGCTTCACATAAAGCTTGTTTCAGTTTCTGGAATGCTTCTTGCTGCTCTTTAGCCCAAGTGAATTTCTCACCTTTCTTAGTCAACTTGGTCAACGGGACAGCTATCGAGGAGAAGTTCTCGACAAATCTTCTGTAATAGCCTGCCAAACCAAGAAAACTTCTTACTTCAGTGGGACTTCTAGGCGGTTCCCATTTCATCACGGCTTCAATCTTTGCTGGATCTACTTTCACCCCTTCAGCATTAATTACATGGCCAAGGAATTGGACTTCTCTTAACCAGAATTCACACTTGGAAAATTTAGCGTACAGCTTTTCTCTACGAAGTAACTCCAATACTTGTCGTAGATGCACTTCATGTTCGGCCTGGCTTCGCGAGTACACCAAGATGTCATCTATAAATACTATCACCGAGGTATCAAGGAACGGTCGGCATACCCGGTTCATAAGATCCATGAATACGGCTGGAGCGTTGGTTAACCCAAAAGGCATTACCAAAAACTCATAATGACCGTATCTCGTTCGGAAAGCTGTCTTCGGAATGTCTGACTCCCTTATCTTCAACTGGTGGTATCCTGACCTCAGATCAATCTTGGAAAAGTAGGACGCACCTTGTAGCTGGTCAAACAAGTCATCAATTCTGGGTAGCGGGTACTTGTTCTTCAGCGTGATCTTGTTTAGTTCCCGATAGTCAATGCACATGCGCATTGACCCATCTTTCTTCTTGACAAACAAAATAGGGGCTCCCCAAGGCGATGTACTCGGTCTGATGAAACCCCTGTCTAACAATTCTTCCAGTTGCTTCCGCAGTTCCACCATCTCTGAAGGTGCTAAACGGTATGGAGCTCGGGCAACAGGTGCAGCTCCCGGAACTAGTTCAATCGTGAACTCAACCTGTCGATCTGGTGGCAACCCTGGAAGTTCGTCTGGAAACACATCTGGGAACTCGTTCACCACATTCACATTCGCTACCCCCACTTTAATCGGTTGAGCCACCGACACATAAGCCAAGTAAGACATCCCTCCTTTACTGACACAGCTTCGGGCTTGAGCAAAGGAGATAACTGGCATTCTTAACCGAGGTCGTTCACCCTGAATTTTCATCCATTCCCCTTCCGGTGATAACACTGTAATACTTTTATTTCTGCAATCCACATTAGCATAATTTGTCGCTAACCAATCCATTCCCACAATTACACCAAACTCGTTGGTAGTCATCGGCTTCAAATCTATAGGGAAAACGGTCCCGTAGATTTTAAGCTGACAACCTTCCATATGTTCAGAAACCCAGACATATCGGCCGTCTGCTATAGCTACTTCTAAGCTTTCATCCATCGGGGTTAAAGGTACATTCAAGCGAGGCAATAAAGATTCCGATACAAAACAGTGAGTGGCTCCCGGATCAAAAATAACATATACAGGTATGGTATTGAGAGTAAAAATACCTGTCACCACATCTGTTTTCTCACGGGCTTCTTCCACAGTCATCTGGAAAGCTCGTGAGGCCACTGGTCGTCCCCTGTTCTTCTGCTCTTCTTTCTTTCCCACTTGATCATCCCTGGGCCTTTCGCTGTATACACCAGATTTCAGTTGGGGACAATTTAGACGAATATGATCCGTAGCCCCGCATTGGAAACACCTACGGTCCGACCGACAGTCCCGTGTAGAATGACCCGTCTTTCCACAATTTCGGCAGCTAACTGACCCAGTATCACTGCGACAACTACCCGTGTGCCGTTTTCTACACTTTTCGCACCACCTTCCTTCATCTTTCTGACCTTTTCCTTTAGAACCGGATTGTTGCAACTTTTTCTGAGGCGTCCAACCTTGGTCTTCCGCCTTTCTTTTCGTTTCCAAAACTTTCTTTTCATCTTCCTGTCTCTTCAGTTCTGTTTCTCTTTCCGTGGCTCGATCCACCACTTGTCGGAAGGTAGTTAGTTTCAACGGTTGCACAATTTCTCTAATTCGGGTTGTCAACCCCCGAACATATTTGTCAATCTTTCTCTTTTCAGTGTAAATGTGGTGTTCCGCAAACCTAGCTTTCTCCAGAAAGCTAAGAGTATATTCCTGTACAGATCGGGAACCCTGTTCCAAATGCAGGAATTCATCTTCCAGCTTCTGCATAGCTACCTCCGAGCAATATTCTTCATTGAATTTTGTCTTGAATTGCTCCCAAAGTATCGATTGGGACGAATCAAGATCTAGTGATCTGTAATAGGTTTGCCACCAATGTAGTGCGCCACTTGTAAGTTGGTTCGTGGCAAACTCCACTTTATCTTCATCCGAACACTTGCTTACTCTGAACACTTTTTCCATATGCATGATCCATTCCATAGCTTTGACTGGATCATCTGTCCCCGAAAATTCCTTTGGTTTACAACCAAGGAAAGATTTATACGTACACCCGACTTTCCTTGCAGAGGCTTCCCCACCTTGTGTTTCCTTTACTGCCCGGGCTCGACTTTCTCCCTGGCTTTCATTTTCTGGCTGCCCATCATGAACACTTTTTGCAGCTTCCTCAGTAGGATCCGGATTTGCACTTGGGTTGGGATTGCCACTCGGGTGTGGGTTGTTCGATAATACAGGCATCATCTGCCTAACCACTTCTTCCACAATGGCTCGTATATCAGGTGGATTTTGTCCCACCGGTTCTCTTGCTGGTGCTCTTCGCCCAACAGAGCCTCGTGACCTAGCTGGTCCGCTTCTTGCAGTTCCACGTGACCTAGCTGGTCCACTTCTTGCAGTTCCTCTTGAATTCACACCAGTAGGGTTGCTTCGTGTATTTCTCATACTTCAAAATTTCAGCAAACTGTTAGATTACATATATAATAACAAACTTATATATATATAACTAACAGTCCAATTATCTGTATTTCTCTCAGGTTTAAGTCCAGGGATCTAATCTAAGACACCTAGTTCACTTAAACCACGGCTCTGATACCAACTTGTAACACCCGACTTATTAACAAAAACACCCCAAAAATTTTTATTTTACAAACCATATATTTTACAATAAAAACCATAAGTCTGGGGTATTAGTTAACAAAATACGAGTACAAGTGTATCACGAAGTACAATACATAAATATTATACATTCTTTAAGCCGGGTCGTTACTTCAAATGCTAAGTCCTCAGTCACGGACTTTGTCTTTTCCCTTGGCAGGGTCACGCTCACCTGCAGGGACATATCAATAAAACTGTGAGCTATAAAGCCCAATGAGTAATCAAACGAATAATAACATGTATAAGAATAAAATTTCTCTATACAAAGTCAAATATGTATTATCACACAATACAAGATCAATTGTGGCTCACGGGTAAGCCCGCTGTTGCCGTGGCTCACGGGTTAGCCCGCTGTTGCCTAGACTCACGGGTAAGCCCGCTGTTGTCTATGTAAATCTGGCTCATCGAAATAAACTGCGGCTCACGGGTAAGCCCGCTGTTGCCTAGACTCACGGGTAAGCCCGCTGTTGTCTATATAACAGTTTACATAGATATATTGACTCACAGTTCCGTTCTTGTCTATACTAGACTCACGGCTTATCTGGTCTTGTCATATCTTAAATCCGGAAATTTTGTCATTTCTGTCCCCCAAATCATATTCATCTGCAGCTGCTCAAATAACATTTATCACAACAGATAACAGTGAGATTACTCACCTGTAGGTTTGCTACAACTAGCTTTTAGCGTTCCTTGCTTTGAAATGAAGTCCGTATGATTTTGTCCCAAACCTATAATTTCATTCATTTTCAAAATGATTATAGGTTAATACCCACTTTAATTAACTCTAATACACTAGAGTTCAATAAAACAATGTTATAAACGATGCCTAGTTAATAAACTTTCCGTTTACTAACTTTATGTGAATTTTACTATTCACCGAGGCATTCGGACCGGTCTACAGTGCTCCCGAGGGGTCGGAAACTCAATCTAAAAATTTTCCCAAACTTTTCAGACCATAATGTACTTATGGTTCAAATTTGAGCTTAATCGGACAAGCAACGCAAAAGTTAGCGTTTCAAAGTTTCTGTCTGGCCACTGCATTGGAGGCGCACTGCGCCAGGAATCAGGCGCACTGCGCCTGGGCGCACCCCGCCCTGATCCTGGGCGCACTGCGCCCTGCTCCTGGGCAGAGCTCCTGGACAGTCGCGATTTTAGCACTGTAGCTTGCAGATTTCGTCCCTTAAGTCCTTGATTTCGTTTTTAGTTGTTTGGGGTTTGTTCCTAGGCTAAAACCTTACATTTTAACAAGGTTTTTAACCCCCATAACACCCTAAATCAATCACACAAGGAATTAGGGTTCTTATTTCTAACAACCCCAAATCATCAATTCTACCATTTATAGCATCCTACTTCCATTGGATTGAGTTAGGACTTTGTTATAAGGACTTAATGGAAGTATTTCTTCATTTTAACCCCATGATCATGGCTGTAATTTCAGTTTGCAAGTCCTACTCAACTCAACAAGAAGAACAATCAAGAACATGAAGAAACTCACCTCAATTTCTTCCAATTATACCCTTTGAATGCCAAGAACCAAGATGCAAGCTTCAAACCTTCAAAACTTCTTCCAATTCTCTGCAGAAAATCAGCCAAGACTTGTTCCCGTAACCCCAAAATTCTGCACACAAGTCTTGCTTAAATACTTCTAGAAATTGCACTTTGGTCCTTCAAGTTGCATAATTCAAAGTTTTGCCACAAATAACACAATTTATGACAAATAACCAACTTTTATAACATTTTAAGTCCAAGACCTAAAATATTATTACATAACAAGTCCTTTTCTGTCCAAATGACCAAATTACCCTTTTGGGGTAAAATGACCATTTTGCCCTTTTTATTATAATTATATAATAAATACATTTTGGCGTTACATTTGGGCATAACCATTACATGCAGAATTTTATCTAAAGGTCGTGTGTATATTAAAGATATAAAGGAAGTAAGATATCGTTGCAGAACGATAAGAGTAAAATGATGAGAAAAGTTAAAAATAGAAGATGTATGAAAGTGTCCAAATATTTAACAATTGATCAAGTTATAAGTAAAATGTTATAATGAGTAATAAAAAAAACAAAGTAAGATTACCCAAATGGGGAAAAGAATGATGAATGATAAATTGTTAAAGATTATGATACTTTAAGAAAAATGTATTAATGTAATGTGATAAAATGAATGGGAATCAAGAAATAAAGGCTGAATGCCGAAATAAAAGTTAGGCAAGAAATTAAAGGTGAAACAAATGATGATAAGATAGTGGTTGACAGAAATTAAGTTCTGCAACCAAATGAAAGAAATAAAAGAAGAAATACCAGTAATGAAATGTATAATGGTGTATGATAATGGAAGAAAACCAAGGCATGTGAGCAAAAGACTAAAGGTCATAAATGATATGAAGTAAAGAAAAATAGTAAATATTTAAACAAGTAGTAGACGAAGAATTAAAGATAATGTAAGAACAGAAATAAACAGACAGGAAGTTATTACTTCCGAATAGAAATGATGGGTAAAGGAATCCAAAGATTGTGAGAAATGTTTAGTACATGGCTAATAGCTATAAAATACAAAGAAGTGTTTATATGTGTGTATAAATGTGAAAGCATGAGTAAGTTTTGGGATAAATAATATGATGTACAAAAGTATAAAAGTGGTTATGAAATAGTATTCTAATTAGAATACTATAAGGTATGAAGCAAAAGAGTAAAATAATGTATCGGGCATATTGCCTCGAAATACAAAAGAACGAAAGATGACGAGAAAAATAAATGACAATTGTGTATCACCTAAAGATACATAAGAAGTAAGTTGTATATAAAATAAATAATGTTGTAAAGAAATATGTAGTGTAAAGCAGTGGAGTTTAAACAAGAGAATAGCAAATGTGTTAGGCATGTAGCCTTATAACACATAATAGAAATGATAAAAGATGTAAAAGTAAAGAGTAACGAGAGGTAATGGTGATTGAGAGTTATGCCAAGAATTTGTCATGGGACGAAAATGTTAAAAGTACCTAGTTGGGTTCTTAAACCAAAAGAGAACCAGGTATATATATATATGTGTATATTATGCAACATGTATGAAATTCCATAAGTGAATTGAAGAAAAATAAATTTTGAATCAACCATGGTAAAAAATTTAGATACCGTGAGGAAAGAGTAAACAGAAGATCAGGTGCTAAACTAAGCACTAATGTGAGAAATAGAATTGGCAAAGAAATACTAAAATATAAAGTATTAATATGAAAAGGATACGTGGAGTATCCAAAAAGGAAAGAAAAGTATACTTATAAAAGTATTGTACAAAATTGAAGAAATGAGAAAGACATGTTTATACGAATAAGTAATGAGTAATGAGACCGAAATCTCATAAAAGAAGATGAAAGAAATATCTAAGTTGATTATATGTTGAATATGAAAGTAATACAAGTGAAGAATGATACAAGACAAATATTAGAGAAGGTAATTTATATAATGTGCAGGAAATGAGTAAAAAGTATGAAAAAAAAATGATTTTTCTTAAAAATGTGAATAGAGAAGGAAGTTGACTGAAATAATAGAACAACTTCAACAGTAAAACGGTACAAGTTTATAAGGTTAAATATGATGTATTATATTATACATAGAAAGAAATTTAATGATGTTTAATTGTTAAAATAAAAGCGGTATATCGTTTCAACACATTTAGAACGAGATAAGTAGATTCTAGTGAACAATATGATGATTCGACAGATTCTGTCCCAATCAGAAAAGTAAAAATGTGAAGTGTAACAAGAAGGAGGAAAATACATCATTTATAAATAATAGTGAGCCAGAAGTGGGAAATAGAGATAAAGAAGAATAAATTGAAGTTTAAAAGTTTTAAAAACAAATGTAAGAGAAATAAGATGTTGTAAAACTTCTATAAAGAAGAAATAACAGTGGATTGTCTAGGAAGTAACGAATGGGTAAAGAAATAAGAAGAAAAGACGAATGAAGATAAATAAGCAATATTAAATGAGGGTAAAAATATTTCTTAAGTAAAATGTCCATTAAGGGACAAAATTTATACAAGGAAAAGATTTTGATGTCTTTATGAATTTGTAAAAAAAAATAATAATAATAATAATAAATATGAAACATATATAATTATGTTTAATGGTATTTGAAATTTTTACAAGTAAAGAATACTGTGAGTATAATCTCACTTGTTTTAGTAAAGATATGAGAAGAATTATAAAGTAGATTGCTATTTATGATAACAAATATTGAAGTATGAAACTATTTTGTTAAATAAGTTTACTAAGAGATTGTATGTCAATGAAATGAGGTAGAAAGGAAAGTAACTAGAATGAAGAGTATGAAACATGAATGAACGACTAAAAGGTTGAGAAAACAGATAAAATGACCAAGATGATAATTTGGTTAATTGGGAAGATATAAAATTTTAAAGAGATTATGTTAATCCACTATAAATGATTGAAAGCAGGAACCGCTAAGAGCTAATTGCAGAATTAAAAACAACCAAAGAAGAAAAGATTAAAAGATAAAATAATGAAGAAAATGATTATATGTGGTAAAAAGAAAGTATCTACTAGAACTCAACTTTGGCGGAAAACATCCGAAAAGGAAGGGGAAGTAATTTCCTTAATTTAGTAATTGTGCAATGATTCCGAGGACGGAATCCCAATAAGGGGGAGGTAGTTGTAACGACCCAAATTTAATAATATAAATATGTAAAACAATGTGTGTATAATTTAAAGTTTTATGTATATTTTATGAGAAAGTATGTTTTTAAGGGTAAATTAGTCATTTTACCATGAGAAGGGTAATTTGGTCATTTGACCATTTACAAGAATTATTATAAAAGTATAATTCTAGCTTGGACTAAAAATCTAAGAATTTTAGCTTCATGTGGCCAAAGTTAATATTTGTGTCAAAAGTCCAAGGAATGAAAGTTCAGGGACTAAAACTGTAAATATGGAAAATATAAAAATGAGAAAATATATCATTAATTCTCATAAATTCAGAAAAATCTAGAGAGAACGAGAGAGAGAGCTAAGGATCGGTTCTTGAAGATATCAATGGGAATTGAAGATTTAAGTTTCCAATTCATAATTTCAAGCCAAAGAAGGTTAGTAATCTTGTTTTAAGGTTGTTTAACCCATTTTTCTTGAATGAGTTACTGTAGCTTCGAAAATTCAGTGGCTAGAGGAGGATTATCCTATGATTCCTAGCCTTAACTTGTGTCTTAATCACTACCTAAACCTAGTTTAACCATTGAAAGTGTTAAAGATCAAGAAATGAGAATTTTAGCTCAAGAACCCTAGAAATGGGTTTGTGAAATTGAAAGTGATTTTTATTGTTTTGTTAGGTTCTAATAATCACTTAAGATGTATAAATACATTCCTAAGTGATTGATTTCAAAAATTTGCATTTTTGGTGAAAATTGTCAAAAACGGGATTTTATGAGAATAAATCAAATTATGAGCTTGAAACTGATTGTAAATGTTCTAATAAGCCTAAAGTGTCATAAAAGACATGAGAAATCAATTCCCTTCTTGAAAATTCATTAAAATGATTTTTTTGAATGAAAATGAGTTTTCGGGAATGATTTCAATCAAAAGTGATGAAATTGAAGAAACTATGGTTTAGATATATAAAGGAGTTGTTATTTTAGTCCTAGAATGATTCTAAACCAATTAAGTCAAGTATTAAGAACATATCTTAAAAATCATCAAAGTATGTTGCTATTGTTGAAAATTTTGAATTTTGTTTAAAAGCCTTGGAAATCAATTTTATATGAACAAATTAATTCCAAGGGGTTTTAATGAGTTCCATATGTGGAAATTGTTGAAATAAGTCAGTAGAAATGATTAATATTGGACAATTTCGGTTTTGGACAACAAAATGCAAAAACGAAAATGTTTGGAAAATGATTTAAATCTATGATTTTTATGGTTAAAAACTTGAAGTAAATGAATGATTTTAGTCATGGAACAAACCTTAGTGATTAAGTCGTGAATTAAGGGCTTAAAATGAGGAAAATGGGAATTTATACCATAAAAATGACCATTTCTGGTTGCTGCAGACCCCGTAGGGTCGCGATCTGCACCCCCGTAGGGACGCGATCCTGCGCCAGGGGAAAAATAGCCAAATTTCTCCTGCTTCCTGTTAAGGCTTGGTTCATTTTTGAAACTTGATGCTACACTTGTCCGATTGACCTCAAATTTTAAACATAGGTCTAATATGTTATGAAACTTCATAAAAAATTTTCGGAATCGAAATACGACCCCCGAGGGTACTGTAGTAAAATACGTATAAAATACGGTTTAACTAAAGTTGGTCATTTTAAAGTTATATACTTATTATGATCCAAGATAATATAATAAGGACTCTAAGGAGTTGTAGAGTCAGTTAGCATGAATTTTAATGTATAACATGTTAATTATAGGTTCATGCCAAGTGATTATTAAATCACAAAAGAGTATGAATACAAGGAACGTGTAGTCAATCTTCTAGCAATACATGAGGTGAGTACATGCAGTATTTTTACCCATTCTGGGGTACATGGCAAGTAAGTATTTACAAGATTTCTTATAAATCTCTTTATGTGAAATTATTTGCAAGAGTATTATTTTTAATTTGATGAGAAAGTATGATGCTATATTTGAAATTATGTTTTGAACTACACATTAAATTAAGCGAAAGTATGTTGGTCTATGAACCAATTATGTGAAAGTATATCTTGATTACAAGTTATATATGTTTTCAAGTATGAATGGCATATAGCCACAAGATGTTTAAAAAGTATGTTTTGGTTATAAAGCTTAGCATGTTAGAAAAATATGTTTTAAACATATGATTATTATGTGATGAAAGTTATATTTGGCACTTAGCCATACATACATAAAATGATGTAGTTTGGCACCTAGCCACAAGTTATATGTATATGAGAAATGTTCAAGCAAGTAACAAGTATTTTGTATGACTGGTAATTGTAGCAAGCAGCGTTAGTAAGGGAACTATGTTCCAACCTTCCCAGGTTAGGTAAGGGGTCTACTGGGGACAAGCCCCATCGCGAAGTAGATCGCCTCAGCACTTCTATGGTGAGGATTGATCCGTTCTTTCTAGCCATAGAGACTTGGGGTATCACTTATAGTGATTAAAGCCCTAAGTATAAAAATCCAGCAAGCTTATAAAACCAGTCAAAGAAAATAAGAACGAAGTTATTTTCGTAAAGTATGACATAAAATGATTTTTGAGAAGTAAAGAGTTATATTATATTGCTATTATAAAGTTTTGAAAGAAGATGGTATGCAAGGTATGATATGTAATGCTTTTTGAAAAGAACTATGGTATGATAATGTTTTAAAACTTTGAAAGATATTTATGTCATAAGTTTTATATAAAGATTTGGAAAAGAAGTTAAAGGTTTGAGTCTAAAACTCATGTAACTAACGAGACATTATTGTCTTACGTATTCTATTTTTATGCCATGTATTCCAGGTTAAATGCTATGCTATAATTGGGATGAAGTTTAGCTGGAGTGGAGCCCACATAGCTCCTATCTTGGACTCAAGGTTTAATCCTTCTTGCTTACTATGGTTAGATTTGGTATGGATTTGTAACACCCACTGTTTTTAAACATGTAAGTAATCGGTTTTTTGTTAAACCGTATTTTTATATCCAAGTATTTATACGAAAAACCATAGTATTTGCAAACAGTAGAAATGGGGTGTCACAAGTGGCCAACCGGAGCTACCTCTCGGCGGTTGCAGGCGGCGGCGGTAATCATCTTGTTTAATCCCAAACTCCATTCTCTGACCATCAAATATTTGTAAAATAACCATCCAAGAACGACCGCTATGCAAAACTCCATTTCTGCTCCACTGTCTTCTTTCTCCTCTTCCCCCTCCGACTTGACTCAACCCGTCCAAAGCTCGATCTGATCCGCCCCAGCCCCGCCATCTTCAAGATGATGACATAAGAACAGACCCGGTCACCACAAACCCACAAATTGATCAAATTCCTTGATCGTGTTGCACCCTTAATTGTTCGTTAGCAAAACCACCAAATATTTCCAACATTTTGACACAAAATCCGGATTGGTTTCTTGAAGGTCCGATTTTATTAATTTCTTATGTGGGTTGAATTGGGGGGAGAAAGAGCAAGAGAGATGGGGGTTACCAGTTGAGCTGAAGTAGGGCGGTCGAAGGAGAAGGTTTCAGTTGTTTTTCTGGTGCTGCTGATCGAAGGAGAGATTGATTTCTTTTAAGTTTCAAGTTCCTATTTGGTTTATGATCAGATTTGGGAATTTTGAAGATGAAACCCACGTCGACTTGAGAGAGAGAGAGAGAGAGAGAGAGAGCACGCTGGTGGGGTGGGGTTGTTTTTTGTTTTAATTTTTAATCAAAAATAATTAAAATAAGTATTAAAAAATAAAAAATGAAATTAAAAGGGTAATTCAGTCTTTTCAAGTCTGGCAGGGACCACAACCACAAAAATATCTGATTTTGGACTTTCCATGCAAGTTAAAAAAAATTTGGACTGTACCCATATTTTTTGACAAACCACAGAGACCAAATTTGCAGTTTACTCTTAGATTAATTATAAATTAAATAATAGTAATAAATATGATTATTTTATTGATTATATGATACATCAAACATATCAATTACATTGTACATGTTAGCAATTAGAAAATTAGCGTTCAACATAATCATCAAATATGTACAGACTGCAGGTGACTCATAAAAATTCAATAATTCATCAACGACTTGTATAACATCACCAAAAATCTTTGAAGTGTATTAATAGTTCTTGATGTAAGTCTGACTGAATTTATTTAAAATAAAAAATTGTCAAATAAACCATAGTGTTATAAAAATAACAATAATACCAATAGTCTAATAATACATAATAATAATAATAATATTATTATTATTATTATTAATAACAACAACAACGATAATAGTAATAACCCAATAATAATAATAGACAACAATCATTAACGTTAACGATAAAACATAAACAACTTAACACATAACTTTTAGTAAAACCACATTGAGCAATCGTGAAATTTTGTTAAATAATAACAATGATAATATAATAATAACAAAATATTAATAGTCTAATAATAACATAATAATAATAACAACAACAATAATAATAAAATACAACAATCATAAATGTTAGTGATAAAAATAAACGACTAAATTCGTGATTTTTTATAAACCATATTGATGATCAATCATAGACCTGAGCATTAAACAATGAACGATTAAATCTACACCTTTTTGTAAACCACATTAACCAATAATAAAACTTTGTCAAATAATAATAAGTAATAATAATAATAATAATAACAAAATAAAAAACAAGAAAAAAAGAATTGAATCATTATAAATGTATGAAATAAAATAGAAAACAATAAGAAAACGAAATAATCATATAAATAGGAGGTACAAGGAGGTTAAAATATAGGGTTAATGTCATAAAATTAATAATACATAATTTACTTTTTATGTTATTTATCTTTTAATTGTATTCAATAGGTCACTAAATTTTTTGTGTGTTTTCATTACACCATTAGAGTAGATTTTTATGGGATAAGCTGATGTTAATCCTATATGTCATCCACTGTGACATTAAATATAGCAGAATTTATTCATTTATGTCATTTTGACACTGACATTGCATCAATAATGACATCGAATTTGATATAATTATTTGATTGGAATGCACTTTAATAATGTAATAAGAACACACAAAAAAATTTAATAATCTATTAATACAATTAAAAAATTAATGACTTAAAAAGCAAATTATGCATAATTAATTACTCCTAAAATATAAATTGCGATTTCCATGATTCCGAGATTGGATGTTGTCCTTGACGGACGTTAAATTGTTATTGCTAGAAAGGGCGTTGAGAATTAGACGGCGTTAAGTGAGCTCGTATCGCGTGAATCGCGGGATAATGTAAACCTTAAATGGAAAAGAAGTGGGACCTAAGGGAGTAACGGCTAGTGGTGGCAGAGCCTGCTCACTTAACGTTAAGAAATATGGAGTGTGAGTGACGTCACCAATCCAACTAACACTTTGTCCATCTCAAATATAGTAGGATTCAATCGGGTTCGCAATGAAACATACTATTTTTCTTGTTTAAGAAATAAACGTACGTTTTCGGATATAAGTTTTTATTGAACGATGTACACTAAGATTGAAGCGTGTTCGCACATAAATAATAATCAACAAATTTAAACCTTCAAAAATAAAGTTAAGTAACATTTAGTTTTTCTTGTTCATCACCCACCATAAATCTTAGAGTAAATTACACGAATGGTCCCTGTGATTTGGGGTAATTTGCGCGTTTGATCTCTAACTTCTTTTTTTAACTCGGACGGTCCCTATGGTTTGATTTTGTTGCGCGTTTGGTCCTAACCGACATAAAATGACTATTTTGCTCTTATTAATTTATTTTTTGATTTTTAATTATTAATTTATTGTTTTTTAATTAAAGAAAAAGAAAAAAATCCTCATTAAGTCGTAACACACTTTTGCTCTTTCCTTCCACCTGCCCTCATTCAAACCTAATTCGTACAACCACTTCTCCCACCCTCATTCTCACCGCCGCCAACCAGTTCGTTCCTTTCACCGCCGCCAACCTGTTCTTTCCTTCCACCTTCTTCTCCGATGAACAACATGTACATCTTATGCCCCCTGCTCACCTTACCGTCCCTCTGTACACATCCTTGTTCAGCCGTCAAACATTGATCTAGACTTTGTAACCTCGCTAACTGGAAACGGAATGAAAGTAGACGGCGCCGGTGAGAACTCAGACAATCCAACCGGAGATCTAAGAGCAAGGTAGCCAAATCTGAGCGTGGTGTTTCTACTTTCGAAGACGGGCGACCCTAATTTCGAAGACGGAGATCCGACTTGTTCGGTATTGAAGTGACGAATCATGGGACTGGAGTTCTAGATCTGATCGTGGTGTTTCTAATTTCGAAGACGGCGGCCCTAATTGTTCCCCACCGGATGTAGCCAAATCTGAAGACCTTCAAAAAGATCCGCAAAAATATGAATGGCAACCACGATTTGAGTGGGTTCGAACAGAAGAATACCTCCATCTTTTCTGTTTTTCTCTCTTGTTCCCACCCAGATGCAGCCAAATCTGCAGACAATTGATTTGCATCGACGATTGATTCACATGGAAGTTTGCTTTTTGTGTTTCGGTTCACCTGGGTTTTGTTTTTTGTCGATTGATTTGTAACCGGTATTTGACAATTTTGCATCTAAGACTGTGTTTGAGATTATTGCATCAGGTATTTTGGTTTAGATTTGAGTTTGAATTGTATGTTCACTTTTGGAGTTAGATTTGAGTCACAGGTTTAATTTTTGTTTTGGATTCGAATTTCAGTTTCAATTTTGGGTTTGGATTTGAATTTCAGATTCGATTTTTGTTTTGGAATTGAGTTACATCAGAATTTTGTGTTGAGCTTAGAGTGCACTGAATTTTGTGGCGCCGGAGATGGTGACCGGAAGCTGGTACCGGAAACCGGTGGCGTAAGTTTATTTAGGGAAGAAACATGATCAAGGTTAAATGGGTCCATTACAAACAATATACCAATAATTTACTTTCTTTAATAATAACTAAAATAATGAGAAATTAATTAATAAAATAAAAATATATTATTAAGGGCAAAATAGTCATTTTAAGTCGGTCAGGGACCAAGCGTGCAACAAAATCAAACCTTAGGGACCGTCCGAGTTAAAAAAAAAAGATAGGGACTAAATGCGCAAATTATCCCAAACCACAGGGACCATTCATGTAATTTACTCTAAATCTTATCATTTATAAAGTCTTAACAAATTTAAACCTTTGTAGTTTTGTTTATTTTTGGATATAAGTTTTTCTTGCTCATCATCCACCATAAATCTCAATGGTCGGCGGTTTTATGAGGCGATCCGTAATTCAAAAATAAAGTCAAGTAACATACCACAAAAAATTTACAAAGATAATACATCTTTTTTTGTTCACTCAATTGAGTGTTATCAAACAAATTTTCTAATTCGTTCATTATATAACTCTTATCATTTATAAAGTCTGAACAATGTTTTAATATTCTTTATATTCTTTGTGTGCCATTTTAACAAAAAAACAACATAGTTGGTTGACGAGCCATTTTCTTCAACCACGAGGGTGGTGGTTCAAACTATGTTACTCTCGTTGTTTGAGAATACAATTTATTTTTCGAATAGGAGAATACAACTCATATTTACATATTTACTCGAACTTCAATACTATTTACGAATCTGTTTCAATAAGATTTATTTGAAACGGTGAACAACCACAGTTATTATATATGACAACTAAATATAACCTAAGAATTTATTTTCAATACTATACATTACACATGTTAACTACCTTTTTACCGTCATTCTTAGTTTATTTGTGGTGAATTGTAACACCATGATTGCTTTTGGTAAGTGTTTTCATGTTAATCATGGTATAATTACGACTTAATATAAAGTTATAAGTGTTTGGATGGTTAAAACACCTTTTGAATAGAGTTTTTGCACGGAAAACGTCAAAAATGTGTTACCCGGGTCGTGTAGAATGTCTTAAAATACCATTCGAGACCAAATTGGACTAACCCGGATCGTGTTGATCAACCCGGGTCGGGTTTCAGTCGATGGAAAATACGAAATAGCGTAATACGGGTCGTGCTGCAGCGTAACCCAGGTCGGGTTATATGACACGGGTCGTGCTGCACGCAGACCCCACCCTTTTTATTTGCGATTTTCTCTTATTTTGGGGAAATGTTTATTCGAAGAAATGCTCTCAAAACCCTAGAAAAATATTCCCCAAACCCCTGAAGTCGAATTGGAAGCCTAGGACTCGAGAAATTGAAGTAGGATTCGATATCATGCTTCTTGAAGGTAAGATTCTATGTTCTAGCTTCAATTGATTGGTTGATTTGCTTGGGAAGGGTCAGTTCTAGGTGGTGTTGATAACCCACCTGCAACTATAGAAGTTGTAGCATGTAATTCACGATTTGGATATGTATTTGGGTCATGATTCAAACCCAAAGTGTGAAATAAGCTATAGTTGAGTAAATAGAACTATAGCAAGTGAATACATGGTGTTCACATATGTGTGGTGTTTTTATGGTATTGGTATAGGTGATGAAAGTGGTGAGAATACACTTTGGCCTACCAATTGTACCATTTGGAACGGGGTAAAGCTACTATATCCAGGTGAGTAACTCTACCTACATGTTAGTGTAACATGTTATATGTGCTAAGTGTGTTAAATTGTTGCTAATACATGTAGTAGATTACATGTAAACTATGTAGATATATAGATAATCATTTGTGATTACATATGTTAGAAGTTTGTGGTTACGATGTGTAGTAACCTGCATTGAGATGAGAATCTCGTAATCAATTGAAGTGAGGTTTATATATATCACCATATGAATACTTTGTGAATAGGTACAACAATGATAATAGTGGTTGCTTAGCAAGTACTTAGCAACTATGGAGAAGTATATATGTGTAGTATGATGTTGTGTGTATTTGATGCTAGTAGATTCACTAGTAAGTCAAGATTACTATGTATTAGTACTATGTAATCCGGGAATACCAAGTATTAGAGATAACTTGTTGTTACATGTAAGTTTTATATTTATATACAAGATAATACTCTGGAGTTAAGTGGATGTATATGAATACTTTACATGCCACCTAGAGTAAGTTGGACGTTTACGCGATAGACATCTTGTGATTACGTGCCATTATGTAGAAAGGTACGAGTTTTAGAAGTGTCAGGAGTTGTTATATAACTTTTGTGTATGAGTATTTTACAAGTATGATGTTGAGCCTTTGTGGTCAATCGATTGGGTTTAATCACCCAGGATATGTTGTGAGGACTTGTACGGTTCATGTAGACTTTAGTGGTCGAGTGAGGATCTGTACAGTTCCAAAATATACGGCCTCTGTGGCTAGGAGATTGGACTCAATGTCCAAATATATGGCCTCTGTGGCTAGGAGATTGGATTTGATATCCAAATTATACGACCTCTGTGGCTAGGAGATTGGACTCAGTGTCCAAATATACGGCCTCTATGGCTAGGAGATTGGATTTGATATCCAAATATACGGCCTCTATGGCTAGGAGATTGGACTCAGTGTCCAAATATACGGCCTCTGTGGCTAGGAGATTGGATTTGATATCCAAATATACGGTCTTTGTGTCTAGGAGATTGGACTCAGTGTCCAAATATACGGCCTCTATGGCTAGGAGATTGGATTTGATATCCAAATTATACTGGCTTTATGGCCAGGAGGTTGGACTTAATTGTCCAACATATTGCAGGAACCTTTGTGGTTCAAAATGACCTTAGTGGCTACGAGGTTGGGTTTAATTACCCGACATACTATAAGAACCTCTATGGAACGTATATCGGCCTACGTGGCTAAGAGTTTGGGCTTAGTTGCCCAACGTGTGTGGTTAGAGATTTTGTGCTCATACTACAATTACGGTAGTGGTGAGTCTTAGTGACTCGAAACCGTAGAGGTTGAGGAGAAGATAGATATAAACTCTTTGTGGCTTACGAGCAGAAAAGTTGTAGAGTGAAGGATTCCATGTTGGAAGTCAGTATGACGGTGTACTGTGTAGTGGTGCCGAGATGTCAGTTAGATGTATACTTGTGTTACTTATAATACACCATGATTGTTATCTAGTAGCTTAGGTATCGGGAGATACCTATGCGATTACATAAAGATCATTTGTAATTATTGATAATGAAGTATAGCTAGTCTAATATGCTTGTATTAACCAGTGCTTATAAGTTGTTGCAAGGAATAACTACACCCATGAGTTGGGTGATGTATTACATTATAAATAAGTTATTCATGACTTTGTATTGTTGCTCACTAAGCTTTGTAGCTTAGGTGTGTGTGTTGTGTTGTGTGCTGGTTAGCAATTGTAGCGCCCCGCTCGGATCGTGGGACGATTCTCGGTGATAACTTCTTGTAGATTCCAGAGTACACAAGTATTCAATTATACTTTTTATATTATATAAGCGAAAATTTTTGGGTATACTCTGTGCTGAAACTGGGCGTTACATTAATTATGATTTTTGTTTCTCAGTTGTATTGGAAATACAGTAATTTTATTTGGGTTTTAATGTGATGTGTTATTTATCATCATATTGGAGGTGTTGAGGGGTCTTAACAAGGCTTGATTTTTTTGTTCACTCGTGAACAAAATGAAACAGCCTACATGTGAAACGGAAAATGGTCCAAATACCCAAATCACTAAATGGAAAAACGAGTTTTTGTTTTCATGGCTATAATGGTCTTCAAAGGTTTAAAGGAAAACAAAAAATAAAGGAATGATGTCAATTCCACAACTCACCTTTAAGGTGTTTAATCAATTTACTATAAGTCTTTGCCTTATTGCATATTTGTTTGTTATGTTTATTATTACAGTGTCTACTAGTAACATTTATCTAAAATATAAAAAAACTTGAAATTTTTGTGAAATTTAAATCTTCCTGGGCCGTTTTATTCTCTCTCGCTCTAAGCATAAAATATGTTTGGATAGACACGACGCTTGTTTGGATACAACCGTTATAACATGATACTTTATCCATATATATATATATATATATATATATATATATATATATATATATATATATATATATATATATATATATATATACATATATATATATATATATATATATATATATATGTATATATATATATATATATATATATATATATATATATATATATATATATATATATATATATATATATATGGATAAAGTATCATGTTATAACGGTTGTATCCAAACAAGCGTCGTGTCTATCCAAACATATTTTATGCTTAGAGCGAGAGAGAATAAAACGGCCCAGGAAGATTTAAATTTCACAAAAATTTCAAGTTTCTTTATATTTTAGATAAATGTTACTAGTAGACGGGTTCAAATGAGAACCACTAAAAGGTTGAGAACCATGAGAACCACTAATTCACAGTTTAATAAAAAACTTACGTTATAGTATTCACAGTTTAATAGCTACAAATTTTATTATATTGTGAATATTGTAAAACGTATTAAAAAATAAGGAAATTTACTAACTTTGATGTATTTTCACATAATAAACAATTGTGAAAAAACAAAAAAACGAAAAAAAAAACATAATTATTAATGTGTGAATATCGGTTCTCACGGTTCTTAACATTTTAGTGGTTCTCATTTGAACCTATTCCTATATTTATATATATATATATATATATATATATGTATGTATGTATGTATGTATGTATGTATGTATGTATGTATGTATGTATGTATGTATGTATGTATGTATGTATGTAAAGGTACGTACGTATGTGTGTGTGTTTTTCTATATATATATATATATATATATATATATATATATATATATATATATATATATATATATATATATATATATATATATATATATATATATATATATATATATATATATATATATATATATATATATAGGTTCAAATACGATTTGTAAATATCGTTTGATTGTAGGACCCAATAACATCTATTTATCTCATAAGGTTACGATCGGTATTTTATTAGATTTCCAAATTTGAATTTTAAATGGCTATACGATAAATTAGCGTAACTGGTAATCTTCATAAATTCAAATTCGATTTCACAGTCAATCGTTCGTTCTTAAATTCCTATTTATCGGTCAATTTACAAATCGTATTTACAAATCGATAAATTTTGAAGATTTGTATTTTTGGATTGTAGTAACCGTCAATATCAAATTGGACGCGGGTAATTTTTTTATCGAAATGCATTATCTGAGAATGTTTTTTAGAATGTTTCATGTTCATTTTCCTAGAATGGTTCACATTAACCCAGTTTATTATATTTCGTGAATTTTGAGATTTCATTCTCTGAGAATGATTTATTTGTATTGATGTTTTAGTAGGTTACATGCTGTCAACAGTGATGTTGTGCAGGTTAAATTTTGTGATGTTGAATGCCATTCTCTGAGAATGGTCAGTAGTTTCAATGGTCAGTAGCTTCAATGTGTTGTACGTATAAGTCATTCTCTGAGAATGGTTAGTATGTTAAATTTTGTAATGTTGAAGGCCATTATCTGAGAATGGTCAGTAGTTTTAATGTGTTGTACGTATAGGCCATTCTCATATTCATTCTCTAATAATGAATAAAAAAATCACATATAGACCATACAGACATGAATAGGGAATATGTAGTGTATGAATATCCATCAAATTCAGGTTTAAAAATTCCAATTTAATATTCAATTCGTTTTGATTATTGAAATTATGAACATTGTGATTGAGTAACCGTCCAGTCCGTATCATAATTTAACACAGGTAGAAGTTAAATTGTGTAGATTGTGTGTTTTTTTTTTTTTTGATTTAGGATGTGCAAATATTTTCACAATTATTAGTTAAACAAATTTTTGTGCAGGTTAAATTCTGCGATGTTGTATGCCATTCTCTGAGAATGGTCAGTAGTTTCAACGGTCAGTAGCTTCAATGTGTTGTACGTATATGCCATTCTCTGAGAATGGTCAATAGGTTAAATTTTGTAATGACTACTTCACATTTGTATTCCGATGTAAACTTATTCTCCGATAATGACACCTTTCCTTTTTTATTCTACGTACAATAACTTCACATTTGTTGTAAATCTCAAACAAAATCCCCAATTTTGATATATCTTTCAAAACCCTAGGAATTACGAACATGATTCATGTAATTTTTAAAGAATTTATGGGGAAATTTTCTCTAAGACATGAACTGCTTCTTCTTCCTACCATGTTTTCGAATCCAAGAATGTTTGGGTTCTTCGTATGATCGGAGGTGATTTTGTGTGATGTAATTCTCTGATGATTGTGTGTAATTGTAACTGAATACAAATCGTGTCCGTGATAGTAGCATAGTAAGATTACATTCCGTAGTTATCGGTTGAGTTATTTTACTACTATACCCTTAATCGTATTTTCTTTTATAAAAATAATTAAATTCTTTAATTTTAATTAACAGAATGTCATTTGATCATATCCATTGATTCTCTCAATCTAACGGTTCATATTTTGTCCTACAACCACACTATAATTAAAGATTTTATTTAATACTAACTCTCTCTCTCTCTCTCTCTATATATATATATATATATATATATATATATATATATATATATATATATATATATATATATATATATATATATATATATATATATATATATATATATCCCAAATCTTTTAATATCTTCAATTTTGGCTAAAACTAGGTTGGGTTGCTGAATACGGGATCCTCGTAGTAGGCTGGACCAACATCCAACCAAGAGAGGGCAGTCTTTAGAAGCAACAGGTTGGGAAACCAAGAGAACGTTTGGCCTTTTCTTATCTTCTTCCCGCCCTATGAGTAGGAGTAGCACAAAAAGAGGGATTAGCATTATGGAAAACTTTGGTCTCAAAGTCTTTCAGTGTTTCTAGTTTTGGACCTAAATCTTTTAGTATTTCCATTTTGCCCTATTTCTCATTTTAGTATTTTGGCCAAAACTTTTACTTTTTATAACAATTTTGGTCCCAAAAAATTCGAAGTTTCCTTCATATTTTGTCCATACTTTTTATATTTGGTGTCATTTTGCTTTTCAACTTTTTTATTTTTTTTTACCTTTTTCCAGAAATTTTAACACACACACACACACACACACACACACATATATATATATATATATATATATATATATATATATATATATATATATATATATATATATATATATATATATATATATATATATATATCCCAAATATTTTAATATTTTCAATTTTGGCTGAAACTTTTAATTTTCACGAAAATTTTGGTCTTATAGTCTTTCAATGTTTCTACTTTTAGACCCAAATCTTTTAGTATTTCCATATTGCCCCATTTTTCCTTTTGGTGTTTTGGCTAAAACTTTTATTTTTTATAATAATTTTGGTCCCAAAAAATTCGAAGTTTACTTCATATTTTTCCCATATTTTTTATATTTGGTATCATTTTGCTTTTCAACTTTTTTATTTTTTCACTTTTTTCCAAAAATTTGAAAACACACACACACACACACACACATATATATATATATATATATATATATATATATATATATATATATATATATATATATATATATATATATATATATATATATATATATATATATATATATATATATATATATATATATATATATCCCAAATCTTTTTTACATTTTCAATGTTGGTTAAAACTTATGCTTTTTGCGACAATTTTGGTCTCAAAGTCTTTCAATGTTTCCAGTTTTGGACCCAAATCTTTTAGTATTTCCATTTATGCCCCATTTTTTCTTTTTAGAGTTTTGGGTAAAATTTTACTTTTTATAACAATTTTGGTCCCAAAAAATTCGAAGTTTCCTTTATATTTTGTCCTTACTTTTTATATTTGGTCTCAATTTGCTTTTCAACATTTTTTTTTCGGTTTTGACCGAAATTGTTACTTTTTATAATAGATTTTGATCCCATAAAATTTAAATTTTTCATCATATTTTATTTTCAGCTTTGTTTTCTATTTTTTAAATATTTAGTTTAATTGGTTATGATTGTTAAAAACATTTACTTTTTCATCTTTTGGATACTTATCTTTATGAAACCAAAAGTCTATTGCCATATATAATTAAATCTAATTTTATTATAATTTATGTCCATTCTATAATGATTGGGAGAAAGTATGGTGGTGTGATAGTGGGTAATATAATAAACAAATCGATAAAGTATTGAACTTTCATATTTTTCTTATTAGAACATTATATTTTGAATCTTTAATCCATTTGTAAATATATGTGGAGCCCAAGTGTCTTTCCAAAAAAGCTCTTGTGGAGAAAGGGGAGACTCTAACATATATACACAGTTATAAGATCGTGTCGCACTAATGTGGGATATACTAACACTCCCCCTCAGAGAAATAGGCTCGATCAGGTTATAGGGATGCGGGACGCCGACTCTGATACCATGTAAATATATGTGAGGCTCAAGAGTGTCTCTCCAAAAAAGCCCTTGTGGAGAGAGTGGAGACTCCAACATATATACACACACTTATAAGACCGTGTCGCACCAATGTGTGATACACTATCACCATTTTTGTTTAATCTTTGGATGACATTGCTATAATTTTGTAGACATTTTGAGGTATTGAAAAAATAAAAAATATATGATATAATGAAGAAATCAACAAAAATATGTTACTATATATTTCATTTATTTTGGATTCCGGCAATGCACAAGGTCTAACTCATTGTTCAAACACTAATGCCTGAGGCTTAAATTTGGTATCCGGTTGTAATATAACAACTAGTATAAAAAAAATAAAGTTTAAAATTTACCATAAATATGCAAGCGTTGTTTAACGAAAACAACTAAAGATGGATTTATATTTTAGTCCTTTCACTAATCTTTATTAATTTCAATGGTCTCTATTGATACGAAATAGATTTAAAAAACCACACTAAAGAAGAGATATAGAATTTGAATGTTCGATGATTAATTACTATTACTATTGGTTTGAATATTACATGTATGAAAAATAATAAATCACACTAAATGGCCACCGCCGGAAAATCAAGAAACCAACACCTCCAATGTGGGAGCCATTGTCAATAATATCAACTCGACTCCTGGTTTGAAAAGCATGTTTAGGCTTTCTATCTTCTTCTCGCCGTTTCTATTATTAGTCTTCCCTGGCACCATGTTAAGCTCGTCACCACCGGTGTGAGCTAGCCTATTGCTGCTAGGAAAAAAATGGTCCCCCACCATCTCATCAGAACTTTCATACTTCTGACCATTTTTCTCGATTAACCCCATTTGCTCCTGATAGTTGTTGTAATCAGTATGATTGTGAGTAACATCGTTTAATGATAAAGGAGGAGAATGAACATCAACAACTAATGATGATGGGTAAGAAAATATTGTACCAATGTTGTTGTTCATTTTAGAGAGAGATAGAGAGAGAGACATGGGGTGGGGCTGGGGTGTAATTATTATTATTATTAATAAAGTAAATAATAAATTCAAAGAAAAATGAAAAAAAAATTTAAAAAGGTCATTTTAATCTTGTTACAAGACCAAGATACCACCAATGTAAACTATATGCAACTTTAAGGACCTCCAATGTGATTTTCCAATAGTTGGTATTATAGTACATTATGAGGTAAACCACAGAGACCAAAAGTGTACTTTACTCTATTTGTTATTTTCGTTATTTTTTTATTCGAAAAAACTAAAAAGAATCCAAAAATTAGTGTTTTTGTTATATTTTAATAAAATTATATACTATGGTGCTGTTTGTTTTTTAAAGGGTAAAAAGTCTACAGTCTGCGGACCACATCTACAGAAGAAGAGGTTGACTAAACATTTGCAGTCTGCAAGAAGAAGACTGCTTGTTTTTTAAAGTCTGTAGGTTGTGAAAATAAATTGAAATTTAAATAAACTGATTTTTTAAGTAAAACACATGAATACGTTCAATTTATGATATTAACGAATTTAAGAATCCAAACAAACATTTTTTACAAATAATAAAGAATAAAATTTGCGTAACCAAAATTGGATTTAAAAATAGTTTGTAAAGCTAAAAATTTGCGTAAGATTGTGAACCAAATTTGTAATGTTAAAATGTATGTGTATATTTCAAATAGTTTATGAGTATTATTTACAAGAAAAAAGTAGTCTATTATATGATATTAACGATTTTAAAGATCAAAAGAAACATTTTTTTAAAGTTTGTGATATTTTTTTTAAAGTTTTACAAATTTATCTTCATTTTGTTTAAAAACATCGAAGAATAAATATTATTTACGTAAGGAAAAGTAATTAAACCAAACATACAATATGACAAATGAAGACCTTAAAAGTGTTATATTTTTTGTTAGAATAAGTTAGAAGACACAATATTATATATGTTATAAGATTTTAATTATTTAGAACAACAATAAAAAAAATATCACATATAACATTTATAAAAGGATAAATATAAACATAACTATTGTCCATATTTTTACTTCAGAAAACTAAAGTTGATAGAAAATCACAACCATTAGTTAAAAATATTAAACCGTTTTTAAAAACAAATAAATAATATTAGAAAAGTACAAGTATAAAAAAGAAATTTTAATTTTTAAGATTAGAAGATGTGGTTGTTGTAAAAGTCGCACAATTTAGTTTTAAAAAAACTATTATTTTTTAGGGTTAAAAATTAATATTGTGGGGTTAAAAGATGTTAAAAGACCCAAAAGGAGGTAGTTCCAAGTCTGCGCCAAGAAGAGGCGCACAAACCTTTTTAGGTCTGCAGTTTTCTAAAAAACACACAGTTTACGAACGTCTGCGAGCTGTCTGCCCGGCGCAGACAAAAGAGGTTAAGAAGAGCTTATTCAAAAAAAAAAAAAACAACAACACATATATGTGCAATATTTTATTAGAATGTGTAACATTCTGATCAGAATATTTTTTTATTTTTCCAGATTTGTTTTTTTATTTTTTTGATTTTAATTTTTTTTGGATACACAAATTAGCGAATTAGATTTTTTTTAAATTTTCTAATTAATTTTGGCTTTTTTAATTTTTTGATCTCCAATATAAGTGACCAAGAATTACGTCTCACCGTCTCACAAAATATTCACCGTCTCATTTGAACATATATATATATATATATATATATATATATATATATATATATATATATATATATATATATATATATATATATATATATATATATATATATATATATATATATATATATATATATATAATCAGTAGAAAACTCAAATATTCAAAAAGGTAAAAACCCATTTTTTTTAATTTAACGTTGTTTCAAAACAACGCCACAACTCAAACCATAAAAGTGAGAGATACTTGTTTATTACCTTGGTTCATTGGCTTGAATGATTAAAGCCTATTAATCCATCTTTGATTCTTGCTTGAAACCTTTATATACACAATAGTTCTCCTTTTTACCCACACATATGTTTCGAAGAGTTCGAGATGAACATATGCCTAAAATGAACCGGTATATGTGGTCAAACGATGTAAAAGTGTCAGATTTCACATGTCATCATGTAGAGCAGACAAATATCTACCTTGTGGCAAATTTTCAGACCAAAATACCCCTTCATGCACCCAGTTAGTGTGTGAGAGTGAGCCCACAGACCAATCAAATCGACCAGACCACTCGACGCGAATTAAGTAGACTCGGTTGAGTAAAAACTACATCTAAACCTCTTTTTTCGATTTTCACTTTTAGTCATATTTGAATGATCATAACTGTCTCATACGAACTTCAGTTTACCCGATTATTTTTGCCTGTGTTCTATGTAATAAATGTTATTCCTTGATATATTATAGATGATAAGTTGATAGGAAGTTAGACTTTTATAGCTTCAAAGTAGGCTACTTACGATGTTGTAAACATTTCTCAAAATCACAAATTTTCAGTTGTGGTGCAAGGAAACATTTCCATCTATCCCAAATCATTCATTTATTATTAAGAGCAAGTTATGCAACTTAATTATTACATTTTAGACCTCAAAACTCATTTTTCCTTTTTCTTGATTTACATATGGAAAGGGTTCAAGACCAACTTTACAACTTTATATGTACTACATAAAAGTTCCAAATTAGCCTCTTCTTTTTTTCTATATATTCTTCCTAGTAACGAATACATGTAAGATCAAGAATCAACTGATTTGGTATGGTATAAACTGATTCAGACAACCCCGAACATGGGTATAAATGACTTGATTCTTTTTGCATTGTCTCCTCTGTAATCTCAACTACATATTGGAGCCTTAGACTCTCAAATTTTATGCTTTTAAGTTTGGTTTCCATTCTCAAAGTAAGACACTTACCACTTTATGAAATTTCTTCTTTTCACTACTTTTTTGTTTTTCACTAATGATTTTCACAATATGCCTTCTTAACACGTATTATATCATATATATAACTATCCAAACAATTTCATAATAACTTTTCTTCATAAATTTGACTGTTCGAATTTATTTTGCATTTCATGACAAAATTTTCATCATTTGAAGTCCTTGAACGTTTCACTACTATTTCCATGAACTAATAAGCATCACATATAATAATCTTAATATCATAATCATTAAGAATTCAAGAGGTTACAAGCAACGTGTCCATTCTTACAAGCAATATCTAGATATTTCATATTCGGTTTTAGAAACCACTTGGAATGAATGTGTTAATGTTCTAAGAAAGCATAGTGTTGCTTGTTTTTACTTGATACTATTGCACATGAGAAATGGATTAAGTAAATCCAACATGTATTCTTTCATGAAATTTCCTAGGTAAATAGATTAAATGAAGTTAGTGGTTCCTAGAAGGTTCACTCAGATTAACTTGCTAATAAGTGACCTGACACCACTCATTTTCCTTAATCAACATGAGATTGCTAACGACATTGAGGTTAACACTTTGAGAAGTTAAGATAATTTGTTTTAAGAGTTTTACTATTTGTATATTGGAGTAGTAAGTAGTGCCCCTTTACGCTATGATTTAATCTTCATGGTATATTTTTACTCGTCAAATGTCAATATGCTTCGTATTAGCACATGTTTATTCCATGGAACAGTTGAAGGCTATTTTGAAATACCATAGTAGTTTATATAGGAGTGGCTGTAAGGTTCAGTTAGCATGAATGGTGGTAACGATCACGAGATGAATGTATATTAGAGAAGGATACATATTCACGTGTATCTATTGTTCATGAATATTGGATATACACCCTTTAAGATTTCATTTCATAGATTAACGTCATTAAGTAAATATTAAATAAGATTTTCAAGTCTTTATATTCTATGACCTGAGGTGTTTGTACGTTTCTTAATGGGTATACTGTTATATCTTGATGTATGCTTAACATTATTTTAAAACATATTAGCAATAATTGTTGCATTCAGATATGACATGAAACTCAAAAGGAACACAAATAATGACATATGAGACTCATTCCTCTAATTTTTAGAGTTTGGTATCAGTTAGCCCCCTTGATGAATTGAATAGATTTAAGCATGTGGCCACACCTAGATGATTATGTTCAATCACATTCTTTTCACAAATCAAGAGGACCTTGAGAATGATTTGATCCATGGATCGTACTTATAGATATCGGAATAAAGGGATATTTAGGTGTGAATTGTTAACCATTAAGAAATTAGTGGATGCTTTGAAGGACACAAAGTTTCATAGTTGTTTAAGGGTAGTGGTGTGTTGCTAAACGCTTACCAACATCTATGCAGTTGACTTTTGTTGTCATTTGCACTAGTGGGAGTCTGTTGGAATCAATGTGTAAGGAACAAATAAATAATTATGTTGTTGTTCATATATGAATCTTGTAACACTCATTTCCTCCTTTCGATTTTATTTTAAGGTATTTCGTGAATTAATAATAATAATAATAACAATAATAATAAAAATAATAATAGATTTTTATATAAGCTAAATATAACAATAATAATAATAATAATAATAATAATAATAATAATAATAATAATAATAATATATGTTAAATTAAAATTATTGTTATTATGAAGTTGGAGGGCTTTATTGACAATGGTTTTGACTTGAAATGATAAGGGTATTTGTATCATGGGTTAATATGGTCAAAACAGCAAACGGGGGAAGGGGGGGGGGGGAGTGTCAACATGGGAATGTTCGGAGGCAAATCTTGTCGTTTTGATTTTCCTGCTGCATACTGATAAGGATGTAGCTGAGTGACGACTACTTCATCCCCATCCTCCTGCACTTCTCGCTGTGGCTCAACCCATATGTTTTACTGCACCTCCAACCTTACGCAACGTGTTCTATGCCTCCGTGTTGGGCTCTTGTTTCTATTTAAAACCAAGAGGATTGTATGTGTGTGTGTCTGAAAGAGAGAAAGATATATATATATATATATATATATATATATATATATATATATATATATATATATATATATATATATATATATATGTATGTATGTATGTGTGTATATATATATATATATATATATATATATATATATATATATATATATATATATATATATATATATATATATATATATATATATATATATATATATATATATATATATATATATACATATTGTTGGATTAGGTGTCTAAGCCATGACTTATAATTGTACTTATCTTGTTAATTGAAGCAAAGTCTATTTGGGTTGCCCTCATAGCTGGAGTTTAGGATAGAGTTCAGTAGAGTAAAAGGTTGATTTATTAATAAATCAATAGAATTAATTAAATAGTTTATTAGTATATTTAAGTGTTAATATATTAATTAGAAACTATAATAATTAATTAAGATTTAATCTAGAATAATTGGATTTAATTCAATGATTAAATTAATTAATTAAAAGTGCAGTGACTGGTTTGTATTTATTTAATAGTTGAATAAATAACTGGCCAGTGGACATGGGCCAAAAGTGGCACCACCATGGAAGGATTTTCCATGGTTGGCGAAACCCTATTAGGGTTTAGAAAAGGCTTGGTCCATTTAGTCAGCAGGCTTGCCCATTTGGAGGCTCCTTAGGGTTTCAGTTGTAACCCTTGGAGGCTATAAAAGGAGGCACCTGGCCACCCTAAAACTTGCGCCATTTTCACCAAGAAAACTCTGCTGGACTGTCTTCTCCATTGCTTGGGTGTGACACCATTTGAGGCAGGACATTTGTGCTGCTAGCTTCAAGGATCATAAGATCAAAATGTTGGTTTTCTCAGTTTTGATCTTTAGAATTAATTGTTTCCTTTAGGTTTTAGTTTATTATCTTCATAGAAGAAAACATAGATCTTTCTAGGGTTGCATATGAACCATAAGAGATTATTTGTTCATTGTTTGCTAGAAAACCCTTCAGTGGTATCAGAGCTTAGGCTTGTTTTCTTATGAATTGATATAAACTGCTTGAATGATTCTTGCCTTGAGTGTTTTTGCGAAAAACCCTCTTGGAATGGCCTAAATTTCGTTGCCAAGGCTAGAGTTTCCTAACCTTAGCCGCCAAGCCCCATGGTCCCCTTTATTTGCTTGCCTTTTAAGTAGGTTGTTATTTTTGGTAACTGTATCTAATAAATAACTGGAACCCTTATTTGTTGGCTTGCTTTTTTTGAACCATAGGGGCCCTAGATAGAAAATTAATTTGATTAATTTATAAAATCTATCTTAAGATTTAATTAATTTAATTAATTGTTAATTAAAAGATCAATTAAATTAGCTTAACGAATTAATTTAAATTTTCAAAAATTGTTTAAAATTTACGAAAATTATGATTAAATTAATTCTAAAATATTTTAATAAGATTAAAATATATCTTATATATTTATGATTAAAAGTTAATATTTATATATAAGAAAACTGGTTAGTCTTACCGCAAGTAGGCCTCATTCACAAAACTGTCCTATAAAGAGGGTATAAGGCGACTGCCTATAAAATGGCAGTCTAATGGGTATCCACTCTTACCCACCGCTCTCCTGGTCAGTCGAGTGTCGTTAGCCGAACGGGTTTGATAGAACCGCTAAGCCTCTTAAAAGTATAATGCTATAATTGAAAGTACTAGAACTTTGAACAAAACCCAATCTAGTTACTTTAGGTTAAAAATGTGAATTGGTGCTAATCCATGGAATTACACATTGCACTTTGTGGAACGTTGGTGGAGCGTGTGTGGTTTACCGGCACGCCATTTGGGGTCCGCAAAGAGTCGCAATGGGTTTCTCGATTTTGTCATTATTAACGGAGCGTGTGTGGTTAACCGGCACGTTAATTAGAGATGACAATTGACTTCGAGAGTACCAAGCTAATTTGCATGGTTATTCACACATGGTTTGTGATCCTCGGCATCCCAGTCACAAACAGTGGGGCACATCCGAGACTAAACATGCCATTGAATAGTTCAATGTGTCTCAACAGATCTAGGAATTTCATAAGATGAAATTGATAAGTCTATTATCTACCTTAATGACCATTATGTTGTGATTACGACATCCCTCTTCACACCATAGTTGGGGCATTTTGGGTCCTAGCCTTAATAAATAATATATTGGGTAATTATTTAAAAGGATTAATTAAACTAATAAAATTCTGTTTATTGTAGATGTCTGAATCAAGTGTCTATTCTCCTCCCACTCCTCCTTCATCCATTTCTGAGAGCATCAGAAAGCACCTTCTAAATATGGAAAGGCTGACTGGCCTTAACTGTAAGGAATGGCTTCGCAATTGGAGATGGGTTCTCGTCATTGTTGGCAAGCTTCATCTCATCGAGTATCCGATCCCGGTTCCACCGGAACAAGTTATCATAAAGAGTTCTTATGATAAGCAAAACTTCTTAGTTGATGAATCCGAAGAGATTCATGACCTCATGCTATTGACCATTGACCCCGAGTTCCGCAAGGATTTTGAATCCTTGGGGCCATATGAGTTAATGCAATCGGTTGAGGAAAAGTTCCAAAAACCGGTTGAAGAGGAACGAGCTAGGATCTTCAAAAGACTTGCAGAGTGCAAGCTAAAAGAAGGAAGTAGCATTGATTCGCATGTTCTTCAGATTGAAGCTTACATAGGCGAATTGTACAAACTTGGTTATTCCATGAGGCAGGAGTCGATTGTTAACACTCTACTCGCTTCACTGACCAGTAAGTACGATCTGTTCATTCAGACGTACAGAAGGGAAGACCAGAAAAAGACCTTATTGGAAATGCGTCCACTGTTGACTTTATACGAGTCACTCTTGGACAGGCATAGCTCCAATGGTTCAGCGACTTCTGGATTAAGTCCAGTGAAAAGACGCAGCAAGAAACGATCCAGATCATCTGGACATGTCTTAAACTGGGAATCCACAAAATCAGATACAGTCGCGGAAAGATTGGAAGACGCTCCAAGGTCAAAATATTTTGAAAGCTCAGGTATATCTAAAAACCTCAAAACTCCTGTTCCATAATTCCTTGATGCATAATGTGATAGTCGTATTTTGGTTTGTATGCAGGGAATCAGTAAGGTACGGGACATTGGCGCATATGAGCACATTTGGATTGGATTTCCGGCTCATGCGGTTTTGAAGTTTAGTTAGATATTGAAATATTGTTATTAGCTTTTCAGATGCATATGACATTGTCTATCATATAGTACATTGTTCAAGGATTTTGTTTTTTAATAAAATTGTTGTTTAATTTCTTTTAACATCTGTTGTTTGAAATTATCCTTGAAATGTTGCATGATTGTGTTGAATGCATGATTGGTGATAACTTGAATGTTGAATACATCCAAAGTGTTTGGATTTTAGGAATTGTGTCCCTTGTGATTGTTAAGATAAATGTTATAAGAATCAATTCAACCAAAGGTCCAGTTGGACAGGCCTTTGGAATCACTTGACTTAGAGTCACTTGATGAATTGAGTTCTTAATGTGTCAAGAAATGAATCAACCAAAGATCCAGTTGGACAGGATTTTGGAATCATTTGACTTATAGTCAGATGATGATTAAGTTCTTTATAAAGCACAAATGGCAAGAAATGAATCACCCAAAGATCCAGAGGATAGGATTTTGGAATCAGTTAACTTAGAGTCGACTGAAGATTACAAGTCTTGACCAAGATTAACAAAGTCATAAAATTTACATAGAGATGTAAAAGACATCAAGATCAGAAGCAACGAACACATCAGTTACTGTGTTTTGCTTGAATATTCAAATAGAACACAATTGTTTGTACTTCGTGATATTTGTCATTCGGAATGACGAATATGGCTACGCTTATCAGAAAAAGCGATTGAATTAAAACCTTGAACAGTTAAGGACTTCAAAGGGAGTACAAGATCCACAGAACCTGAGTGACAATATAAACTGGGAAAATGTTTCACAGTTCATTCTCTTCCAAGAACATTAATAGTTATAATATGTCTTAGGGAAGATGATGGAGCGTTGGTCGAAACAGTTCGATCCTCGATGTATGAGATACATTGTCAATTAGTTTCCGATAAATTGAATCGGTCAGACCATATAAACCATATTCCGACCACATCCTAGACTAAGTAGGTTTTGCAGACACTGCCTGATATGTGAAGCTGGGATCGTCCCACTTGCACATAGAAAGTCCAGGGTCCTGTAGTGTTCGTCCGAACCTCATGACTAGCCTGAACCTGATCAGCAATGTTGTTTCACTGGCTATCCCGCTATACCTGTAAAAGAAGAGCTCTTTTAGAAAGAACTCATGTTCTTAGGAAACAGTGGGAGTTGGGACAGTCCTGAATGAGTTCAGGATTAGCCATGTGATAGAACCTTTAGTCATCACTAGGCTTATAGCATAAATCAGATTTCTGTTTTAATACTGACATAATCTTCTCTTGACCAGTAGTATTGATCGCCGTCATAAGTAGTTATGATCGGGGTGACATACCGAATAGTGGTAAAACACTATAGTTGGTACGGATTTACAATCCGACTACTTGGAAGCATTGGTGAGCCCGGTTCCTACCAATTAAGAAAGCCTTAGGACGAGATACAGTCTATGTGACAGTTTGATTGATTTTACAACTGGTCTTAAAACCAGTGGGAGTAATTGAATCATCAAAAGAAACCAACATGGACAGAAACATACCTTCAGAACATCTGGTTGAGTGAGACGATACTCCGAGTCAAGTAATTGACTCCGAGAGAAGCACTCTCAATAGAAGATGAAATCTGAAAGGATATTGCATAATGTAAGTCGTTAGTGGAGCGCATGTGGATCACCGGCACACTAATGGGGACTCACAAAGAATATGCCAGTATAAAGGTACGTGGGCCTGGGCTTACGCCATGGGCATCTCTCAAGAAAGGATATTCAGATTCTCAAAACATGTCAAAGGATTGGATTTTGAGAAAGGGCTGAAAGATTTCCTTTAAAATGTCAAAAAGGTTTGGATTCTCAAAATGTGCCATAAGCTCTGGATTTTGTGAATAGTCCATAACCGTGTCAAAGCCAGTGGGAGTGTCGCTGTTATCTATCTCCATATGTGTGTTACATACTGCTTCTAGGAAACGTCTATTTTCATTACAAAGTGTAACGACTTGGTATTAAGAGACGGATCGTCATGAAAGACTTAATAAAGATACGGCATGCTCAGGTGGTTACAAACATCTATGAGATAGATCGAAACTCTGCCAAGATGATCTTGATGAGACTCAAAATGCATAGCTCAGGAAAGGAGTTTCCTATCATTGCAAAGTGTGATGATTTGGCATGAGAGATGTAAAGAAGGTGCAACATACTCACATAATCCATAGACATCTATCAGATTGATGTTATCATCAGTATTGACCCAGCCAAAGTAAGCATGATCTTAGTTAGATTCAAGATGCATGAGAAAAAGTCTTCAAAAGGATATAGTTGTTGAAAATCATGACACAAGGGTTATAAATAATCCTATGATTCCAAAAGAGTTTGAAATAGGACTAGATCGAATCCAACAAGTTTCTTGGATTGATCAGAAGTGTCATGAACATGTCTTGATGACTTAATGCTTAGAGCATAGTGAGTCAGATTCAGGATATGACCTGGCTGGGAATACTTAATGGATTTTGTACATATGTGAAAAATCATTGGGAAATGATTGGGATGAATGTTGATAACAATTTGAAAAGAGTTTCAAATAAGGACTTAATGGTTAAAGAATTTCATTGGCATTCCGATGGAACGCGTGTGGCTCACCGGCACATCGTAACACCTCGAAATAGTCTTAGGGTGCAGTCATGTGAACTAAAGATCCCGAGAACCATGGAAAGTCACAGTACATAGAATGAAGTTGTTAGTGAGAATGACAGTATGACCAAAATTGAAATATCATCGGAAGGATATCCGATCGGATGAAGTGTATTAATGTATAACATTTGAATACATAGAAAGAGTGAAAGGTCAAGTAGACATAGATACATAACACGAATTAAATAATTTAAAAGGAATCTAGAAACCGATAATAGTTTTATGTAAAATCTGACTTGGTGATTACCTCGTGGAGACTTGGTAATTAGGCAAGAGTAGCCACCAGTCAGATTTTATGTTTCAATTTTGCATGTTTCACTTCCCGAATAATTTGATTATTCAAAAGTCCACAGTCGCTCATATTTTTCGGGAGTAAGTATGAACGAAGACTGTCGTGAATTGGTTTGTAGATTGTCTAAGGAGTTAGACATTGCAGTAAGACTGCTACAACGTTCATGAGTACTTAGAAATAGAGATTTGAGTATTGGATAAACCTGCACTCAATAAATTGCTTCATGGATTACATCACGAGCAATGTTGAGACGATAATATCTTATGATCTTAAAGCAGAGACATATGAGTTGACATTTGCAAGTGGGTTGTGCATTGATAATACATAAACGCATCGGTAACTCAATGTTATAGAATGCATTGTTGTGTACGATCTTGACAAGTAAAAGACACAAGCATATGAGTCGAAGCTTATTCGTTCCTTGACCCTGGTGGGAAACAGATATCTGTAGGCCTCTCGATGATTTTGAAGTTGACTGAAGTGCTGGCCAGCCAGGACTAAATTGATGTGTTCAATTAGAAGTCTTAAAGTCATAAGCAGAATCGGAGATCGGGAAACAGAGTATCGGATAGAGATTGATCTCAATCCATGTCTCGTGTCTGAAAAATATCTTGTTGGACGAAGGATCATATGATCACTTATCTTTGGACAGAACTGACTAGGTCAGAGTTCAGGACAGTTTCTGGGAAACTGATATTAATCAGAAGGTAAACAGACAATTAAAGTCATAGACTTATCCAAGTGGGAGACTGTTGGATTAGGTGTCTAAGCCATGACTTATAATTGTACTTATCTTGTTAATTGAAGCAAAGTCCATTTGGGTTGCCCTCATAGCTGGAGGTTAGGATAGAGTTCAGTAGAGTAAAAGGTTGATTTATTAATAAATCAATAGAATTAATTAAATAGTTTATTAATATATTTAAGTGTTAATATATTAATTAGAAACTATAATAATTAATTAAGATTTAATCTAGAATTAATTGGATTTAATTCAGTGATTAAATTAATTAATTAAAAGTGCAGGGACTGGTTTGTATTTATTTAATAGTTGAATAAATAACTGGCCAGTGGACAAGGGCCAAAAGTGGCGCCACCATGGAAGGATTCTCCATGGTTGGCGAAACCCTATTAGGGTTTAGAAAAGGCTTGGTCTATTTAGTCAGCAGGCTTGCCCATTTGGAGGCTCATTAGGGTTTCAGCTGTAACCCTTGGAGGCTATAAAAGGAGGCACCTGGCCACCCTAAAACTTGCGCCATTTTCACCAAGAAAACTCTGCTGGACTGTCTTCTCCATTGCTTGGGTGTGACACCATTTGAGGCAGGACATTTGTGCTGCTAGCTTCAAGGATCATAAGATCAAAAGGTTGGTTTTCTCAGTTTTGATCTTTAGAATTAATTGTTTCCTTTAGGTTTTAGTTTATTATCTTCATAGAAGAAAACATAGATCTTTCTAGGGTTGCATGTGAACCATAAGAGATTATTTGTTCATTGTTTGCTAGAAAATCCATCACACACACACACACACACATACACACACACACACACATATATATATATATATATATATATATATATATATATATATATATATATATATATATATATATATATATATATATATATATATATATATATATATATATATATATATATATATATATATATATATATATATATATATATATATATATATATATATATATATATATATATATATATATATATATATAGAGAGAGAGAGAGATTGGAGGTGGAGAGAGGGCTATAGATCGGATTGTCGGAAAAAGTCTTTGTAGATGCTGGAGATCAGAAGGGAGGAGACGGTGGAGGGTAATTGGATCGGGGGTAAGGTTTTTTCTCCATTTTCTGTTTCCGTTTCCGTTCCTTTCTTGTTTCCATGATCATCACCACCACCCAACAGCCAAGGCTGTCGGCTGACAATCGTTGTACCGCCACAGCATGGAGGTAGTGTTGGGGTGTTCAATATATTTCATGAACCTGTTATAACCCCCATGATATTGCTTTTCCTTTTCCAAGTTTGATCATTGGTGTTTTTTCCCACCACATTTGGACCACTGACCAACCACTACCTTCCGCCTCGGACCACCACCGAGGGGTGGTTATTTGTTTCAGCTTCCATTGCATTAAGTTAGATTTAGATGCATTGGTGGGCTATTCTTTTTTCTAGTTTGTCCTTGGTGTGTGTGTATGTAGAGGTTTAAGCCACTATGTGACTATCATACCACCACCGTCGGCAACTAATAATCGAAGGTTGATCACACATCACCATCACTGGACCACCCCCATGACTTGGTTTTTTGATGTTGGTAATTTAGTCCCTTGGCTTGTGTTCATTTATAGAAGCATTTATATGTCTTATAGTTTGGTTTGCCTTTGGTGAGGTTGCTTGTCATTATCTTTAAATCGTTGTATCGCCATCATGAATCCACCATGTTACCACCTTGGGATTGATGGATTGAGACTTGATGGTTGTGTTGCAAATTAAACTCATGCATAAGTTATGATTTCATGTGAAAGTTCTAACCTTATATTCATTGGTTCAAGTTCACGCTTAAACCATTGTAAAGGTCTTAATGTGTGTCTCAAAACTAATAATTAGACTTTACTTCATTAAGAGCTTAATATAATATGTATATATAGACTAAGCAAGAATAAGTTGTTAAAATTGAAAAAGATACAAAACGTTTGTAACAACAACAGTCCCTGATCTTGCAGACCATTTTGTGAAAAATAGAGAGGAATTAGGGGGAAACTTACAACATATAGAAGTTGTTGGAAATTGAATCTAGTTTCTAGAAATACTTGTCTTATCTCATTTGGAGTTACGGTCCAGAAGATATGACCAAAACACTGGTTAGTGGTTTAAAACAACTTATTTGAGAAAATTCTTAAATTATCTTATTAAGTCCTTAATGTATCAAGACCTTAGGAATCACATAATTTGGTATATAATGCATGTTTTAAGAAGTCTATAAAGGTATATGATGGTTACTTAAGTATGAGCTTAGGTGGAAAACAAAACCGTAGTAAAGATCATGATTTTATGTGAAAAACCCAATCTTAAAGTCTTTGCTTTCAAGCTCATGTATTAAACAACTAGAAGGGTCTTAATAAACATTTTAATGGTATTAATCAGAGCTTATTCTATAAAGAAATTAATGGCTTTATAAACTTGATTAACGGCTTAATAAACGACAAAAGGGGAACTAAAAGATATTGTAAAGTAATGAATAATGCATAACAATTTAATGCAAGTACTAAACGGTGACCATTGGTAATAAACGTAGGTTGATCAGAAGTAGAAGTTCATTTTAGCTCACATCACTTATATTGTTCAGTTGCTAGCAGCTCAGTCGTATCAGGTGAGTTACACTCCCTTATACATGCTATTATGTGTTTATGCGGTGTATACTCGTTTATATGCTTGTTCAAACAGATGGACATATTGGCCATGACAAGCCCTTCGAGGGAAGTAGTCAATTGGGTTAGACAAAGTATCGTAGGGGGGGCAAGAAAGTATCAGATTTATGTCTTTGTATGTAAAAGGGGGAGTAAGGGAGTATCATATTCATATTCACGTGTATTATGCTTGCATGTCATATGATAGAATATGTGGTTGTTGTGTGCTCAGTAAACATTGTGCTTACTCGTTGTTAATTGAACTTTTTTAGGACCCTTTCGATAGACATAGGGAAGAACTGGTGTGACCGCTCGTTGCGTGCATTCTCAGTTTTCATAGTTTTTACTCTGACATATAATTGTAACATGGGTTTAGATTTCCACATTTTACTTGCAATGAAACTTTTAATATACCCGGATACGATTTTAGAAACTAAATAAAGGTAAATTAATATTTATCTTAAAAATTTAGGTTATTACAAGGTGGTATCAGAGCATGGTTTGAGGGATTCATATATGCACTTGTGTGTGTTGAACTCGAACCAAGGCTCAAACTATATATCGTCTCTCTCCTTCCTTCCCTCCCTCTTTCAACCCCCACCCTTTCGCTCTGCCTAGTGTCTCTATCACAAGTTACTAAATCCTATCACCTGAGACATACATCATAGTGTCTCTATCGCATGTCACTAAATCCTATCAGCCAAGACATACATCAATATAGTATGATATGCTGCACAGTCTAATAAATCATATAGAAGTTATACCATCTATAAAAATTTGAAATAAAACCACATCTATAAAGTCATCAATTAATTTAATAAAAAAAACATGCATATGCACACAAATCAACAAACATCGCAACAACATAATATTACGGTAATAAATAAACCACACAACAATTATTTCTAATGCTAATAAGTAATAACTAATAACATCCAAAAACTCATCCCATTGGGCTTGCAAGTCACGGGGAAGGATTTTTCCATCAAGATGGGCATCATTTAGCATTAGCAATATGATTTCTAATACTAATAACATCCAAACCATGCCATAGACATCAATTTACATCACATTCCTCCCATCCATGATAAGAAAAGTGAGAAGCCAATGACCTCTTGATCAAGTGGTAAAGGCGTCGCCCTCTCTCTTTGAGGTTGAGGGTTCAAATCTCATTAGAGACATATGTGGATTTATGAGTAGTTTAGGAGTAGGATAGATTTGCCGTTAAAAAAAATAAATAAAAAATAACTAAGGTTCTAATGCACTAATTATCTACCTCGAAAGCTATATACCTCAACCCCTTACTCCTATAAATTGACATCGCTAATGCTCAAATCAATAAACAAGCGTCAATCTACAATCCCCTCTTGGCCTCCCTTCCTCCTCTTGATCATCAAAACGACAAAAAGGAAAACAACAATTAAGAGTCTCAATCCGTTTTATACTTATCCCATTAATATAATTTTAATTAAAATTGAAATTAAATAACTTACGGTCAATATAAGTTCACATGATTGAATTCTAATAATATATTGTTCTTATTACGAATATATATATATATATATATATATATATATATATATATATATATATATATATATATATATATATATATATATATATATATATATATATAATTAATATAATTTTAATTAAAATTGAAATTAAATAACTTACGGTCAATATAAGTTCACATGATTGAATTCTAATAATATATTGTTCTTATTACGAATATATATATATATATATATATATATATATATATATATATATATATATATATATATATATATATATATATATAATTAATATAATTTTAATTAAAATTGAAATTAAATAACTTACGGTCAATATAAGTTCACATGATTGAATTCTAATAATATATTGTTCTTATTACGAATATATATATATATATATATATATATATATATATATATATATATATATATATATATATATATATATATATATATATATATATATATATATATATATATATATATATATATATATATATATATATATATATATATATATATATATATATATATATATACTTACTAGGGAATAAAAAAGCTCAAGATCCGGTACCTAATCTTACATTAATAATTGAGTGTCTTTCACGTAAATAAATAACACCATTTTTAGATAAATAAAAAAATCAATTAAAATCAAAAAGCAAAATACAAATTAATGAAATATGTGTCCAAATGATAAACAGCTCACACCTCTCAGCACCGATAAAACCCCCACTCCTCTTCTTCGCCTCACTCACCTCCTCTTCACAAAACCCCTGTGTTTTCCTTTTTTGAATTTCTGCAACGCCGTATGCATTAGCAGGTTGTACCTTCCACTCAACAGTACAACCCACAAGAACGAAAATGGAGGCTTTCCATCTTATCTTTCTTCTACTATGCTCTGTTTTCGTTTTCGCTCATGGGTTTTCACGAAATCTCCCCATTTTATCTTTCGATGAAGGCTACTCACACTTGTTTGGGGATAATAATCTAATCGTTTTAAAGGATGGAAAATCTGTGCACTTATCTCTCGATGAAAGAACAGGTTCATTCATACACTAAATCCATTTTCAAATAGATATATAATCTTATGGTGTTTTGTGTGTAATCTGTGTGCAGGTTCTGGATTTGTGTCACAAGACCTTTATCTCCATGGATTCTTCAGTGCTTCGATTAAGCTTCCTGCTGATTATACAGCCGGTGTTGTCGTTGCATTCTATGTGAGTTTTATTTTTTAAAAATTAATTGAATATGGGTTTTTTAATGCTGGTAATGATTACCTTTTACAGTTGAATTTAATGAGTTTAACCTAAAGTGGAGCTATGTATGATATTCTTGATATCTTTTTTATTTGTTTATCCATAAAAATAAAAAAGATTTAAAAATTTCTGCACCAAATTTGTTGATGGTCCCTCTGTTCATTTTATTATTCTATCTTTATATGATATATCCGTCTTAGATTGAAAATTACCAAATAAGAAAAAAAGAAAAGGAGATTTGTTATTATTGTTATTTAAAATGTTTGCTGAAAAATTACCCCACATCAGAAAAGGAAAATTTTATTTTATTTTGGATATCATATAAATGAAATTGTTGTATTTATTTCAGGATACAGAAAAAATAGATTTTTAGTTACTTTATTTTCATTAAAAGCCATCTTTAAGACGGACAATAGAGTCAACATTTTCATTCAATTCTTCAAGGTAAACGTTTTAATGTTGATACAGTTGATTTGATTATCGAAATCTTAGTAATTCTTTCCATTGTATTCAAAAGATTCTTAAAATTTTATTAAACCTCGTCAAACCAAAAGTTAAAAACTTGTACCTCATTAAATTATTTAACTAAATAAGATTGCTTGCATCTTGGACCTGTGTTTCGCCTTTATGTCATCGAAGTTCGATTAAACATTAAAAAACCTATTTATTATTGTTCTTCATTTCTTGATACCCGTTCCTTTTCTTTATACACAGTAACATTATTATTAAATTCTTCCTCAACAAAATCACTTCTTTTCATGACATTTTAAATACTGTATTGTTTTTTACTACACGTTTTTACTTCCCAAATATTTAAGTATCGATTCCAATTTTAAACACCTATACTCTTTTGCAGATGTCAAACGGTGATACATATAATAAAACCCACGACGAAATTGATTTTGAATTTTTGGGTAATATAAGAGGAAAAGAATGGCGAATTCAAACAAATATTTACGGAAATGGAAGCACAAATGTTGGAAGAGAAGAAAGATACGGTCTTTGGTTTGACCCTTCTGATGATTTCCATCAATATAGCATTCTCTGGACTACTACTAGCATCATGTATGATTTTTTTTTTTAATCTTATAAACAATTTTGTTTTTATATTAAAATGTGAAATACCCAAATGGTCCCTCCCACAATATCAATTTTTACCGTTTAAAGCTGAAGTTATAATAATGGGTTTTGTGGTACATTGTATCTGGTAATAGAAGCAGTGGTTATATAACTTTTTATGTACACCAACAGTGACATCTCCTCTGCCCTTTTTCAATCATAACATCACCTGCTTCAGTGTTTTATTCATTATTAAAGAGAGGGCAATTTGGTAATTTTTCAGATTTTATGTTGATGACGTGCCGATACGAGAGATTAAAAGAACGGAGTCAATGGGTGGAGACTTTCCTTCGAAGCCGATGACTTCATACGCGACGATATGGGACGCTTCCCAATGGGCTACAAATGGGGGTAAATACAAGGTAAATTACAAATATGCCCCTTATGTTGCGGAATTTTCCAATTTCGTCCTCCATGGATGCACAGTGGACCCCATCGAGCTCAATTCGGTTAATTGTGAAGCGAAAACGGGTTCCGACTCGATTCCGACCGGGATTAGCGCCTCACAAAGGGTAAAAATGGAAAGTTTTAGGAAGAAATATATGCAATATTCGTATTGTTATGATAAAGTAAGGTATAATAAACGGACGGCTGAGTGTGTGTTTAACGCTAAAGAAGCTGAGAGGTTGAAGAGGTTTGATCCGGTGACGTTTGGTGGAGGCCGCGGCCACCACCACCACTATGGGAAGAGACACGTGGCTATTTAAGGAGGGTTTTAGTTTCTTTATATTATCACTATGATGGCTTGGTTTTGTTTTTGTGGTTATTTTTATATGTGAATAGAGGTGAAGTGGAGGATGGAGCATATAATGTATAATTTGTTTGTGGCGAATATTCCCATTTGTGATCTTATCGATTTATATTTTATATTTATCTTCCATGAATTTAACGGTTACTTTTACATTTTCATGGGGGGTAATGTTGAAAAGAAAATTTTGCGATTATTTTGGCAGCTGATCACGCGTTTTGTAAATTTTGATCACGCGTTGTGTAATTTTTATCGACCGAGTTTCGTTTTGTCAAAAGGTGACGGCGTTTCTCAGGTCAAAAAGTGCGGTTATTAAATATTACCCCGTTAATTTAAAATATTATTATCATTGTATATTGTAAGCATGGAGGCTTGTTAACATACACTTTTTAAATATGCTAAAATGTATCATGTCTCACAATTGTTTATCTTAGTTTGTTGGTAATTTTAGTGTATCACTCTCATTTTATGTAATTTGAACTAACATGTATCCTAATATATGTTTGGGTATGTGCGGAGTGCACACATGTATAAGGTCAAATAAATAGCCGGTTCGATGACAAGTTGGGGGTCCGGGGGCAACGCCCCTGGGCTCGGATTCCATGACTCTTCAGATTCCATGACCTTTCAGATTCTATACTCTTCGGATTCCATGACTATTGGTATTCCATGACTCTTCGGATTCCATGACTCTTGGTATTCAATGAATCTTGCTATAAATACAGCTCTTCTCTTTGAGGAGAAGACACACCCTTTAGCTCTCGTATTTCATCAAAACTCTCTCAGATCTCCGTAACAATTTGGCTCACGTTTTCTGTGCCTAGATTCGTGAGTGTCCTCTTGGATTATCCTAGGCTGAATTTCTCATAGGGTAGAAATATCAGTTCGGAAAGTGATCTCATGATCCAGGAGGTATCCAGATCTCCACTCAAACTCTAACCAAATTCTAACAATCGAATTGATATTTCCTATTTCTGGAGATGGTTGAAACAATCCGCGAGATGACTACGAAGTTCGCAAAACTGGAGAAGAGAAGGGGAGGCCGAGAAGAAGAGTGGGACAAAGAATCGTAAGGGGCTGTTGTAGTTTAATTGTCTTTGCAATGTAATCCTTTGTCTTTCCTTTCTCCTTTGCTCTAATCGTGGAACATAACCACCACAATTCCACCGTGGGTTGTGTATGCGTGTTGTTGTTGTGTGTGGGAGGTTATTGTTCCTTGATGTCTAGCTTAGAGAGGTGCGTTTGATCTCCTGATTTTGAGTCTCCCTTGTGGTCATTTCAGATCTTAAAATGGTCTTAATAAAGTCTTAATGAGTTTAGGAGTTGAAACCTTAGACCCTAATGTCATGTTTGTCATTTTCGGATTTTCACTATTTTGGACATGTTCTTAGACAATTCGTGTAAAATCTTGTACTTGACAAATTGAGATGAGCCATACAATTCTGGAAAGGTCTAGGTGTGTAGTTTCTTCATCCAGAAGGCCTTGGCCTAATTCATGTGTTAGGTGAATATTGCAATATTCACCGAGTGGTCTAAGTTCTGTCAAATTTGGTCCCCTGCCTTAAGAAATTCATTTTAAATTGTACAAATATTTTTTGGGAGCAAGGCCACTTGCCTTAGTTCACTTTTGAAGTCTAGTTTGTCCTTACCAAATTTCAGAGTTCAGTTCTTAACCCATTTTGATCGATTAATATTTCTTCAATGGTGGTTCAGTAGGTGAACTGATTATATCAGTCAACTTTGGGGATTTTTTTTGTTCTTAGAAGGTGCAAATGACATGAGGTCAGGGCCTATAGTCTTGTCTTAGGGTCTTGGTTGTCCAATGTTTTTCCTAGAATTTATTGATGATCCTCTCTAGGTTGAAAGTGGCAATCTGTGTAACCTGGTCTGGATTTGACATATTTTGATACCCAATCTTGGTTAATTTGTATATAATAGAGGAAAAATAGTTAGTGCATGTGCCTTATATCCCTGGAAAGCTAAAGAGGTGAGCTAGGTGACTGTCTAAAAATATCATTGATTGGTTAAGTTTAAGATGAGCTTAAAGGGATCATAAACAGACTTTCTGTTTTGGGGTCAAAACAGCCATTTCTTAATGTTACTAGAAATTCGACTGTTTTGGAACTTGTACACAGTGACCTGTGTGACTTTTACTCTACTCCTTCCTTAGGTGGCAAACGATATGTCATCACCTTCATTGATGACTGTACTCGGTTTTGCTATGTGTATTTGCTTATTGCTAAAAGTGAAGCATTGGAAAAGTTCAAAATATACAAAACCGAGGTGGAATTGCAATTGGGCAATTTGGTTAAATGTCTTTGGACTGATAGGGGAAGTGAATATATGGATCCCATTTACTTCCAATCAATCGGTATCATTCATGAGACCTCAACACCTTACTCGCCTCCACAGAATGGAATTGCTGAACGCAAAAATAGAGTTTTAAAGGAAATGGTAAACTCGATGTTGTCATACTCGGGATTGAGTAATGGATTCTGGGGAGAGGCCATGTTAACGGCCTGCTATTTGTTAAATAGGGTTCCAAATAAAAATAATAAAACAGTCCCATATGAACTTTGGTTCAAGAAAAAGCCGAATTTGAGTTATTTTCGAGTTTGGGGATGTCGGGCAGTTGTAAAACTAACCGATCCCAAAAGGTCAACTTTGGGGGAACGTGGAATAGATTGTATATTCATTGGATATGTGGAACATTCCAAGGCATATAGGTTCTATGTGATTGATCCTAATGATTCAGTTTCGATTCACACCATTATCGAGTCACGAGATGCAATTTTTGATGAGATGCGTTTCTCATCTATTCAAAGGCCTAAGGATCTGAGTTTTAGCACTAATGAGATGCAAAATCCAGAAAGTTCAGATAGTGTAAACGGTTTTGTTGAACCAGAAACACGAGAGCTTCGAACGAGCAAAAAAAGCAAAATCCCGAAAAATTTCGGTTTCGATCTCCAAATGTATTTGGTGGAAGGAACAAGGGATGATGAGGTTCTTCAATACTCGTATTGTTATAGTATTAAGGATGATCCAAAGACATATCAAGAGGCCATGCAGTCTCGAGATGTAATTTTTTGGAAGGAAGCAATTGATGACGAAATGTCATCAATTCTTGAGAATAACACTTGGGTGTTAGCTGATTTGCCTCCAGGTTTTAAACCACTTGGTTGCAAATGGATTTTCAAAAAGAAAATGAATGTTAATGGGACTATTGACAAGTTCAAAGCCCGGTTAGTCATTCAAGGTTTTAGACAAAAACCCGATGTTGACTATTTCGATACGTATGCTCCGGTTGCACGTATCTCTACCATTAGATTATTGATTGCATTGGCAAGCATCCACAATCTGATCATTCATCAAATGGATATGAAAATAGCATTTTTGATTGGCGAACTCGATGAGGAAGTTTACATGAAACAACCTGAAGGTTTCGTTATGCCCGGTATAGAGCATATGGTATGTAAACTTGAGAAATCTTTGTACGGGCTGAAACAAGCGCCCAAGCAATGGCATCAAAAATTTGATGATGTGATTTTGTCCTATGGTTTTAAGTTAAACCAAAGTGACAATTGTGTTTACAGTAGATTCGATGATGCTATTGGTGCTGGAGTGATCATCTGCTTATATGTAGATGACATGTTGATTTTCGGTACTGACCAAAATCAAGTAGATGAAACAAAGAAATTGTTATCATCTAAGTTTTCCATGAAAGATTTAGGAGAGGCCGATCTGATTCTTGGAATAAGAATTAAGAGGATGAACAAAGGATTGGTAATGACTCAGAGTCATTATATTGAGAAAATTCTAAAGCGGTTTAATTTTGCCTATTGTTCACCGGTGAGCACTCCCATGGATCCAAGTGTGAAATTGATGGAGAACAAAGGAACTCCTATTTTACAATTGGAATACTCTAAGGCCATTGGTAGCTTGATGTATGCTATGACAAGTACCAGGCCTGATATTGCTTTTGCTGTGGAAAAATTGAGCAGATATACTAAGAATCCTAATGCTCAACATTGGCAAGCAGTGAATAGAGTATTTAAGTATCTCAAGGGAACCATGGATTATGGATTGAGCTACTTGGGATATCCTTCAGTCTTGGAAGGAAATTCAGATGCAAGTTAGATAACCAACCTGGAGGATCATTCCTCAACAACTAGTTGGGTTTTCTTGCTTGGGGGAGGTGATATCTCCTGGGCTTCTAAGAAGCAAACTTGCATTGAAAACTCAACAATGGAATATGAGTTTATTGCTTTAAGTTCTGCTGGTAAAGAAGCTGAATGGTTAAGGAACTTGGTCTATGAGATTCCTTTGTGGTCTAAACATATAGCACCTATCTCTATCCGTTGTGATAATGTTGCCGCCTTAGGCAGGGCTTATACTCAAATGTGTAATGACAAGTGTTGACACTTAGGTGTCAGACACAGTATGGTTAGAGATCTAATCATGAATGGTGTAATTTCGATTGAGTATGTGAAATCACAACACAATTTGGCAGATCATTTAACTAAGGGTTTGCCAAGAGACTTAGTACACAAGTCTGCGATTGGGATGGGATTAAAGTCCATCTAATTCTGTAATGGTGAGACACCCAATTCCCTTCTAATATGACATTAGGAGCTGAATTCAATGTGGAAAGCTCACACTTATAGATTGGAACACATGAAGTATTCATCCCAGGTAATGTGTTCGGTTCTACAGTTGACCAGGTTGAAGTTTAACTTCTTAATAATTCCTTTGATTAAATGTATGTGAAGATACATGGAAAGGAGTTACCTACGTGATTGTGAAGTGTAGCCGCACTTCAAGAGGTTGTGGACTTGGCCTTGATACGATCATGAGAGGATTAGGACACACGACTTTATAATAGTGTCAAGTTGTATTTTGCTAGAAAGATCAATAAACTAGTATGTATTTTACCTTCTGGTATTCAAATGGTTGATGGGTTCAATTCTTAGAACACCCTAATTCTCGAGTATTTGTAAGTGTATAATACTAAGTGGAAATTCAATCGTTTCGACATTTTCATTTATGTACTGGTTTGGTTTGTTTTGATTAAGTTACGTTTGTTCAAGGGTTACACTAAAATGGGGGAGGATTGTTGGTGATTTTAGTATCACCAGGTCATTTTATGTAATTGGAACTAACATGTGAGCTAAGGGTTGTTTAGTTTGTATCCTAATATATGTTTGGGTATGTGTGGAGTGCACGCATGTATAAGGTCAAATAAATAGCCGGTTCGACTACAAGTCGGGGGTCCGGGGGCAGCGCCCCTGGGCTCGGATTCCATGACCTTTCGGATTCGATGTCTCTTCGGATTCCATGACCTTTCAGATTCCATGACTCTTCGGATTCCATGACTCTTGGTATTCCATGAGTCTTGCTATAAATACGGCTCTTCTCTTTGAGGAGAAGACACACCCTTTTGCTCTCGTTTTTCATCAAAACTCTCTCAGATCTCCATAGCAATTTGACTCACGTTTTATGTGCCTAGATTCGTGAGTGTCCTCTTGGATTATCCTAGGCTGAATTTCTTGTAACCCGGGCATAGGGTAGAAATATCAGTTCGGAAAGTGATCTGACGATCCAAGAGGTATCCAGATTTCCACTCAAACCCTAACCAAATTCTAACACAGTTTTGCTCAAAACTTTTTTTTTTCATCTTTCGACAGATTCAGATTTTACTTATTACAATTTAAGCCCTCATTAAGTTTTTTTATTACACCTTTGCCCAACTTTTATACTTTGCGACATCCGGTTTCTATTTTTACAATTTTCGTTGGGTTTTTATACAAATTTAGTTTTTTATATGATTACCTTTTAAATTCTATATGTTTTTTAGTTTTTATGTAAGATTGTAATTTTTTTCCAGTTTGTATATTTGTTTTATGTATTTTTAGATTTTTTTTCAATTTTGCTCTTTTAGCAGATTCAAACCGTGGCAAAGCACGGATATTGTTGCTAGTATATATACAATTCTTGCCAAATTGGAAGGACCTGCACTAAAATGAGCATTACTTTTTTAAATTACAAAATTCACCCTTAAATTCTTTTTATTTATTCACAAACTATCTCCAACTCATTTTCTCTTTAACTTTTGGTTTTTAAAAATTACAACATTAACCCTTAAAGTTTTATCATTTATATGTATTTCAAATTTTTTTTTTAAATTATAGTTCCATTTTAAATCTTTATTTTTGACATATATAAAGTGAATTAAAAACTAAAGCGTTGCTGCAGCTATTCCTTAGTTATACACAATTGTCGCCATTTTTATTAATTGGCCATAAAGTTGACAACTTTTACAATTCTGCCATTAACATAGAATAAGCTATTTACAATTTTAGCCATTATATTTATAAATTTAATAATTACAGTTTCAGCCCTCTTATATTTATAAATTCAATAATTACAATTTCAGCTCTTATAATTTAAAGCTTATAATGATTATAACTTTGGTCCCTATAATTTTTAATTTAGGATAATTACAGTTTACGTCTTTATAATTTTTAACTTGCAAATTTAAGATAATCCCAATATTTTTTAATTTTCATAAATACAGTTTTGATCCCTATACTTTTTAATTTAAAGGATAATACTTTTTATTTTGCATAATTACAACTTTTGTTCTTATAGTTTTTAGTTTCCATTATTCACACACCACCCAATAATTATTCCCTATAAATTTTTGGTGTCTTAATAAAGCATATGTTATTTTTTGCTAAATCTCATGTCGTAAATATCGTTTGATTTTGAAACTAATTACATTGTTGTAATCGTCATAAATTACTAACTCTAATGATAAGTTTTTCGTAATTTATCTCAATACAAAATACCATGAAAATACATAATCTGTATAATTTTCTATATTTAATTATTTTCAAGATTACCGCTACATCACGCGACATACAACGCTAGTTATATTACATTAATTTGGATTCTGTGATTGAAGGAACTAAAATATGATAATTTTGCAAGAGTTGAGAAGTTATATAAGTTTCAAATTGTGAGTTGCTAATTTTCTTTTTAAACTGTATTATGTAAAACCTGTTAAGAACAAGACCGGCGGTCTCACACTTGTAAATAGATGGTTTTTTTTAAACAATGATGTTTTGCATAAAAAGAAGTATGATTATTTTAACAAACATATATGGCAAGCTTTTAAAACCGTTTTCTTCTTGTTCCTCATATATGGTCATCCCACAATTTCTATATGGAACTACACCACCGAGGTAAGTCCACAAGATTTCCAAGAAGGAAGTATGTCGAAAGACAAGTTTGAATCATTCAATGAATTTTCAGTCCATTAAATGGACAATATAATGGAAGAGAATGATGATGATGATCGCATTATATCTATGGATATTGCTATAGATGAGCTTATAATAATGTATACAGAGCATACGAGAACCTCATTTCTAACATATTTCATGTCTCCTAAGTCCTAATAACTCCTCTCATATGATATTTAGAGAGCTAGATGAGAGTAACGAAATTCCTCTTCGTGAAGGGCCATAAGAAGTAGAGGATGACAAATGAGACGGTGGTCGAGGAGAGTGACCAAGTAGGACATTTGACATTGTAGATTCAAAGATCAAATATTAAGCATTAAAATCGTATGAAGATTTATCATAATCAAAACATTGCTTAAAAACATGGTTTTTGACGGACCATGATTGCAACAACTGTGGATTCTGCTTTCAAGAAAGGTAATATTGCACTTGTTGATGTTGATGCTGATGTTGAGAAGATGAAAAAAATTGCGCAATTAGGAAAACAATTTACCTTCGATGAACAAGCATAGAAGCATCTTTCTAGATTATTTTGTGGTTCATGATGTGCAAAAACTACTGCCAGTCTACCAAAGTATCACAAAACCATGGTAGATTCCAGGTGGAGGGTTGCTTTTTTTTTTTTTTTTTTTTTCCGTTAGTTTATCTCTGGGAAGAACGAAGGAATTAAGAATAAATTAAAAAGAAGATATTTAATATAGAATAGAAGAGAGATGAGAGGTAAAAAGACACAATTGCACTTATTCCGAAGGTACGTGTTACACCTAATAGTTGAATTTTAAATGAGAGTTAAATACAAAGACCAAAACCACTACGAAACATCCTATAGTGGTATATAGTGCAAAATTTATACTAGACTTGAACCTCAAATTTTTTACAAAATAGAGGCCAAATTTGTGGTATTCTCTTTACCTAACAATGTTTATAAGACAGGAGTGATCCTATGACAGAACAATGTAAAGGGTTAGTAAATTATTTATGCCACACGTTTGGAAGGTTTCATCAAGCAAATTTTTAACCAAATGGATTTATTATGAGTTAACGAAATCCATATTGCTATGTAAATTGGAAATAAATTGAAAAGCCAAGGGGATGGCTATAGATGATGGAACAATATGAAATTAGCGCAATCCAAAAACAATATGAAATTAGCGCAATCCAAAAAGAATTTAAGGGTCCCGAAATTGATTCTATCCTATTTCGATTTGTATGGCCATGTATATTCGACAGAAAAAAGGAGATATTGGTGGAAGTGGGTTTGCACTGTGTATGTAAGGAATCAACTTTGTCGCCTAAATTACTAAAATCGTACATGTTTATTCTATAAATATAACTAACTTAACTTTTAATGATGGATTATTATTACATGATGTCAAATCTGTTGTTATAAGTTAAGAATTTCATTAATAAAATTGCCGGGAGACTCTGTCTTGTCTTGTCTTCTCGAGTTTGTGTACTTTAACAGTGCAAGTGTTACCAACTTACTATTTTTTATAGGAGAAACATTTTCAGATATCAATTTTGGTGCATGGTTGTTTTAAGATGATAAGTTGGTTTCCATATAATTTACCATCAACAAATACAACATGATTAATACAACTAACTATAAAAATAAATATATACACAAAATAATTTCTGTTATAGATATGCATACACATTGTCAGATATGGGTTGTTGATAAGAACCGGATTGGATTCTTATTTAAAAATCACTAAAACAAAAAAAAAAGCATAAAATTCGATAGGGGTGTGGTGGTCCCCCAGGATTTCCGAACTCAATTTCTCCCTCCTTATACCCACACCCTAAAACTAACTTGTTATTCAAGAGACTTGGTCAATAAATTGTTACAAAATATAAACACCAATTAATAAAAGTAAAGTAATTAATGAATTATTTTAGATGTATTTTCTAATTTTATCATGTATTTTTTTTAATTAGATATATTTAATGAATTATTTTCTTATTTATTGATGTTAGTATTATTTAATTAAAAATAAAATATATTTGTTATTTAGTTATTTAAAAAAAAAGTGAGGGGAAGGTAAAAGGTGGCCACTTTCCAACATTCATCAGCATCAATATCAATAGCTACTTATCAATTCTAGTCACCTAATATAACTAATGAAAATAAAATCATATAATTATACCATTTTAATCTCAAAGAACTAAAACGTTTCTTGGCTACCATTATAAAAAACATAAAACCAAACCAAAAATCCGAAGTACATTACCATGATCAATCAGCATCTACCTTAACAAAATCAGACTTACATTACAACCATAAATCTCACCAAAACTTTCAATAAACAAAACAAAAAGACCAAATTCCAACACCCAAATCAAGTTTTCCACCAAAAAAAAAAAAAAACACTAATCTTGACCATCTTGACTTTCATCCTTCACAAGTCTAATCATGTCATCAATCCTCAGTATCGTTATGGCCGCCTCAGTTGCAAACTGTCACACACAAAAGACAAAACACATTTTCTTTAATATTATCTTACAAATAAAAATAAACAAAAAATTCTTTAAAAAAAAAAAATCACCTGTAGTATCTTCACTTTACTCATTGCAGGCTCTATAACCCCAGCTTCCAAGTTGTTCCTGACCGTACCCTTCACCAGGTCCAAACCCATACTACAATTCGATAATCAAAATAAAATCAGTAAAAGGGCATTTTCGGTATTTCATAAAACAACTAAAAAGAACAAAATCTCACCTTGATAGATGTTTCTTATCTGCTTTAGTTTGTGCAGTGTGGTGATACGCGCGTAATTTCGCCACCAAATCAGTTGCATCTTTTGCAGCATTCACAGCAAGAACCTGTCATTAAAAAAAAACTATAATTATCGACATTCATAGGATATTAAATTAAATATTTCAAATTAATTAAAAAAGAACCTTTGGAATAATCAATAGTGACTCAGCAAATTCAGCAATCGCCAGCTGTTCGCGGGACCCTAAAGTTGTAGCAAGGTACTCCAAATACACAGATAAAGCCGCCTCAACTGCACCCCCACCCGCAACCACCTGAAAAACAAAATAAATTTATATAAATTATAATAAAAAAGTGAAAATTTATATTTTTTTTGAGATGATTAATTTTCTTACTGTATTGGATTCGAGGGTTCTTTTGACAATAGATAAAGCATCATGTAAAGCCCGATCCATTTCATCAAGCATGAAGTCATTAGCACCTCTCAGAATTAGCGACACCTGTTCAAATTGTCACAAAAAGAATTCCTTAATACGAAACTTTTATAGTAAAAAAAAAATTATTATTATTAAATCACATACTGCACTTGTTGTTTTGGTTCCTTTTATGAGTATGACATCATCATCTGCAATTCGTTCCTCAACCACTTCATCTGCATATCCAAGGAAAGATGCATCAAAAGTTTCTTCCCCTTCCATGTCAGCAAATGTTGAAACCTTCACATGTGTCAGAAAAAAGTTAACTCAGAGTTTATTAATTTAAAGATTTACTATATGAAATAAAAAAAAAGACAAAATTACCGCGGTTGCCCCTGTTGCCTTTGCCACATGGCGTAAATCCTCCTTACGCACACGTCTCACAGCAATCGCACCAGCCTCAACAAAATACTGAATTTACAAAACAATAATTATAAGATTTATATATTTGTTAAGATAAAAAGCTTACTAAGTCTTTTATATACCTTGAGTGCCATGTCATCGATTCCCTTTGTGGTCAAAACGACATTAGCGCCAGCTTTTAGAAGCTTTTCAATACGTTCTTTTGTCATATCAGCTTCTCTGTATAATATATAAACGGTCAAATTTTAATAAACGTATGAATAATAATAAGTTTGACCAAGTTTGACTCACCTTTGACGGATCTTTTCCAACTCTCGTGGGTCGGTGACTAAAACTTGAACTCCTAATTGCATTTTTGTTTTTTGAAGATTAAAATCAAGACATGCGATTCTTGCAGGGGCAACTCTCATTGGCATTCCTTGTGCTGCACGCCCTGTATTAAGTGCATACCCTTTTAATAAGTAACTTTCTTTAGCACTTTTTCCATGAGCTTTTAGGATATTGATTCCCTGCAAAATAAAAATTATTTAATTAAAAAGTATTCAAAAAAAATAATGATGTAAACAAGAACTAACCTTGATTGGATACTTGATTTCGCCTCGTGCATTTGTCATTTTAACCGATTGTACTGCTTCTACAACCTAACCATGTATTCATTTCATGTTATTTTTTGGAAATAGCATCATACTTTTCTATTGGTAATGTATGTTGGTATTATCTGCGATTTGAGCAAATTAGAAACATACCAGATTTGCAAAGAAGTCATCATCAGTAGCTAATAGTTTAGAAGACATGCTTGTCTTTGCACAGTTCACAAGAGAATCCTTTCCAAGTTTGTCAACCTTAAAGAAATGAAAGAACATACGGATTAATATCATCAAAACATTGCATAAAATATGTTTTTTTTCTTAAATCTAGATGTAAGAAGTAATTTCTGACATATACGCATAATATATTACCTTAACTGAGAGCTTTTCTTCAACATATTTGCAAGCTTCTCTCATTGCAAGCTGCCATCATAAAAAATAAAGTATCTATGAGTATAAAAATGTTGCCAAGAACACTCAAATCATTTAGAACAATATCACAACACTCACTCTGTATCCACTTATTACAGATGTGGGGTGAATCTTGTTTTTGACAAGATCATTTGCTCTCTGAAAAATTATCAAAACAATAAATTAATAAGCTTTTTCCAATTAGGATTCAAACCCATTTGCCAAAACAAAGATATAATAATACCTTGAGTAACTCGGCTGCTATAATGACCACTGAAGTAGTGCCATCTCCTACTTCTCTATCTTGAAGTTCAGCCAATTCAACAAGAACCTATATAAGTTACAAGAAATACAACAAAATCAAAGAGGAAAAGAATAAGTTAATAAATATAGCAAAAGTATAAAACCAAATGATATAATTTGTCATGTATCTCACCTTGGCAGCTGGATGTTCAACATCTAGCATCTTGAGAATTGTAGCACCATCATTTGTTATGGTTACATCACCAATATCATCCACCAACATCTGAAGCATGAATTACACTCGTGAAATTTGATTTTGATGGAAAACAAGTTGTTAAAACGAAGGGAATACATCAAAATCATAAGAATTTTGAGCATTGGTCCTGCCATCCTATCTGATGTCAAGCATTGTATGGAGAAAATTACATAAGTAAACAGATCTTCAGCCTGGATAACTCTAGATTCACTCTAATGGATTTTAGCCGACCGTAGCTAGTTTGGATTAAAGTCCTGTTACTGTCATTGATTCATTCTCTAGACTATCCAAGTTCTAAAAGCCAATTGGCGGTTTGAAGATGGCCGTAAGTACATCAATACGCAATGGTTATAACCACCTTTCAAGCCATTCTATATTACAGAAACAAATTTGATTGTGGACACGCGAATCCGCAGAAATCTAACAGCGTAAAGGCTAAAGGAAATGACTGAAGCGAAAATACAACAGAAAAGAGACGTAGATAGATATTAAATACCTTGTCAAGGCCAACTGGACCAAGTGAAGTCTTCACTATGTTCGAAACAGATTGACAAGCAGTAACTGAACCAAAAGATTCAAAATGAGTTGATTATGGGCGTGCATTCTATTCGAAGTAGATCTGTTAGGGTTTTGGAACATGAATACTTACTATTTTGGGTGCGGACATCTTGGCCAGATTGACGATCCCCGAGAATATCAGGCGCTTGTGAACCAAGAGACATAGCTGGTTGTGAGTATGACTGTATCTGAAGCTACAACTAATATTTCTCCAAGAAGGCAAGAACCCTAATACTGTGAACCCTTGTTGTCTGTTCGTTGTTGAGGGTTTTCTAACTCGGCTTATTTAACAAACAATAGGCTTACGTGAACCGGGTCGAGTTGAACCGTCAGCCAATGCCTACGATAAAGGGTTAACAACGAAAATGCTAATTTACTTGGCTATTCACTAAAATTATTAAAATATCATGTTTGGAGATGTATACCTAGGGTGTTTATTGAACGAAACTTAATGGTTTTTGATAGAACCGATTCAATCCAAAAATATATTAGATTTTTTATTTTGTCAATCGATCTAATCCAATTCATTTTATAAATCGATTTTTGATCTAATCCAATTGGATGTTTGATTCGATTGATTTTATTCGTTGGATATATATAATAAGTTTTTGATGCGGTCAAAAATAGTAAATAAAGCCTTACTATCCAATAGTTAGGCTAAGTAAAGATCGAACCGAGAAACCCGTGGTTGACACTTTGTGTCTAAGAATAAATCAACTATAGTGTCACTCTATAGCCAGATAAATTGCAAACACTTGGAAAACAAACCAAAATTCAATAAAACAATTTGTAGAATAAATCAAACACAGATCTGAACACAGATCGAAAACAACATGAAATCGAAAATCAAAACCTTTATAAAATTGAAAAGTGTAACAAATTGTTCCAACATCTATCGACTATCAAACTACGAAACAAAGAACTACAAAAGTTGAATGCTTACTTCTAAGATCTAAACCCAACATCTAGTGATCGGAGAAATTCCTGAATGCTGAATACCCCGACATCGAGTTGATATAAAACTACGAAAACTAACAAACTAACCAAGCTATCAAATAGAAACTGAAAAGAAATGAAAATAAGCCTTCAGATCCCCCAGATGATGCCCCACGATGCTCTAAAAGTCGTGCTAGAGTCCGATATTTATAGTTGCAAAAGTCTGAGATAGCATCGCTATCTATGGAAGATAGCGGGGCTAACTCCTGATCCACCATGATTTTTCGCAATTTGAAATTCAAATTAAATTGAGATTACGATTTTATCTTTTCGTCGCTTGTTCCAATTTCCACTCTAAATCCTTTATTTTAGTTCTTTTTCTACACAATACAACTTCCAACAAAAGTGAACGGATACAGCCCTTTTATAAAGATAAAATAACTAAAACATGTAAAATACCTGTAAATAAACTAATATAAAAACGCGTTATCATTATACACTTTTGAAGAAATTGGATATCCAACCCTTTAAATCTTGAAGTTTTGAATGGCATTCTAGAACGCCTTCACATGTGATGGGCATTACAAAGCCTCACATGTTCATATCTGATGGTTTACATGAAACCTAGTATTTTTGAAGTCTTGAAGTGGAAGCCTCTATATCTTTCCCATGTATGCTTTAGTTAACCATACCCTATTCAACTTACCTTGGAAGTCCTTTAAGAGGATGTTAGGATAAGCTTATTTTACTCATAAGCACTTTTAGGAAAAAGTGTTTATTAGCTTATGGCTTTTCAAAAAAGAGTTTTTTAAAAAAGTGTTTGGATAAGCTTATGTGGTGGGAAAAGTTAATAAGTTGATAATGAGGTTCAAAAAGTGTTTGACTTAACTTTTATATATGTAAAATGACCAAAAAGAACATTAAAGACGTAGTGTTGGTGGTAGTTGGGGTTATTTGACGTCATTTTCTATTTAAAAAGCCATAAGCTCATCAAAAAGCTAGGATTTTGTGTGACTTTTTAAAAACAACTTTTTGAAGGTGTTGGAAAAGTTAAAATGAAAATCATTTCTCACTATCCAAACATGTTTTTTTAGCTTATTGACTTTTTAAGAAACCAATCAGCCAATCAGAACTTTTAAGAAACTTATCCAAACATGCTCTAAGATGAGGGATATTACTTTATGAGCTACATCAGGGTTTGAGAACTAATTCCAATTAATACACGACATATTATATATTACTTTTCCTTGTGATGACTTTAGAAGTTTGGAAGTTTATAACAATTTATTTTACTATTTGAGATGTTTGAAATACTTAGACTTTGTTTTAATACTTACGATTATGTATTGATTGGTGTTGCCATTGTATGCTATTTTTAACAACTTACTTTTGTTTGTTAAAAGACTTGGAGTTTGAGGCTTTTTCCTCAAATTATTACTTAAATGGTTTTCAAAACTATTTAAATGATGTCTCAAAGACTTTTCTAAATTAGCCATGCGAGGATGGTTCCAATTGGAAACCGAATCATGTTTAAGTGAACTAGGTACTTATAGTATTGCTTAGATTTAAACCACAAATCTTAGAAGATGATTTTGAGAAACGAGTCTAGTAGCATATCTTTAGGTTATCACACCTAGCATTTCCTACTAGAATGCCATTATGCTTAAAACGACTTAGCCTTGGCCTTATCTGTAACGCCCGGTTTCCCGAAAATGAATTACACCTTAATCTTCTCGTATGAGAACAACATTAAAGGGTGTAACTCAATTTAAGAAACAAGTAATACAAAGCTGTTACCAAAGCATAGTTTAAGTCATAAACTATTTACAATAGTATTTAAAACTATCATTCAAAAACCGGGTCACATTACATATTTCAAAACAATAAACTAAGTCCAAGTCCAAGTCCAAGTCCAGCTATCCCTCTGAGACACGCTTCCCCCGATCGCCACTACCAAAACCTAATACAAACAACAATAACAAACAATTTATGAGCTATGAAAGATCAGTGAGAAATTTAAGGTTAATTGGTTTGTATCATCCATTATCTTATTTTAACCAAGCTCAATGGACTATCTCAGTCCCAAGTGTGATATACACACTATAACTCTTTATTCCATATACTCAAAATTTGGTTATACTCAACCAAATCAAAACATAACTCATTTCTTATATGTAAACAACATCATAATAAGGCATAATCATCTAATAATTAACTACTCACCTGTTGTCGGGTTACTTTGTGAAATTCCTGAACCGCGTGTGTCGTGTTCCTGTCCAGCCTTAGCTGTATCACAATATCTCGGGTCAAACTCAATATTCAACAATCTCAATCATACTCAATATCGATAACAATCAAGAATTTGAATTATAAGAGAGGGTTACAATCAAAAGATAGTAATACTATCCTAATTGTAACTTCAAATTTCACAAACTTAACTCATATAACCCTAGGAACATAATACAAACACTTCACTAGCTTAGGTCTCGAATTCGAACTCCCTTACACACACAATTCCAAGTAAACTCACTCTAATTCATGCTAGTTGCAGGTGGTTCATCAAAACCACGAGGAACTATCTCAAATCCAATGATTCAACCGTCAAAACAAGATAAAAATCAAAGAGGATTACCTTTCAAGCTCAAGGAACTAATCTCTAGCTTCAATTCGTGAAAGATAGGCTCAAATCTCGACTTAGAAGGTTTAGAGATGGTTTTCTAGGGTTTTGAGAGGTTTTAGACGAAAAGGGTTTTAACCCCAAATGAAGTAAAATCGTGTTTTAATATCAAATCTGTGCGATTACACGGCCCGTGTTAAAAATACACGGCCCGTGTAATTTACGGTATTGGAAATGGAGTTTGGTCTGTAGAACTACACGACCCGTGTCAATATTACACGACCCGTGCTGTACACTCTACACGACCCGTGTTCATATTACACGACCCGTGCTGTACACTAGTTTTTAGTCTGCAGGTTTACACGACCCGTATAACTCACGGTATGCTCAAAACGATCACAAAGGACTCCTACACGACCCGTGTAACTCCAACACGACCCGTGTAACCTCTTTTTAGCATTTTTCAACCTCAAACTTCTATGAAATGGGATTTTAACTATCCAAACTCATACAATAGTCTAATAAACCTTAATTACACTAAGATTAACTCAAAATCTCAAAAATTCAATAACACGGTGTTACATTATCTAGTTTATCTAGCAAAGAAATTAAGATAAGAACATTAACGTCCGTTAACCTTCTACGTTATTTTATGTTATACTTTCCACTACTAACGATTTGTTATGCCTTGTGGGACTTACCTTATAGGAACGCCTACTATGAGTTTTAATATCCGATTGAGAACATATGGTAAAAACAGAAGCAGCCTAAACACATGTTGGTAAATTAGATTACTAATAACTTCAAAATATAGACTATGACAATTAGTACAATTTTCAACCATCAAAGATATCTCATGCCATTCTTGTATTGTAGAATATATCATTATAGAAATGTTTTCAAATAAAACTACCAAATATTATGATTACTCAGAAAAATAAATATAAATTTAAGCAATTAATTAAATACATCCGAAAACTATAAAAAAACGAGTAATTGTATTGCTTCCTACATTTTATTCCTATTCATATTCCTATTCATGTTAAATTGTGACAAGTGTTATATTTAATAAAATATTCCTATTCATGTTAAATTGTGACAAGTGTTATATTCCTATTCATGTTAAATTGTGACAAGTGTTATATTTAATAAAATTAATTATATTTTAAGACACATGTCATAATTTAACATGAATAGGAATATGGGTAGGAATAAAAAGTAGGAAGAAAAACAATTTCTCTAAAAAAATTTGTTATAAATAACTACAAATTCCAGTAGTTAGTGGTGATAAATAATTAAATCGTACCCCTTTGAGAATACTCATATGGTTTTATTTCTTTACACTTAAAAGAATAAAATAAATGAATAAAGGTATGATTACAGGTATAATTTTCAAAGAGATAAGAACAAGAACACAAATCAAATCTCCTGGACAAAATGTATACCAGCTAGGGAAGAGCACCACATATCCTCCTTATCACTCCTTCTTGACCCGTTAACGGCCTGATCTCACTCATCTTCACCATGGCTGCTGCAAAATCCGACTTGAACTTGGAGGGATTGCTGCTAAATTCCGAAACAATGCTGTCTGTAGATCCACCACTGTAAAGCACTTGATCCGACTCAAGAAGACCCTTCTTTTGCATCAAATTCTTGAAGTAGTTGTAGTCAAACGAATTGGGTGTCACCAAATCTAATGGTGCAAGATTTCCATTTCCAGCATTTATAGGGCAACCACGTCTACGAGTGCTAGCAAATCCAGCATCAATGTCTGATCCATTGGCGTATATCCTATCACGGAACAAGAAGCATTGAGCTTGTCCAATAGTATGAGCACCTGATAAGGCAACCATGTCCCGGGCGTTAAGTCCATTATCTTTGAAGGTGGAAATAAGCGAATCAAGGGAAGCTTTAAAGCTAGGAAGACTCGTTTCTGCTAGAACAAGGCTAGCAGTGGTGGAATCTCTTCTTCCGAGCTTCACCGACCATGAGGGACCACCAACCATTTCTGACGCATCACGGGCAGCCAACGTCAATATGTCTGCACAAGATACAACTCCGGGACATAATTTCTCAACCTCCGACTTGGCAGCGTCTATGACTTCGTAACCTCTTACGGAACCCTTATTAGGCAACGCGTTCCTTTCGGTAACTATCGAAGGTCCATCCTCTAGCAAGATTGATGCATCGCAACCCTGAACGAAGCAGTCATGGAAATGGAGGCGAAGGAGGGAAGCCGCCATGCGACGTTCACGAGAGATGGCTGTCCTTATGCTGGTCCTGATTGTACGAAGTGCATTGGGACATGTAGAGTCATAGAAGGTCGAAGATAACTGTGCGTTGCAGGGTGTATTGTTCGTAGCCGAGAGAAAGAGCAAGAAGAAGATGGCTGTAGAAATATGTCGAGAATCCATTTGAGATATGGTTTTGTTTTAGTGAATCGGATGTTTAATGTCGTTGGGTGAGAATATGAGATGAATCGAAAAGAAAAGGACGTAGCAGAGATTTATAGCTTTGAGATTTGAGCGTACACCGCGTGGTTAAGCTCTCTTTGTTTGATCAACAGTGTAATCATAGGGAGATGGCTGATTTTGTCCATTTACAGGTAGATGCATGGAATACAGCAAGGAGAAGTGGTTTGACTTTTTCAAAAGTCAATAACTCAACTAAATTAAAAAAATTATGTGAACCTTGTTAATAACCTTGTAAATGTTATGATAATTTATAAAATACAATTTCATGTACATTTTTGAGAATATGAAATATGAGATCTTAATTAAAAGTTGATAGTTTTATCAGGAATATCCTAGATGTTTTACAATAATAATATCATATGCTTAGTAATTAGTAATTACATATATATGCCCCTGGTGAAATAAATATTTATCTTTCTTTTTACGTGATTTACTTTGGTTTATAAGATTAGACGCGTTTACGGTAATTAACGTACAGCTTTAAATATTATGAGTTGCTAAGAAGATAAATATAAAATACTGTCAATGTGAGGTATTTGTTTGACACTTTCCTTCCAACACAATTTTAGATCCATAATTCTTTGCATGGTTGCGTCTTGCAGTCTCCGCCGCAAAACAGCATGCGACAACTAATTAAAACTTTCTAAAAGTATGCAATATGTTTACTTAAAAAAAGTAGAAATATAAGAATTTTATAAATGAAATTCAGAGTTAATTTAAAACGACTTCCACCTACGTACCTCGACATGGTTCGAGGGTTAAAAGGAGACTCCAAAATCAAAGTTATTCATAAAGTTTCCTAATTCGTTGTGATTTCAAGCAAACATGACTATAAATTTATACAAATATTTTAAAATTTTGGATATATGAGATTAAGAATGATGTCTAGCGACTTGGACAACCAAATCACAAAGAAAATGTCAAAGAGCATCCACATTTATTATACCCGTAAGGAACTCTATAACAAACGTGTAAAATATTAATATTATATGTGCAATTTATTGTTTATGTCTTTAATATTTGTAACATCAACCTACATAATAAAATTGTTATACATGTACTCATCAATTATTATAAACAAAATGAATTACAAAATTATAAAATTTAATTATAGATGGTAAACCGAATCCCCAAAGCGGCACACACCGAATCCTTCCCAAAGCATATCACTTGGTGATAAATCCTGAAGCACTAACAATATTTTGGTATGCCTTTTGAATCTGGAACCTCCTTTGCAGACAATATTAGTTATATAATAATAAAAAATGCTATCAACATAACGTCAGTTCTAATAATGTTAAGGACTCTTTCCATAACATAAATAGGTGATAGGATCAGTTTAATATTCGAGCTAAAAAAGCTTCAATCGCAATTCCGATAGTACGTAACAGAAATCTGAAATGCGAATGAGTAACTGAAACATACAATTGATCGGATCTTGTGGGCCGATGAGAGATCTACTACTCGCCAATTGGAAATGATGTCGTCGAGGATAGACTTGACGACCTTCCATTCTAGTAGAAAGTATCTCTGAAACACCGCCTCTTTTGAATCATGTTCGTCGTCCTCTTCCAATTCTTCACCCACCATCAAAGGTTTTGTTGCATCTTCTGCTTCTCTTGTCGCCATAAGACGGAGTAAAGCGAAGATCTTCTTTTTCCCGCAGAAGCATCAGGACAAAACTGGATGAGAGAAGGGCTAACCAATGAAGGAGCAGGGGACGATCTGGTTGGGCAGCGGAGCAAGGGCGGAAAGAAGCGGACCGGTGGAGCAAGGGCTGAGCGGCGGAGAGAAGTGGACCGATAGGTTAAAGAGGACGCTTGAGTGGAGTGAGATTTTTTTCGATTCCCGCTAGGTAAGAAGGAGGAGGGAACAATGGAGATTGGGGAAGAACACATTCCGGAACCTAAGTGAGAAAGAGACTCGAAGCGGGATTTGTGAATTTCGTCTTTTCATTTCCCGCTATGTAAGAAAGAGGAGGGATGTGAAATCATTTTAAGTGTTTTTAGTTTTGGGGGTTTTAAAAATTTAGATGAATCGATATATATTATATAAAGTTTAGTGATATTTTAATTACAGATATAGAAATTAGTGTCACAAAATATAAAGTGTCACTAATAGATAGAAAAAACAGTGTCATAAAATGTAAAGTGCCACTAAAAGTATTTTATAGTGGCACAAAAATAAAATGCCATTAAAACTTTGTGCCACTAAATGTAATTTTATTTGTAGTGTAAGATACTTGACTCGCACTAATTGGAATCTGTCCTGAAAGCAACTGTTTGGAGTAAAACAGTCCCGAGCAAAATTAACGTCTTTCCATGGCAGTTGAGATTAAACAAGCATCTTACAAAAGAGAATTTGATTAGAAAATGGGTGATTATTCCTGCCTCTACCCTCCCTTTGTGTAACGGTGTTGATGAAAATGAAAATCACCTCTTCCTGAAGTGTTCTAAGACTATGGAGCTCATGGCTAGGCTTTTTATCTGGTGGGCTATCCTCCCTAATGTGGTGTTAGTATGTTCTATTGATGGTCTGGTTGCTGGGACGCCCAATCCTAGTTTTAAGTGTTCGAGGTGGCGAAATGGGAAGCAGTTATTAGAGCCTTTTTGTGTTCTATTTGGATTTCTAGTAATAATGTATGCTTTAGCAGCAAGACAAAAGTGTGTCCGAGTTGGTTTTTGATGTTAACTATTTGGCCTTAATTGGCTTAACTGTAGGGGAAAAGGGTTTGCGAAAACCATTTAGGACTCCTAGGTTTAATGTTGTATGTTGTTTGGTATTTTTGTTGCCTAGCTTCTTGCTAGTTTCGGTTCAAATAAATATTGTTGTTAAAAAAAAGTTATGTAAGGTACTTACGAAAGAAAATGACTTGATAAACGGATACTGGGGTTAAGGGATGTTCAACTACTTCAATAGACATTACGTGAACTTATAGGTTAAGATGTACCTTTGGGTTTTAAATCTTCTGCTTGAATTAATATTGCTTAAACTATCAATACAGAATACGAGATTGAGCAGAAGGCTTTAATGTTTATGGAAGAAACAAATGATTACAATACAAAACTAAAATTGGGTAGATAAACTCAACCTAATCTATACAAGAAATTATGATTATATACTTATTCAAAGAAACATAAATGAAAATTGACACCAATATACTATCTAGATTTATAATAAGCTAACACCATTCCCCACACTTTCAAAATTGGGAAAGGAAAGAATAAACCAAGTTGAGATTGGAAACTAGGACTTAAAATTGATTCGAAAGGTTTTCTTTAGCGAATATATCAGCTGACCAGTATGTGATAGTGATTGGAAGTATATGAACGATATTGAAAACCACATGTTGACATATTCAGTGGTTGTAAATTACAATGTGCTTTTTGTGTTCATGAAAAATGTTTATCGTTAGAAATCTGGATAGAACCCCAATTATTACACCACAAAGATGTAGGATCTGTCTAGAGAGCCCCCATATTTTCCAAGAACCAATAAAGCCAAACCAAGTTCTGGGTAATATAGACACAATCCCAATATCTAGCCTCCATGCTAGATCTCACAGTTAATGAGTGCTTCCTACTTTCCCAATAAATAAGTAACACCAAGAAAGAAATATATTCTAATAATGGGTTGTCTATCGATCATACCACCATCTCAATCCCCATCTTAACACTCTTTATGTGTCAATGATAAATATGATGAAATATATAATCCACGAAACATTGTGCCATGTAGACACCTAAGGATGTGAAGAATTATTGCATAATGGTGGAACAATGGGACTCCATGACCTAACTGTGTAAACTAGAGTGTGCATGAAACTAGATTAGGGCCCATATCAGATCTGATCCGAAAATCAAATCACCTCAACTTAATTTAGACAAACCTGGTCCGACAAATCAATGTTAGATTAACCATTCATGTGTCTCACCTTGATCCTAAATCATCAAACTGGATCCAAATATTGATCCAATAAAAATTTCAAGATAACCGTTAAAAATGGAAAAACACAATTTTTTTGAGTTTTCATGATTTCTAATGGCTATTGACCATTGAAATAAGATTTTTTTGACACTTTTGAACCATTTTACCTCTCCCTGGTTGGTATAAATTAGTGGTGGATGAATTGCTTTAACCACACTCAACAAAACACTCTCAATTATCTCTTTTTTGGTTATTTTGATTTTTCTCGTAATATTTCGTGTTTTCGGCTTAAGGTATTCTCGATATTTAGTATAATCATAAAAAATGGCATCAAGATCGGGAGTGGGATCATGATCTTCCTCAGCGGGTCCTTGGAAAGACTTTGTTGACGTCGAGTGTACAAACTCAAAAAATAAAGCAAAAATAAAGCAAAAAGGAAAATTTATACTTGTGACGTCGAGTGGCAAACTCAAGAAATAAAGCAAAAATGCGGTAACAATTTTTGGCACAACCAACAATACGATCTTGAGATGTCACTACAATAGCAAATGTCAAACAATAAAGGCGGATTGGACAATAGTCAAGCTAATCATGCTTACGAAGGAACAATTTTCACTTACAACATATGACATGCTTCAAAAGCAGTTTATTTACAAGTTGTTAGTACTTGATGAAATATGGTTAATGGCAACAAAATATAATGTATTGTAAGTAAAACAATGCGGGTAAATTTAATAATATATTTTAAAGAGTTGCATCTATGTTTCTATCGCTTTAAACACAATTTTAATTGTTAGCGGTGTAGAAACTATAATAACAAATATGTCATTTCTTTTAGTGATATCACACTATTTATACATATATTTAATTCATGCGATATCAATATATTTTGAGCTATAATTTGATGCATCTTTTTTAAGATAAATGTACTTGTAATGCTTGGAATTTGTATTTTACAAATAAAATGAGTTGCTAATCGAGAAGGAACGAAACTGGACTGAAATATGAGCTTAAAGAGAAATGCTGACTGCCGGAAGAACATGACACATTTAAAACGCGATAGCGACACGTTTAATTATGAAACACGATGAAAAGGCACGAGCTCACGTTGCGACAACATATAAGGATAGTGATAAAATCGAGGACAACTGTACAGCGCGACATGTTCCTTAAGCCATCATGTCGTGTTCTCAAAGCGGTTTCAAATCCTTATAGAAAGATTTAACCCTCATTCCAGCCGAATATACTAAAAGATATTCATATCTATTGACTTCTAGAGCAATTTTAGATCGATTTGAATGCATCTTAGGCGATGTTAAGGCTGGATGAGGGATTTCAAGCAAGGAGTTAAATGATCAAACTCATAAGCATTCGGTTCTTGAATTGGTTTGTTAATATCATCATGTTTACATACGTTTTCGTAATTCTATTTGTTTATAGTTTCTGATTATGGTGTAAAACCCTATGATTTTGCTTGGTTTTGATTAACCCTAGTTATTTGGTTTGTATTTTAGTAAGGTTGTAAAAAGTTACTTAATTCATTATGCTGGTTTATTCAAAAATCCACATGTGTTAAAGTTTTAATTTTTATTAATCTATGATTAAATTTATGTAGTCTAGATGATTATTCTAATTACATAGCTTGTATCTTTATTGTTTATGACTATTAAACAATTTAGACTAGCGAAGGATGTAACATCCCAGTTTTTATAACAAATTTAAAAATTTTAAGAAAACATTTTCATTAAATAATCAACACATTTTTCATTTATAAAACTACAAAATGTAAACATTATTTAAATTATTTAAAAATTTGAAAACTAACATCTTTCATTAATTCAAAACCCTCTAATATCAAAGCAATTCACCAACAGCGGAAAACAAAACCACATAAATTCAATTCAAAACATAATCCCCCAAAGGAAGCTGCACCAGTGTGTACGCGTCACGCCTCGCCATCACCTACACCTGAAGAACCTGAAATAGTGATTTCATAGGGAAAGGGTAAGCACACAACTTAGTGAATCTAACACGTATACTGCATATCCATGACACATTCTCTATCCCTATCATAGGCACACCACACAACAAGGCACACAGTACAACAAGGAACAAGGCACACATAATAACTACACTCAATACAACCACATCACGCAACATGATCATGGCACCCAGCTAGATCATACTCCGCAACACAATCATTCATGCACCCAGCTCAATCATGGCCCCCAACACCATGATGACACCCAGCTCAATGATGGCACCCAACACACTCACAGAACACAACACATCATTGCACCCAGCTCAATCATGGCCACCAGCACCATGAATGGCACCTAGCTCAGTGATGTCACTCCCCACACTCAAACACCTACTAGAACTTCCTATGGCATGTTACTACCACTTTCATCCTAATAGCACACACGAGCTACAATAAAGGATGCATAACTTCCATACAATGTAGTGATGAACTCACCTTGAAGCAGCACCAGCAACAATCCACACGACAACTCTTGCAAGTCCCACCGAGCTCCACTTGATTGCCTTATACTTCTATAAAGCATTTTAAGTTACTACAAAATACATTAACTAATCATAATATAAATAGATACTTATTGTATGTTTTAGTTAGGTTTTGATAAGCCAGGACACTCACTAAAAACCCAAGACCCCTAACCAATACAATTAACAGAAAAAGGGAATCCAACAGCAAGACTGATTTCCGACCCACTTGGAAGATTTGCAATATTAAACCAAGGAGAGTTTAAAAATAAAATCCTATAAAAATCATAGGTAAACTAGACCCAAGGACAATGTCAAAGGGCCTGACCTCAGGTTAAAACCATTCTCCAATAACAAATGACAAATCCCCAAACTTGACTGATTAGATCAGTCCACCCATTGGACCACCCCTCAAAGATGTAACCAAAAAACGAAATGAATAGAGAGTTATATTCTGATTTTTGGTAAGAAGAAACTAGACATTTATATTGAACTCATCCTACTGGTCTTGCCCCCAAACCATTTTTGTACAATTTACAATGAATTTCTCAAGACAAGGGATCAAATCTGACAGAACTTAGACCAATCCGTGAATATTGCAATATTCACCTAATTAAGACATGAATTAGCACAAGGCTTTATGGATGCAGAAACTAGACTCAAATACCAATCCAGGGATGTAAGACTCAACCCAAATGGACACTTATACGATTTTATAAAGATGATTCAATAACAGTGGAATTTCAGCAATTGCATAACATGACATTAGGGTTAGGGTTTTCAATCCCTAACCCATTAAGACCACAAAAATGTCTGAATGGACCTCATACAACAGAAACAAAGATCAAGAAAAGATTCATGAGGCAATGGAAAGCATAACCAACTCATACACTTACATACACACTCTCACACACCTACACCCACCGTGGGGTTATGAGGGGGTGGTGACACCCTTCGGCTAGAACCAAAAGAAGGAAAAAAAAACGGAGCTACAGCTTACCCACGGTCCAGCTCCACTTGCTCAGCCTCTTATCCTCGATCGCACGCACTTTCCTCACCCTCTACACAGCAAAATGTTGCAGCAACATGGAATGGACAGCAGTAAATACTCGGCAGCAAGAAAAAGGACGAGTTTTACCTCCAAGGAGATCCCAAGCTCAAACCCACACGACCCTGCTGCCTTCCTTCACCTTTCCCGAAGACCCACACATACCAAACATCTTTGCTCCCCTTCTCCTTGCCACCACGAGCCAACAACAAGAAAGAAAAGAAACGACAACTTCACGACAGGAAAAAAAAGAACCCGAGAGAATGAGGGGGAACGAGAGAGAGAAAGGAGTAATCGGCTAGGGCTACATTTTTTTTAGAACGGCAAATCTATCCTACTCCTAAATTACTCCTGGTTATGTTAATGCCAGGATTTGAACCCTGGACCTCCATGTTAGTAACACTCCTTGTTAGCCAAGTGGGCTAGCCCCAACTTGTGGCTAGGGCTACATGAAACTAGAAATTATTGGTTGATCTTTGCCAAACAAATCAGACGCACACTTATTTCTCCCGATCACACAATTCACACATAAAATATGCAACTATTGCCAATTGGCAATAATGGTCCCTCAACTATCTTCCACTATTTTCTTTTAGCCTTTAACTCCATATATCTTAAATACAAGTTTCTACTAATAACCATTTAACCCCTCTAACTTATAATTTAATTTCTATTATTATTATTATTATTATTATTATTATTATTATTATTATTATTTTCATAAAAATATAATTATTTCGTCAAACACAAATATACCTGGAAACGGGGTGTTACAAAGGACCAATTCATATGGTTATATTAGTAAAAAGCTTAAAACTTTGGTTATGTTTTGCATGCCATATTTGACTGATAAGCTAGCTTATTTTTCGAGATTTTTTAGATTATCATGTTTGACAAGTCAAAAAGTAGCTTTTTAAGCTGGTTTTTAAAAAGCTACTTAGACTAGCGTTTCAACTAGACCTGGCAATCCATGTCTACGTGTCGTGTATTCGTGTCAGACACGAATTTACACGACACGAATTTGTAAAACACGTACACGACACGAATTGTAAAACGTGTCTTGGATATCAAACACGTACACGACACAGATTTAATGCGTGTAACACGCGACACGACACGAATAAACACGTTTTTTGTCCGTGTCACACGAAAACATGAATTTACACGAATAAACACGTTTTTTGAGGATACGATGATTTTAGGAATTAGGTTTATTTACAAAATCTATGATGTTTTCTAAATTGGTCCCTCGTATATCAGTAAACGTTAAACTAATCCCTGAACTTCAAGGAAAACTGAATTTAATTCGTGTATATACGTGTCTATTCGTGTCACGTGTTTGTGTCACGTGTAACACGAATTTAATTCGTGTCTTATACGTGTCAAAACAGGTAAATTCGTGTTTGACACGTATAAGACATGAAACACGAATTTAAAATACGTGTCAGACACGAATAGACACGAAACACGAATTCCTAAAACCGATACACGGAAAACTCGTGTCGTGTCTTTCGTGTCGTGACCCATATTGCCAGGTCTAGTTTCAACGAGCTTATTTATAATTTTCCAAATATAACCTTAATTATTTATATAAAACTCATGTTTGACCTCTCCTTTTATGCCATTTTAATTTCCCGGTTAGCTCATCAGCTAACTGTTTACCAAACACCATTTTTTATCAATTAACTTATCAGCTAACAGCTAAGTTATCAAGTATAAACTAGCTTTTCTGTTACCAACTAGCATTTCAGTTAGTCTGTCTGTAAGACCCATTTTTATTTTGAGATGCTTTATAAGGTAGATAGAGTTATTACCTTTTTGTCGGTGTGATTTTACGTATGAGTTGTTTGATGAGTGGGAAGAGGTTGAAACCTTATTTTATACTACTCTTGTTGTGATTAAGATTAGTTAGGTTTTTGTATGAGTTCGAGTGATTAGAAACCCATCTGGAATAAGTTTAAACATTTAAAAATGTCAAAAGAGGTTACACGGGTCGTGTTAGGGTCACATGGGTCGTGTAGGAGACTTTTGTGATCCTTTTAGGCTTACAGTAAGTTACACGGGTCGTGCTTTATAAGCACGGGTCGTGTTCAGTAGCGCGCCGCGGGTTTTAAGAGGCCGCGTCGCGGTGAGTGAATTGGGTTTTTATTGCTGAAGTCATACCGTAACTTACACTGGTCGGGTTTTCGGAACACGGGTCGTGTTTTTGTAGCGCGCGCTGCGGTTTGTAAGAGGTCGCGCCGCGGATCGCGTCTGATGGGGTTATTACGCAGCAAACCCTTATTTCGGGAAAAATATAACCAAAATTTGTTCCAGAGCTTCCTAAGGCGATTTGCTGCCAAATTGAGCCATGAGATGCATAAGGAACCGTGTGGAGACTTCAATCTAACCCCGTAAATGCGTTCTCGATTCCTAATTCGTCGAGGTGAGTGATTTCTTCGTTTTGGGGGTTTTGAAACCCTAACTTTGATTTCGTGATTTTGTTATATATTGTTGTATATGTTGTTAGTAGATTGTTAGTGGATGCTTTTAGAGTTATTGGTGAGTGTATCGTCGAGTTTCTACGGTAGAATGAGTAGAACCGCGGAATTTGGGGGTTTCGGTAAATATAGAGTGATATTTCCCGTTTGTACTCCTTTTTCCTGCTTATGATTTATACATCTTTTGAGTTAGATGTTATTGAGATAATTGTGTATGTTGGAGAATTGATTTAGACTATGGTGATATAACCAAGTCTAGAGAACAGGAGCCCGGTACACGTAAATTGGGGGTTCCCTGTACTAAGCCGATATCAGATAAGTACTTCCGAATACTTGAGTAAGAGTTATACCTTATTGTATATATATGTTGAACATATATGTTTGGTATGTTGATATTGTGGTAGCTTGGAGTTAGAGTGCTTCTGTTATTTGTGGATAACAAGAGACGAGTTACAGTCTTTACCGAGTATAAAAGTAGAGTATATGGTAGAGTGAGTGAGTTAAAGAGTCTTTGAGTTTGATTGCTACAACCATGATGGGTATTATTATTGAGTACAATTGATTGTGAAACGGGTATATGTAAGTGTGTGTGTGTGATTGAGTTTATGAGTAGATCAGTTGTGATACTTATCCCTGATCTAATATTATTACTAATTAGCTGATGTTTGTAAAGCTAATAAGTTTGCAGATTTCAGAGTAAGAAGAAGGGAATAATTGCTAATGTGATTAGCAAAGGAGAATAATGAGAGAGTTTACTGAGAGAGATTGTGGAGTGTGATTGAAATTACTCACTAAGCTTTATAATCTTACACTTGAGAATCTTGTTGTTTTGCAGGTATCTGTAGCAGTGATAGGGCAAGGCATGTGATAAAGAAAGATGGACAACTTAGAGCCTGTCTTTTTAATTGAAGTAGATTTATTGTAATGTCTGGTTAAGATTGTAAGGACCTTTTATGTAATTATTGTGATGATAACATCTTGATCCGTGCTTTGATTACAAGTATACCCATTTTGATGTGTAAATTGTTGAAATTTTTTGGGTGTACTTTGTATGAGAAACCGGGTGTTACACTGTCAAACATAGCCTTTATGTGTATGAAAAGTTTCTAATAGATGACCACTCTTTGCAACCTGTTAGTTTTCATGACCAATGAAATCAACCAAAGTAAATCCTGCATAATATGAACTGGACAACTAATAATAAAGATTGGTAATTACATCATTATTGTAATTAACAACTTTAAAATCATAGGGGTAGTATTCGGACCAAGAAGCTAATCAATTTAGAAATCGGTGAATGATTTTTAATAACCGTTGCACTATTTAGAAATCAACAATAACTAAATAGTAATCAAACCAAGTAAAACACCTATTGACCTTTTTGAATCTTGAATCGAAACCTATCTTTTGTATTATTATTAGTTATTATCCATCAAATTCTCCCTTTCTGTAATGCTCATTTTCGTATTTTGATTTTTATCGCATTTTCGTTTTTTAGATTAATAATTATTTATATAATAATAATAATAATAATAATAATAATAATAAAAGGTTGTATGATTATGTTGAAGGGCTAGAGGGTTATTTTAGACACTTTAAATGTCAAAACCTTTCGTTTAGTGGTTGTTTTTGCCATTATAAAAACTAGGAGGGGTTAAATTGCAATTCTTCTCGTTTGCTCCTTACAACTGTAGCCTAGCAAGAAAGGGACTAGTCTCTTTACCGTATTCATCCCCATTTTCTCGTTGTCCCATTTGTGTCCTTGTCGAGAACTACCATATCATCATCACATATTGGTTTTCATGCATGTAGGGTTGTAAAACACACACACACACACACACACACACACACACACACATATATATATATATATATATATATATATATATATATATATATATATATATATATATATATATATATATATATATATATATATATATATGTAGTTTTGTCTTGACAAATCAAAAAGGCATTATTATGTAAAATTAAGTATTTTCTTTTAATTTAAATTATATTTTACCTATTACACTTACATAATTTGTCGCAGCAACGACACACGGGGTGCATGTACCTCCCCTAGTTAGTACAAATTTTAGATCATACTAGGTCAAATTTTTACCAATAAAAAATATCGAGAGAAAAAACTCTAGTACTAATTTAGATCACAAATGTTTTCAAATAAAACAAATAATATAACATGAATATTCAAAAAAACTAATATAAAAATAACAAGTATTTCAAAATGCATCAAGATTAAAAGAAACTATAAATCCATGATAGTTTTGATAGAAATTAAATCTTACCCAAGAATATTCATAGCTAAGGTTTTGATTTTTTACAATTGGAAGTATTACATAAATGAATGAATATATTGCTTGTGACGCCTTTATAAGATTTTTTAACAACTTACTTTTTTTTTGTTAAAAAGATTTTGAAGTTTGAAAGCTTTTCTCCAAATCACTACTTAAATGCTTTTCAAAACTATTTAAATGATGTTTTAAAGGACTTTTTAAAGCCAGCCATACAAGAGGTGTTTCAGTTGGAATCCGAGCCATGTTTAAATGAAATATGTATTTAAAGTAATGCTTAAACTTAAACAACAAAGCTTAGGAGATGATTTTGAGAAACGAGTCTAGTAGCATGTCTTTAGGTTATTACACCTAGCATTTCCTACTAAAATGCCTTTATGCTTAAAATGACTCAGCCTTGGCCTTATCTTGTTTATCTAACGATAAGAAAATTTTTATGCCTTATGTTGAATGCCTTCTATGTTATTTTGTGTTATACTTTCCACTACCAGTAAGGTCTTGTGCCTTGCGAGACTTACAAAATGTCCACTATGAGTTTCAGTATCTAGAGAACCTATGAGTAATAAGTCAGATGAAATGAAGACGAGAAGTATGATTGGATACACTATTGTAATTTCATTGTGAACCTACGAGTAAAGAGTTATATGAAATGATGACGGATACACTATTGTAATTTCATTGTGAACCTCTGAGTAATGAGTTATACGAAATGATGACGAAGAGTATTATTGGATAAACTATTGTCATTTACTTGTGAGAAACAGTTTAACTAAGCATTGATGTATGTCAAAATACACCAAACATCTAGATAAATAACTTTATTGAAATGACTTAGAGTAGAATATTTAGAAACAAAAGCCGCCTAAAATAACAAACTTCAACCATCAAATACATCTCAAGACTCAAGCTAGTCATTCTTGTGTAGATATATCATTACACAAATGTTTTCTAATAAAACAACCAAAGAATATGATTACTTAAAAAAATTTAATTAAGAAGTTAAATGCAAATCATTACTTAAATGGTTTTCATAATTATTTAAATGATATTTTAAAGGACTTTTTTAAACTAGCCATACAAGAGGTGTTTCAGTTGGAATCCGAGCCATGTTTAAGCGAAATAGGTATTTAAAATAGTGCTTAAACTTAAACAACAAAGCTTAGGAAATGATTTTGAGAAAAGAGTCTAGTAGCATCTCTTTAGGTTATTTCACCTAGCATTTCCTACTAAAATGCCTTTACGCTTAAAGTGCCTTAGCCTTATCTTGTTTATCTAACGATGAAAGTAAGATGAGAAAATTAGCATGCCCTTATGTTGAATGCCTTCTATGTTATTTTGTGTTATACTTTCCACCAGCAACATTTTTTTGTGCCTTGTGAGACTTATGGCATGCCTACTATGGGTTTAAGTATCCAAAACCTATGAGTAATGAGTCATATGAAATGATGACGAGAAATAAGATTGGATACACTATTGTAATTTCATTGTGAACCTACGAGTAATGAGTCATATGAAATGATGACGAGGAGTATTATTAGATAAACTATTGTCATTTACTTGTGAGAAAGAGTTTAACTAAGGCCATGTAGAGTACCAGTCACGGAGTGTCCGTGATGCTTAGGTGGACATCCATCACACATGTGAACACCAACCCGGGTGTCATGTGATAGAGTGTTATGTGATGCAATGTGATGTGGGTCATGGTGGTGTTGGAATACGATAGCATAAAAACAACGCAGCGGAAACAGAAATCAAAATCGTATTCAACCAGGATCACAGAATCATGCACACTTTTGTAACTGTAAAATCAAGAGGGTTCAAGAAATACCTTTTAGATCTCAGATCTGATATTGTTAGGATGACGAGAGCCCAAAGTAGAACTCCTCTAATGTAATCGCACCCAAGACAACGATCCAGCACCCGTTGATGTAGTATATACCTTTGCTTGAAGTTTTAGCACGTAATACTTAGGGTTTTGAAAGAAATCGGCCGTATACCGAGGGGTGGAAGGAGGGTGACGAAAATTAGGGTTTTGGCAACCACTACAACTCAGATCTAGGGTTGTATTTATAGTGCTCCTCATCCTTATCCCCTCCCTTGTGGATATTTCACTTTGGTCCTTTATCCTTATTAAGTTTCTAATTAATATACCTTTACTTTGGTATATTAATAAACTTAACCATTAAGTTTCTAATTAATATATCTTTACTTTGATATATTAATAAACTTAACCCCTCAAGTTTATTTTCGATCTCTTTTAGCTAAATCGTCTCTTGCGTGTAACCCAAAAGGACCCTACTATTTATAATAATATTACCAACTTGTTATAACGATGGGCATATAACCAACAGTCTCCCACTTGCACTTGTTATAACAACTGTATGGTCTAATATTCATTAACCTAGTAAGGTGTATGTCATCCTAGACAAGTGCCGTGTTCATCTAATGAAACAGCCCTTAGGCAAGTGATCAAATATTCCTTTGTTCTAAAAGATATCTTTATGAACGTCTGACATGGAATCATGTCAGTCTCAGACATTCAATATTATGTTTCCCGATAGAGATTTTTGATGACCACAACAAACTGCACTATTGATTCTATATCAATTCAGTCTCGGTACGGCCGTACACTTGCTGTCAGCACCAAATCATCGAGGGGCCCATAGATATCGCTTCTCCTGTTAGGGCAGAAGGAACAAATAAACTTTGACTACACAGATCTCGCCTACTCATCATGTCATACCTGGACATTCCCTGTATGGCTGCCAGTTACGGACAACGTTGGAGAAAACCAAGGCACAACAGACTGCAGGACAAAGAATCAATGCATCTCCGCTTGAAGAATATAAGATATTACCATCTTAGAATTACTCGTGACAGATTCCATGAAGTAATCTCTAAGTGCAGGTTACTCCAATACTTAATCCCTATTAAGTACACATGAGAATTAGTGCATTTCCATGCTATGTCCATCTCTATGGACAATCTACCAATTCCTCATGTCAGTCTTGAATCAATACTTACTCCCAAAAGTATGACCGACTGTGGACAGTTTGAATAATAATTAAATTATTCAGGAAGTCAATAAAACACGCAAAATCGGAACACAATGATAAACTAATGAAATGACTGCCTTTATGCATATATTATGTTCTCCACATAATAATCTTCATATCAGATAGAGTTTTTCATTGCTTAAGTTCCCAATACAAATCAAACTATACTAACTTCACTCAAAGTCAATTCATTTGCATATCTAATGCATATGGACTTAGCATGATCGATCTTGCTTAGTCCGAGACATTGACTTAGTGATCAGATCAGCTATCTTGCCTCATCCGATATAGCTCTATTAACTGAGATGTCTCTTTTGGTAAGAACCCGGATCCTGATTGCGTACAAGAACCGTTTCTATTAGTTTTGGAAGCTACTATCAGTGTGCTTCTTTACACTGAGTTCTCCCATACTATAATGGATCAAGAATATCTTAAACATTTAAGATACTTCGTGACTTCCATCCATTTGACTTTTGCCAGGATTAGCCTAATGTCAAATCATCATGCTCAAGGCATATGATACATTAGGTCTCGTACATTATGCGATTGATCCATATGCAAGTGCATACAGGACTCAACTTATCTCATCCAGGATCTTAATGGAACTAGGACTCTGAGTTTCACTCAGTCCTAAACCCTGATACAGAAACTTGAATCCCTTATAGGAGTCTTGTATCTCTAGATCCGACTGCTCATGTACTCTAGCTTATCCTTATAAAGCACTTAGTTCTACCTCCATAGATCATGATGCTTCATATGCAATAGGTCACTCCTATGTCATTTGTAGCACATCAATTCTCATTTATTTATGATTTCTGGATATAGGGACGTTTACATGAGAACTTTGCTATCTGCATACAACATAGGTTGGACTTCAGTGCTCCCACTAGCACTGACATTTACATAGTTCACTTTTGTTTCCAAAATCCCTATGAAGCACTTAACTCTATCTCCATAGATCAAAATGCTTCATGCGCATTAAGTCTCTCCTGTGTCATTTATAGCATAGCAATTCTCATTTATTTCATATTTCTCGAGATAGGGACATTTACATGAGAACTTTGCTATCTGTGTACGACATAGGGTAGACTTCAATGCTCCCACTAGCTCCGACATATACACATGACTCATCTTTACTTCTCGAAAATCCAAACTCTTTGATTTTCTCATCGAAGCAGAGATTCCAGCTACGAGATGCTTGTTTGAGTCCATAAATCGACTTCACAAGTTTACACACTCTATTAGGATATTTGGACTGTACAAAACCCCCTGGTTGTGTCATATACACATCCTCTGAAAGTTTTCCGTTAAGGAAAGCGGTTTTTACATCCATTTGCCATATTTCGTAGTCATAGAATGCTGCGATGACAAACAATATCTTAATAGATTTAATCATCACCACTGGTGAAAAAGTTTCCTCATAATCAATCCCTTGGGTTTGAGTATAACCCTTTGCCACCAGTCTGGCTTTGTTTGTGTGTACCTTTCTATCCACGTCTGTCTTCTTCTTGAAGACCCATTTACACCCAACTGTTTTAAGGTCAGGTGTTTGATCAACCAGGTTCCAAACTTGGTTATCATACATGGATTTCATCTCGCTCTCCATCATCTCTTTCCTTAAGGCAACCCAAAAGGGCCTGCCACGACTTCCGATAATTGGTAGGATCACAATGATCCACCAGACATTCATCACCTTCGTCAACATGTAATTCATGAAAACCATGTGTATGACGTCCTTTATCAGTTTCTCGAACAGGAGATGGAGTTATGTCAGATTCCTCAGCAAACTCTTACTGAGTCTCAACAGGTTTTACTACCTCTGGTTGAGTGCTAGTGCCAACATCAGGCTCTTTGATCCTTTGAGTCTCATCAAGATCAGTCAGGCTCCCACTGATTTCTTGAATACCAGCTTCCTATCATAGAAGACTGCCATTTATACAACATCATACTGTTGTCAAAATGCTTATTATATCCAAGTACTCTAATGGAATAACACTTCTGTTAATCGGCGTCCTCTGAGCTACACGGTAAACCGTAAGTCTCAAGACCCCAAATTTCTAAATATGCTAGTGAAGAAACATCTACACTCCATATTTCTTAGACAGTGTTTTTAGAACCTTTTGTGTTGGTGCAAGGGTTAGGACTCTATTGTCTCTAAGGTTTAACCTCAGACATAGATTGGAAGCATAATACAATCCATCATAAGTCGAACCTTTATGTTCGATTATAACTCAGACACACCATACAATGCTCGTAGCGTTCTAAGTGGATTTGACTGTTGAAACAATTTTCACAGTCCATTAGATGATTGTATAATCTTTGACTAAGAAACTCTTTATCCGCACTTGGATTTAGAATTCTCATCCTTTGCTCATTTGATTCAATACTCTGTTCTTGAAGTACTGATCACCATATAGGTTTCAAACTCAATAGAGTATTTTAGACGGTTTAGTGGAAAACTGAACGGTCCAAATACATTAGATGTACAAGGTCCAACAGATTCTCAGCCTTTGCCCACAATAACTTGTGAGCAGTGCATAGTTATCTCTCTATGTAGACAAGAATAGCAGTTATCATAAGACTTTCAGTCAAATGATCTCCAGAATCCTATCCATCTGGAGTTCTGGTAGCTTCTTTCAAGTTTACAAAACCAGACAATTCAACTCATACCATTAATCCAAACATTTGGATTCTCTTGAATCAACATTTTCGAACTATTGTTGTGAACCAGTTCTCATAGATGTAATGACCATAACTTTGTTCCAAAATAACTTTTAAAATAACTTTTATTTAAAACAACCTTTATTTAAACCAAGTCAAAACCATCTGATAAAACAATGTTCACATCAACAATTTTCAAATTGCAAAACCATAAACTAAAACACTATAGAGAAGTTGGTTCCTAATCCTATGGATGAAAGCAAGCTGCTTGTAGTCCATGATTCGATCCAGCTCTCCATGGTTTGTACCTCTGCTTTATTCCAGTCTCTGCCCATTAAAATGGCAATACTGGTCATAAGCAAAGCACTTATGGAATTACAAATATACCTGAAGTGCCATACTCTTTGGCTTGCAACTACTTCTATTGCATCAGATATCTTGAGCATTTATGCCTCCCATGTCCCACATCCTTTCAGTGGAAACAAAAATCTTCCTCAGGATTTCAGTATTGAGGTTTCTTTAGGAAAATCATTCCCTTGGTAGGGTTTGTCCTTTTCCTTTTGACACCTCCTTTAGGAGCTGTGGTGTTGGATTCCCTAGCCATGTAAAGTTATACTTTCCTCAACATGCTATGTAATCTCTCTAAGGGTCCTTTTAAGTTCTATACAATGAAGTCCAGAATGAACTAATCATAAGAACTAGTCAGCGAGTTAAGGACAATGTCCGTGACTAACTCCTGACTTGTTGGAAATCCCAACCTCCACATTTGGTCAACGTACCCTCTTATGCTAAACATATGGGTATTGACTCTCCATCCTAGTAACAGCCTACATCCAAATAATGCTTTCATGACTTCAAATCGTTCCCATTTAACCTGCTCTTGGATCATGTCCTTAAGCCGGTTAATCATGTCAAAGCACCAAGACCCCACAATCTTCTTTGAAGCTCGGGAATCATAGTGTCTAACATGAAACGAGCAACCTTATTCGAATCATTTAGACGTCTAAGATGATTGACCATCTATTTCAGCACTAGTGGATCTGGCTGGATAATCCATAGGAACTTTTTCCTTAATCATATAAAAATTCCCTCGACATTGAGTACTCTTCTCAAGTTCTGGAACCAACACGCATAATCTATGCCGTTGAACTTACTTTGATTGAGGAAGCCACGCAGTAAAAAAACTTGTAACTTTCAAACTTTCTTTAGTAGACATCTAAAATAGAGTTTTGTTTAGTTTGATTATCCCTTAATAAATTAATTACCCATAAAATTATTTTACTTAAGGCTAGAATCCATATTTCGCTTTTGGTAGTGAAGAGGTATGCCGTAGTCACCCCCAGAAGTTATTTAGGTAGGCAATACTCTTTTGCCAACTTCAATCTCTATGAAGCTTCTAGATCTTTTGGGATTCATTGAATCTGATCAATGGCATGTTTAATCCCATCATGCTCATCCTCTCTCTCGTGACGGGTATGCCGCGGATCACGAGTTTGGATGGTAAATCGACCACGAAGACTCACGTGACACCCGGCCCATGATTCATGAGTTATCGCGAGTATCACATCATTTTGGCCGAGTCCAATCCGACGCGTTGGCTATAGCACTTCCCACGCCGGAAGGGCCCGGTTAAATGTGTGGTTCTTTGTGGGTAGCATGTGATTCACATTTTCATAAAACGGGATTTCGTTTCGTTAAGTTAAAACATTTTAACTTTCTTTTTGGCAAAATGGTCTCTTAAACTTTTAAAATCCGTTTTACAATTGCCAATAATTTTAAAACATGTTAACAACTTTTAACAATCTAGTTTTGCATATATCATTCTTGTTAAAACACTTTAACCTTTTAATTGGCAATAAGGGTAAATTTAAACATTTTAAAACCAATTTGAAATGCCAATTCACTTTTGAAAAATTCTATTAACTTTTAACAATTTTTCTTACTTGTGTATTTTCAGTAATACTTTTATCTTGAAACACTGTTCTATCAAACCCTTTTGGTAACTCCACTCAATAAAATGTGACAGGCGGTGAGGGTGGTAAGCAATGAATGCTATTTAAAAACCGACCTCATTAGGAATCAAAGAGACCTCCTTCAACCTTCTACACATTTAGAGTAGGTGAGCCTAGTCACGGTCTGACCAATGTTTTTATTTTAAGTTATACATATAGATACAATTCTAATATATATATCATTTAAAATTTTAAGTATTCTTTGAAGATTGTGTTTAACTATTAATTCTATTAAACACGCAAGGATGCAGTGTTAATAATTAATTTAAACAATCATCCATTAAATTTTGAAGCATTTTAAACTTTGTGTTTAGCTATTAATCCTATTGAGCATGCAAGTATTCAATGTCAATGATTAATCTAAACAATCATACAATACTAAAATCACCATTTTATAACAATAAATCTGATTTCAGAAAAATAAAACATCACGACCGCCGCGACACGTAACACGAGAAAACGCGACGCGGTAATCAAAAGAAACCGATCATGACAAGAACGTCGCGACGCGGAACACTAAGAAACGCGACGCGGCAAAACCCTAATGATCGTAACTTTAAAGAAGACCGCGACGCGACCATTCAAGGACCGCGGCGCGGACGTCGACAGATTCGATAATTCAAAGAAAAAAACGATTTTTTTAACAATTCTAATCGAATCTAAACAATACAAAATCATGATAAAGTGGCTCTGATACCACTGTTGGAATACGATAGCATAAAAACAACGCAGCGGAAACAGAAATCAAAATCGTATTCAACCAGGATCACAGAATCATGCACACTTTTGTAACTGTAAAATCAAGAGGGTTCAAGAAATACCTTTTAGATCTCAGATCTGATCTTGTTAGGATGACGAGAGCCCAAAGTAGAACTCCTCTAATGTAATCGCACCCAAGACAACGATCCAGCACCCGTTGATGTAGTATATACCTTTGCTTGAAGTTTTAGCACGTAATACTTAGGGTTTTGAAAGAAATCGGCCGTATACCGAGGGGTGGAAGGAGGGTGACGAAAATTAGGGTTTTGGCAGCCACTACAACTCAGATCTAGGGTTGTATTTATAGTGCTCCTCATCCTTATCCCCTCCCTTGTGGATATTTCACTTTGGTCCTTTATCCTTATTAAGTTTCTAATTAATATACCTTTACTTTGGTATATTAATAAACTTAACCATTAAGTTTCTAATTAATATATCTTTACTTTGATATATTAATAAACTTAACCCCTCAAGTTTATTTTCGATCTCTTTTAGCTAAATTGTCTCTTGCGTGTAACCCAAAAGGACCCTACTATTTATAATAATATTACCAACTTGTTATAACGATGGGCATATAACCAACAGGTGGAGCACACCCAATAGGAATTTTTTTCTTTTTTTAAAAACTTTACCACTCACATATATAAGCAGTCAATAGCGACCTAATATTTTTATTATTATTGAATTATTTTTATTTAGAAAAGATGATGTGCATGGTGTGATGGATATACAATTTCAAATGTGATAGAGTGTGATGGTGATGTGACAACCCTGACATGGAGTGATGAGTATACCTGATGGTCTAAGCATTGATGTGTGGCAAAATACACCACGCATCTTACATAAATAATTTTATAGAAATGACTTAAAGTAAAATATTTAGAAACAAAATCAGCCTAAACTAACAAACTTCAACCATAAAATATATCTTAAGACTCAAGCTAGTCATTGTTGTGTAGGATATACCATTACACAAATGGTTTCTAATAAAACAACCAAACAATACGATTTCTCAAAATATAAAAACAAATATAAATTATTAAGCAGTTAAATGCATCCAAAAACTATAAAAATGTGTTATAGATAACTACAAATTCCAGTAATTAGTGGTGATAAATAATTAAATCTTAGGTTAAATTTCAAAAAATACACTAACTTTTCAAAAAAGTTCGATTTTGACACTGTGTTATTTTTTTTAATTAAGTCACCAACTTTTTAATTTTTCTCAATTAAGTCACTATGTTTTCAATTTTGTTTCAATTTTGACCACTTGACCGGTCAACCCGGTTGTCAGCTGACGTGGCATGGTGACGTGTCAGTCTTGATGACGTGGCGCTGACATGACATGCTGACGTGGCACCAAGGTGTCAAAATTGAAATAAAATTGAAAACATAGTGACTTAATTGAGATTTTTTAAAAACTTAGTGACTTAATTGAAAAAACAATAACAGAGTTTCAAAACCGAAATTTTTGAAAACTTAGTGTCTTTTTTTAAATTAACAAATAATATATTAATTAGACTTATATAATCAAAATTGGTTCGATTCCAACAATTTTTTTGCTCACTTAAGATGAGCTTGGTTAAAGAACCAAATAACTGAAACCGATAATGGATTTTTAAAAACCACGAACCAAACCGTCACGCGTAATTAGTTTTGGTTCTGTAGGAACGAAAAATAAACCGTTACATTTATTACTAAAATAATCGAAAATAAACTTTGCATTTGCTTTTAGAAGCTAGAAAATAATTAATAACTTAATATTATTGACAAAATAAGTGCAAATTATGTTTTTGAAGAACGGCAGGACAAACAGTTATATATAATCGGTTCCGATTTTGTTCGGTTCTAACGATTTTTTGCTTACTTAAGATGAGCTTGGTTAAGGAAACCAAAATAAGCGAAACTGATAATAGGTTTTTAAAGAAACCAAGAATCAAAGCGTCACACAAAATTGGTTTCCGTTCCGTTGGAACGAAAAATAAAACATTACATTTATTACCAAAATAATTGAAAATAAATTGTTACATTTACTTTTAGAAGCTAGAAAATGATTACTAACTTAATATTATTGACAAGATAACTGAAAATTATGTTTTTGAAGAACCGAGAACCAAACCTTATATATAATTGGTTCAAATTTTGTTCGGTTCTAACGAGTTTTTGCTCACTTAAAATGAGCTTGGTTAATGAACCAAAATATCCTAAACCGATAATGAATTTAAAAAAAAAACAAGAACCAAACCGTTACACATAATTGGTTATGGTTTCATTAGAACGAAAAATAAACCGTTACATTTATTACTAATATAATCGAAAATAAATCGCTATATTTGGTTATTATAAATATTCAAATGGTAACATATAGCTCACCATTTCGATAAAATAAATCATTATTCTTATTTTATTTATTTTTCTATTTCTTATCAATTAAATATTTTGAAATGTTTATAATTAGTTTTTGGACAAATTTCAAAAAAGACACTAAGCTTTTAGAAAATTTCGATTTTGACACTCTGTTATTGTTTTTTCAATTAAGTCACTAAGTTTTTAAAATTTTCCAATTAAGTCACTATGTTTTCAATTTTGACGCGTTGGTGCCACGTCAACATGTCATGCCATCGCCACATCATCAAAACTGACACTATGCCACCTCAGCTGACAACCGAGTGGACCGGTCAAATGGTCAAAATTGAAACAAAATTGAAAACACAGTGACTTAATTGAGAAAAATTAAAAAGTTAGTGACTTAATTGAGAAAAAAATAACACAGTATCAAAATCGAACTTTTGTGAAAAAATAGTGTTTTTTTGAAATTTACGCAAATGTTACCTTTCAGGCAGACGGTTTTATTTCTTTACATTTAAAAGAATAAAATAAATGAATGAATATATGATTATTACAAGATATCAAGTTATCAACAGTAGCAAGTCACTAGGGAAGAGCACCACAAATCGTCCGTATTACTCCTTCTTGACCCGTTAATGGCCTGATCTCACTCATCTTCACCATGGCTACTGCGAAATCCGACTTGAACTTGGAAGGATTGTTGCTATATTCCGACACAATGCTGTCCGTGGATCCACCACTGTAAAGCACCTGATCTGATTCAAGAAGACCCTTCTTTTGTATCAAATTCTTGAAGTAGTTATAGTCAAACGAATTGGGTGTCACCAAATCTAATGGTGCAAGATTTCCATTTCCAGCATTTATAGGGCATCCACGTCTACGGGTGCTAGCAAATCCAGCATCAATGTCTGATCCGTTGCTGTAAATCCTGTCACGGAACAAGAAGCATTGAGCTTGTCCAATAGTATGAGCACCTGATAAGGCAACCATGTCCCGGGCGCTAAGTCCATTATCTTTGAAGGTGGAAATAAGCGAATCAAGGGAAGCTTTAAAGCTAGGAAGACTCGTTTCTGCTAGAACAAGGCTGGCAGTGGTGGAATCTCTTCTTCCGAGCTTCACCGACCATGAGGGACCACCAACCATTTCTGACGCATCACGGGCAGCCACCGTCAATATGTCTGCACAAGATACAACTCCGGGACATAATTTCTCAACCTCCGACTTGGCAGCGTCTATCACTTCGTAACCTCTTACGGAACCCTTATTAGGCAACGCGTTCCTTTCGCTAACTATCGAAGGCCCATCCTCTAGCAAGATTGATGCATCACAACCCTGAACGAAGCAGTCATGGAAATGGAGGCGAAGGAGGGAAGCCGCCATGCGACGTTCACGAGAGATGGCTGTCCTGATGCTGGTCCTGATTGTACGAAGTGCATTGGGACATGTATTGTCGTAGAAGGTAGAAGATAACTGTGCGCTGCAGGGTGTATTATTAGTTACTGAGAGAAAGATCAAGAAGAAGATTGCTGTGCAAATATGTCGAGAATCCATTTGAGATATGGTTTTGTTTTGGTAAATCGGATGTTTAATGTTGGGTGAGAAATTGAGAATGTGAGATGAATCGAAAAGAAAAAGACGTAGCAGAGATTTATAGCGTTGAGACTTTAGCGTACACCGCGTGGTTTAGCTGTCTTTGTTTGATCAACAGTGGAATCATAGCGATTGAGATGAGCTGATTTTGTCCGATTACTGTAGATGCATGGAAGCAGCAAGAAAAAGTAATTTGACTTTTTCAAGTCAGTAAATCTACTATATAATAAATTAAGTGAACCTAGTTATTAACGTTGTAATTGTTACGATATTATCTCAAATAAAAATTGATGTAGATTTTTTTTGCATCATACATAATGAGATATTGCTAAAATGTTGATAGTTTTGTCACAAATGCGTAACAATTTCTTTAGATATGTTTTAATTCGATTGGTCAGTTTACATTTGATCGATTTTTTTTACACCCCTACTTAATAATAGAAATAAGTGAAAGTACATGATATACAGAATTAGAAAATGGTCATTTTATAGTTTAAATGACATTAATAAGTTCAATACACTACTAGAAACAGGGTTATCAGCGACGGATTATTCCGTCTCTATCTGCCGCTAAATAGCGTTACGATGGATTAGTGATTCCATAGCTAAAAGTTACATGTCTAATCCTAGAAATCACTTTTACGTTTTCTGTCTCTAATCCGTCGGCAAATCTAGATTTAACAGAATAATTTATATTAAAGACTTATACAAAAAATACCCTATATATTATTTAATAAAATACAGCAAACTGTGCCAATCATAACAGATCTAAACTTTCACAAAATGTTTTGGAACACTAACATTGGTAGCAGCTTCACCATATTTATTTCTTTATCACAAACTAAATAAGACATTACTTTGAATTACATTTGCTTTGTTATCAACTCAACTATTTGTATACAACCACAATCATACAGGTTTAGAAAAACACAAATAAACACTAAAACTCAACTATCTATATACAATACTTGAGGTTAACCTCTCAACCCATATTGAGAAAACTGGGAATTACTTTTTAAGAGACCTTGATGTGCATCAACTCCAATATTCTTCTCTACTGTCTATATATCATAAAAAAGAAACCAATTAAATTCACTTTTCTTGAAAAATATGAAATTTTTGCAAAGATTTTGTTTTCGTGACTTATATAATGCAAAATAAAAATAAACAAAAGATGGTTAACTACCTCAACATATTTCTGGAGAAGAATGTTGGGTAATCTTGATAAGTTGAGTTGGGTTATGGGTATGGGTAATGGTTAGTATTTGTTTGTTTTATTTCCTGATTGAATAAAGAAGGTTTGACCAAGTAAAAGTGGAGGTGAAAGTAGGTGTACGAGTTCCTATTCTTTAGCGGAAGTAGCTAAGTTTTAGATTGTTTTGTTTATTTTTCTGTTGGGTCTTTGTAAACTATATATAGCCATTTCATGCTATGAATAATGCAGCAGGTTTTGAGTCCAAAAACATTCATCTTTCTTTTCTTCTGCATACGTAAGTATTACTCAATAATTGTGAGAGTGCGTGTGAGTGATCTGGAAGTTTTTGAACCAACATTTGGTATCAGAGCAACCAGGTTCATGCTTGGTTCGTAGCAAGAAAACGAAGGCTGATTGCAACTCGATGCAATCAGATCAAGAGGAAGAAATGCAGCAAGAAGAAAGGAAGCAAGAAGAAAGGAAGCAAGGTTGATCATGTTTGGTGATTCGGAGAAAGAACAGAAGTGTGTCGCATGTTAGCAGGGAAGCAACAAAACGCAAGTAGCAAGAAAGCAAGCAACAAGACTGATCGCGTTCGGTTGATCAGAAGAAAGAAGCAGCAGGAAACAAAAGCAAGTAGCAGGCAAGTAGCAAGAGATAAAGAGAAAGAAGCAAGAACGAGATCAAGACCGTTTTATTTTGGAGCTCGGTATTTCAGCAAGGAAATGGCAAACCCGAATGAGCGTACAAAACGGAAAGATAGGGATAATGAAGCCAGCTTGATTCAAGAGGAACAACCGGCTTGTTGTGATGAAGAAACGGGTCATGATTATCAAGATTACGGGGGTGAATGTTGGGTAATCTTGATAAGTTGAGTTGGGTTATGGGTATGGGTAATGGTTAGTATTTTTTTGTTTTATTTCCTAATTGAATAAAGAAGGTTTGACCAAGTAAAAGTGGAGGTGAAGGTAGGTGTACGGGTTCCTATTCTCTAGTGGAAGTAGCTAAGTTTTATATTGTTTTGTTTAATTTTCTATTGGGTTTTTGTAGGCTATATATAGCCATTTCATGCTATGAATAATGCAGCAGGTTTTGAGTCCAAAAACATTCATCTTTCTTTTTTTTCTGCATACGTAAGTATTACTCAATAATTGTGAGAGTGTGTGTGAGTGATCTGGAAGTTTTTGAACCTCCATCCATGGATCAAATCACCCTACATTTATAAATTGAAAAATAAGACACCCTCTTATTCCAAAATTTGTGTAAAAAATTTTAAAATTTAGATATCATTCGAGCATAAAATTTTGTCATACCTTTAATGTTCCCTTTTATTCCATATTATATTCCCCTACCATATAGACCATTGATGAGGTTAATTTGACTTAAAATAAAATTAGAAATATAGATGCAGACTACATGATACCAAAGTAATGGGATTAACTTCATGCTTATCTTTACCCATTCTCATCCAATATACTCTCTGACCACTTGCTATGAGAGAAAAGTCATAGATATGATAGAAATAACATGGTCCAAAATTATGAGAGAACAATCTCACTTGTCATTGAATGAAATAGAAGACAGAGAAAGTAGAATGCCATTTCATGTTAAATTTCACCCGTCATGCTTCATATTCCTGAAACATCAAAACAATGATGAACATAAACTAAATATCAAGATGGATTAAAATATGATATTACCAAATCTAAACACAACAATATGAGTTATATTATATACATGTTTAAACAAAAATCATACTCTAATAAGCCATTTCATGTTTACCATAGAAACTTTATGAAAACAAGAACCTGACCTGTAAATTTGTAAATTAGGAATGAGGATCTCTTCCATTTTGAAAGCAAGTGATAAACAGGCTACCGCTAGCAATTGCATCATCCAAGATTTTGTCTTTCTTGTTCATTAAATAGCATGCAATAAATTTTCTTCCTTTTTGACTTTTAATCTCTGAATTAGGTGTCATCTTGTAGAAAACATGAACAAGAAACTTAATATTAATCAACAAACCGTCACAAGGAGGTGATTAAGTTTGAAAATTTCTTTGCCTTTTTATGAAATTAAACGATATAATCAATGATTTCAAAATCATATGAATGTTACTAATTGCAAATACTCTTCTTTACAAATAGTCTAAACACAAAATGAAGTTTCAGTTCTGTGTACCTTAACATCATAAATCTACTCTCAAAAGGTCATTTTGGTAAAAGATTATTGATCATTGCAGGTATATCATCATTTAAACCATCAATCTCGCACTTGGGTACACTCAAGATCCATTAGCTACCAAGACACATTTATTAAAAAACATGAAAAGTCATGATTATTTGTAAAATAACGTTTGTTTTAGAAGTTACCAGGAAATATCTTGAATGCAAAAACCTATAAATGATAACTAATGAAAACCAAAACTAAAATGGACTTAAACATGGAAAGTTATTAAGAAAAAGCAAGGTTGTAAAAATCGCTTAACAGTAGCTTGGCGGTCGAGTGAGGTTAAGGGATTAATCGGAAACCCAAAATTATAAATGAATATATTCAGAATTAGATAAATATAACAAAATAGCAAGTATTATTTATTGTATTCTTAGATACACATCAAAAATTATATATTCGTGTATTTTCATTCTTTAATTTTCACTTTTTTTTAGTTTTCTTGACTTATTAGACTAATATTTGATAAAAATAAAAAAATATAAAATTCAAAAAAAAATAAAAAATAAAAAATGACCACCGAGGTCGATTAATCGGCCGTCAAGACTGATATTTAACCAAACCGCCAAGCCTGACCGATTAGGTCTAATCGTAATCCGTTGCAGACCGTCAAACGATTAATTGTCGATTAATCGGACGCCAAGATCAATTTCTGCAACACTGAGAAAAAGATATCACCTAAGGAAAAAACAATCATTAGCAAGCTACTCACAAACGCAAGTTGGAGCTATCTATTCCCAAATCTCACTACTGTACGTGGACCAACATTTATTTATTTTATTTGAAATTTAATCAAAAACTTGGTGGATCAAACTTAAAATCATCAACAAATTGCCAATCTTCTCACTAATGTTCTTCAACCCGAATAACCAAATCCTGTTGAACAATGGAAAACAATCAATAATCAAACGAAAGAAAAGTTGATGATAATCTTAAAACCTACATATTAAACTGTAATTCATGAATAAACAATGGATGGATTTTAGTAAGAAACTACAAAAAACACCACTAATAAAAATCAGAAAAAGGGTTGAAATATAGCACCCAAAAGTAAGGTTATGGGGGGTAGAAACTTTCTAGTTAACTCGAAACAAATGGAGGGCCGGGGGCATAGGTTCTATTTTGAAAGAGAGAATGGTGCAAATCTAACAATTATGGCAGCTAATTATCAGCAGTTGTAGAAATTTTGGGGAGAGGAAAGTTGAGTGGGATTTTAACTGAACTTTAAGAATCGATTTCCATTCAATTTTCACGTGGGATTTTATTGAACGCGGAGGGTGCTCCTGTAGAGTTGATATACAGAAGAACAAATGGGTGGTACCTTATTAACGACTACGAACTGATAACGAGGATGAAGGGTGAAATGCCGGTGCTTGTATATGCCTCAATAGATGCAATTCGCTTCCAGGGTAAATTAGGTTAAGCGAGTGGGAGGAAAAGTCGCTGATTTGGGGGGAAGCAAAAACTTTGGGGGGGGGGGGGGGACGAAAATTTAAAGTTGTAAAATTGGGAAATCTTAGTGCCATATTCATTGAGCGATTTGGCGATGGATTCAACGAGCAATCGGGTAAGTAAAGAGGTCATATGGAATTAATGTTCGTATCCGTCTCTAATTCCCTCTGTATACATAAAATTCTACGACAGATTAGAGTGGGAAAAGTTCTGTCGATAATGTTTTTGCATTACGCCGCTGATTCCTCTCCAATTCGTCACTAAACCTATGGAAAATGTAAAATCAAAAACACTATCGAATTCCATTGCTTATCCCTCTCTATTAGCTAGGGAAATATTTCCTTCTCTAATCCGTCGCTGAAACCCTCCTTTCTAGAAGTGATACGTTAAATATATAGTTCCAAATACATTGTTTCATGCTAACATACTCGTCAACCTTTAGGAATTATATAGCCATAGCTGATGAACAGTGGAAGTGTTGGTGGCCAGAAACGTACGTTGTGATGGTGATTAGTGCTGTCGGGTCTAATGAACGGGTTAATGACAATCTGATACAAGGAGAAACACGAATAAGCAAATCTATTTGAAATAGATACATGATCAAGTAAAAATAATAAACTACTGATAATATGTTTTTTTGGAAACACTTTGTTTTTTTTATAGTTTTTAATGATTTGTGTTGGCAGATAGGGTCGATGAAATATTACTAAATTCAAGTATCAATATGATTCTGGAGAGAAACAAACTTTAGTTCTTTATAGGAAAAAATCTTTTTTCATTTTGGCAAAAAGACACCGTAGCCCAACGAACTTTCATGTTTTGATTTAAAAGATCGTTAAAGTATTTTTCTTGCTTTTTAAGGGCATGAATTGCATTTTTAGATGTTTAAAAAGCCATTATCACAAAATAGAAGGGGTAAAGCGGTAAAACTATGCCTAGTCATTACCATGTCATTTATGAAACTTGCCAAGTCACCAATAAATATAGTCAGCTTTTTTGGTCAAACTAAAATTGATTAGATTTTTCAGTAAATCGAAGAACATTTAGCCATGTTCTTAGGCTAAAGGGAATGGATGCCTATGAGACCATCGCCATTGCGTGCCATGTAGGATCCACGTAGGATGCCTACGAAATGGATTTTCTATGCCTATGAAATGGAATGGATGCCTATGAATTTAAAAAAACGACACACGATACGGATAATTTTAAACCTACGAAATTTAAAAAACAACACATCCAATGCAAACTCGTTTCACCTCCATCCTGCAAATTATATTTTTCCTTGATACCCCGCTTCACCTCCATCGCCGCTTCGTACATGTCACCCGACAAATGACTAACGTCGGCAAACAACAATTTCATGTCGGACCGGCGCTCTTTGTCCGCATTCACAACCTTCGAGTATTCGATGTGTTCTTGTAAAGTTGTACGCAAACCCGAAAACTTCGTCCTTATTTGTTGAATCTCGTCGGAACCACATGTAACCGACGAGTGTGAAGACGCCGCTTTTCCCTTGCCTTTCTGCTTCGCGGCATCTCGACCCATCAGACGAGTTGGTGGTTCGACCTCAAGTATGTCATCGTTATCATCGTTGAGATCCACTCCTATATGAGCGTCCGATGTATCGTGATACGACCCGCTTTCATTGGTTTTGCTTCGTTTGTTCTTATTATGGTTTCCGCCCTTCCATTTTTCTTTGTCTTTCACAATGTTCCAAACGTGCAAAAATTTGAACGGCTTCAACATATCATTAATTTGGAACATGTAGCTAGCACGTTCCAAAAGCGTCGCGTCGCTAGCCCCGCTAGACCATTGCGCATTCAAATTTTTTACGATCGCGTTGAAATGCAACACCTCCTTATTCATATTCGCCCACTTGGTGGTGCATTGGTCTTGAGTTCGGTAATCATCTCCTAGGTCCTTGCCGACTCGAAAACGATTCGTGACGCGAAACCAAAACTTGTCGCGCCCTTGGTCTTTACCGGTGGATGCGTCCTCCGATATGTCGAGCCACGACCGTGCCAACTCCATCTCCTCCTCGAGAGTCCATAACTTGTTCTTCTCCCTCCCTTGGGGTTTCTCAAACGGTGCTTTTGCCTTCCCTTTTCCTTTTTTTTCCGTTGGATCGGCGTCTTCTCCGGTTCGCTTTCCGCTTCCTCGACCGGTGCTTTTGCCTTCCCTTTTCCCTTTTTTTTTCCGTTGAAGCGACATCTCCTCCGGTTCGCTTTCCGCTTCCTCGACCGATATGGGTGCGCTTGGGGTTTGTGGAGTTTGTGGAGATGGCGTTTGGTATTGAGTGTTGAATTGTGGAAATGGGGTAAAATTTTGTTGCATTATTTGCGGATTGAATCGTGGAAATGGTTGTTGCGAGGGCATCGGGAATTGGGTGTATAAACTAAACGGATTTAGCGTTTCAAATTGCGGACGGTATGGCGGTGGGGATGACGGATCGAACCCAAAAAAATTTGGGTTTTGGTTGTTTCGGTTTTGAGCCATATAGATGAAAGAGTAAAGATATGTTAATTTTTTGGTTGTGGTTTGCTAAAATCTGTTTAAAGCAGAAGGTGGGTATATATATTTGTAGGTAAAAATTTTAAAAGTTAATTTTTTATTAGTATTTACCAACGGATACTCCAACGTTCATATTGCATTTCAATGGCTACATCTTGACTACGCGAACATGCCTATATCCCATGCCGCTCACCCATGCCGATGAAATGGTATGGTCGATGCCGCCGGCATCGACTGCCAGCAGGGATACCGCCGGCATCCGTTCACCCATTCCGTCTAGTCTTAGTATCTGGAGAACATTCAAAAATGTTCTTAGTGCTTGAAGAACATTAACGTGAACCATCATGGATCACCACCACTACTACCATCCATCGGCTACCGTCCATCTCCAACCACCACCACTTTCATATGATAAACCCAAATCAAGAAAACAGATAAGAAAGTCATAGATTTTCAAAGATAAAACACAGATCTCAAAAAAACAAAGATGAAAATCATAAAAGTAGTATACTAAATCTTCACTTTCTATTCTTTTGAAGATAATAACCACAAAATCGTCTTCAAATATCTTCAAGTTAAACATCACAGAATTGAAAATTACAAAATCGATTAGGGTTTTATTGAGCTTATCTTCTCCCCACCCCTCCAAAAATCTGAATATGATGGTAAAACAAGATGTCGTCCGGTTGTTCAGATCCAAGAAAGACAGCATACGTTGGTGGCAAACCTGTCCCACGATCAAGGAATCACATTCCTCCCATACCACTGATTGCACCCACGCGCCTGAACATGCATCTCCACCTGCTTTAACTTATTACCTACTGAGCAACCGTCGTCGATGGATCAAAAGAAAAACATGTTGGTTTTCACATCGGAGAAAACATGTAGTTTCCCTGGAGTTGGTTAGCGTTCTCCGGTTAGAGATTGCAATTCAGAAGATCTAAAAACATCATCGATTCCTAAGATGACCTAGTTTTAAGAGTGTATTGTAAAACCTAGATCTAAAAGTGGATGATATAACCTTTTTGAAACTATCGTGCGTTCAAAAAAGTGCCGTAAAATCAAATGGGTTGTAAAACCTAAATCTAAAAGTGGATACTAAAATTTTATGAGAAAAAAAGAAAAAAGAAACTTTATTAATTTTAGGCTTTAACCTATTTAATCGTGAGGAAGAATTCATCGGAGGAGGTGGAAAATTTTTGCCAAGTAGGATGATCCTAATGTACTTAATATGTGCTTGTGTGGCAGTAAAACCGACTATAATGGGTTAGGGGTCGATAACAGCAGGTAAAAACGTGTTTATGCCCTTACGAAGCAAAAAAAAAAAAAAAAACTTTAAGGACATTTTAGATCAAAAGCAAAAACATCATAGGGCTACAGTGTCATTTTGTCTTTCATTTTTTGTGAAAAATAAAATATAGATTTCTTGGCTTGTTTTATGATTTTATTTTTGTGATTGTTACAGTGTTAAGCTTCATAGAAATTTTGAAATCCAAGTAATGGTGGAGAGAATGGAATCATATAAACTAAAAACTATTGAATTTAGAAATAATGACATTGTTAAAGATCATTTATGCCATTTAGTAATATTCTTTTCACTTCAAAATATAGATTCAGATCCCTTAATATAATAAAATGAAAATTATGGAGAATAACAACGTACTTTCCTTTCATGGCTAGGCTTTCTATCTGGTGGGCTATCCTCCCTCATATGGTGTTTGTCTGTTCTGTTGATGACCTGTTTGCTGGCACGCCCAATCCTAGTTTTTCAGTGTTCGAGGTGGCGAATTGGGAAGCAGTTATTAGAGCCTTTTGTGGTCTATTGGGTTGCTGCAAAGCACATTACTATTTTCATCTGATGCAGATTCAATTCAAATTCAGTCCAACCAAACCAAAATTTATTGATAAAAGTAGAAAAATCAATTTATCTGCTTGGTTTTGGTATTAAACAAGTTGCACCATAAATTACTTGTGTACCCGTGCTGAAATCCAACAACTAAAATCATTATCGATTACTGATTGAATTTCCATCTATTGAGTTGCTACAAAGCATATTACTATTTTCATCTCATTACTATTTGGGCTTCAGGACTACATGGGAACAATATGTTAAATGAATAAAATCATTGGTGTTTGTAGAGTTGCTTATGATTAAGTTGATTGTTTTCTTTTTATATTTTGAGCATCGTTATTTACTTTTTCTGAATTGGAATCTTTATTTAGTGGTTTTTATTAGAGCTTCTTAATTGTTAATTGAAAATTGATCGATATTGATTGTTGCCAAAGGGGTTACTTTTTCATTTGTTGAATAAATCTATTGAGTAAACACATTGCACTCATAGGTTATCCATTAATTTTAGAAAGTTTGAGTTGTCGTATGCTGTTTTGCGGCGGAGACTACAAGACGCAACCATACAAATATATGGATCTAAAATTGTGTTGGAAAGAAAATGTCAATATGGCCCTCAAATTGACACTATTTTATATTTATCTACTTTACAATTCATACATGTTATAATATTTAAAGGGGGTGTAGGTTAATTAATGTAAACGCATCTAATCTTATTAGCCAAAGTAAAGTTTGTAAAGAGAAAGATAAAATCATTATTTCATCAGGGCAGATATCAAATTATCATTTATCAAGTATATTTTATTAAGGGATATTCACCCCATCATTTTTTTTAATAAATATTTTAGAAAATAAATTTATCGTAACATTTACAAGGTTAATAACTAGGTTCACGTTATTTTTTAGTTTAGTTCATAGATTGAATTTTGAAAAGGTCAAATCACTTCTCCTTGCTGTGTTCCATGTATCTACCTGTAAATAGACAAAATCAGCCATCTCGCTATGATTCCACTGTTGATCAAACAAAGACAACTTAACCACGCGGTCTACGCTCTCGTCCCGACGTTATAAATCTCTGCTACCTCCTTTTCTTTTCGATTCATCTCACATTCTCACCCAACATTAAACATCCCATTTACAAAAACAAAACCATATCTCAAATGGATTCTCGACGTATTTCTACAGCCATCTTCTTCTTGCTCTTTCTCTCGGCTACTAACAATACACCCTGCAACGCACAGCTATCTTCTACCTTCTACGACTCTACATGTCCCAATGCACTTCGTACAATCAGGACCAGCATCAGGACAGCCATCTCTCGGGAACGTCGCATGGCGGCTTCCCTCCTTCGCCTCCATTTTCATGACTGCTTCGTTCAGGGTTGCGATGCTTCAATCTTGCTAGAGGATGGACCTTCGATAGTAAGCGAAAGGAACGCGTTGCCCAATAAGGGTTCCGTAAGAGGTTACGAAGTCATAGACGCTGCCAAGTCGGAGGTTGAGAAATTATGTCCCGGAGTTGTATCTTGTGCAGACATATTGACGGTGGCTGCCCGTGATGCGTCAGAAATGGTTGGTGGTCCCTCATGGTCGGTGAAGCTCGGAAGAAGAGATTCCACCACTGCCAGCCTTGTTCTAGCAGAAACGAGTCTTCCTAGCTTTAAAGCTTCCCTTGATTCCCTTATTTCCACCTTCAAAGATAACGGACTTAGCGCCCGGGACATGGTTGCCTTATCAGGAGCTCATACTATTGGACAAGCTCAATGCTTCTTGTTCCGTGACAGGATATACGCCAATGGATCAGACATTGATGCTGGATTTGCTAGCACCCGTAGACGTGGATGCCCTATAAATGCTGGAAATGGAAATCTTGCACCGTTAGATTTGGTGACACCCAATTCGTTTGACTATAACTACTTCAAGAATTTGATACAAAAGAAGGGTCTTCTTGAATCGGATCAGGTGCTTTTCAGTGGTGGATCCACGGACAGCATTGTGTCGGAATATAGCAACAATCCTTCGAAGTTCAAGTCGGATTTTGCAGCAGCCATGGTGAAGATGAGTGAGATCAGGCCATTAACGGGTCAAGAAGGAGTAGTACGGAGGATTTGTGGTGCTCTTCCTTAATTAGTGACTTGCTACTGTTAATATCCTGTAATCATATATTCATTCATTTATTTAATTCTTTTAAGTGTAAAGAATCAAAAACCTACCTATGATTATTCGGTGCGTCTTTAATAGCTTCTCAGTTATCACCACTTTATGAGATTTGTAGTTATTTATCATCGGCTTATCGTTTCTTTTATGCATTTTATAATACTTGTTTATTTTTATATTAGTTTGTTTGAACAATCATATTGTATTTTTGTTTTATTTGAAAACGTTTGTGCAATTATATAAGAGTAAATTACAGTTTTGGTACTGTGGTTTCTATTAGGTTGCACGTATAGTCTAAGTATTAGCAATCGCACGTGCCTGGTCATTATGGTTTTAAAAACGCACGTGTGAAGTCCCCGGTCCAAGTAAAATGACATTTTTACCCTTTCTAATTTCTTTTTTGTTTTTCTTTTTACCCTATTTTTATTTTTAATAAATAAAAAAACCCACCCCACCCCACCCAAATATCGTTCTTGACGGCTAATTAATCAGTTTTGACGGTCATTTTTTTATTTAAATCTAGGATTATAATTAATGTGCAAATTTATAATTATTAATATATTTTAATTTAAAATTTAAACTTAAAGATAACAACAATGGTAATAAGGTAATTAATCCTTACCCTAATTTTATCAGGTCCTAAAATCACTCACTATCACTTGATCTCATCTTTCTCTCTGTGTCTATATGTGTACGTCGTCTTGAAGAAATCGAGAAACCATCTCCTAGGCCCTAGCAGTCTTCTACTCTTTTCCTCTTCACCATCGCGGCTTCAAGAAGGTCTCTCCACCAAGCTGTCTTCGACTCTTTCCTTCTTCATCTCACCCCTCTTCGACTCAAGCCCTCCACTGTCCTCCCTTCTTGTCCCATACTTACCTAATTCGCTAACAGAGGAACGAATCTTGTTATGTTCGCTCTGTATCCAATTGTAATTTGAAATCTATCCCATATTCTAATTCGCGTACCCAATTGATTACCTGGTTTATTTTTTAGAGTTCCAATCACATCCTGAAACGATTTTTGGTACGATTTTGTGTTGTTCCAATCGACAAAAAAAACGTGAATTACAATTCGGCAAGAAAACATTGACTGTTAGACTCACGTGATTCCTAGAAGGTTGCTTGGTTGATTTGCATTCATTTGTTGTTGATTTCTGTTAAATTCATTAATGAATAATCAGATTACTTGTTGATTTTGCATTTATTAATATAATCAATCATTGTATTCATTGATGAATAATCAGATTACTTGTTGATTTTGCATTCATTAGTTGTTGATTTCTATTAATAATTAAATTCATTGATGAATAATTAGATTACTTGTTGATTTTGCATTCATAAGTATAACAAATCATTGTATTCATTGATGAATAATCAGATTACTTGTTAATTTTGCATTCATTAGTTGTTGATTTCTGTTAAATTCATTGATGAATAATCATATTACTTGTTAATTTTGCATTCACTAGTATAATCAATCATTGTATTCATTGACGAATACTTAGATTACTTGTTGATTCTTTGTTTATGACCATCGATGAAATAACAATATTCTTTCATTGAATCATTTTCCTTACATTCATATTCACTGATGATTATATGTATAGATGTATAACTTTCAGTTGTATTCATTAATGAATACAGTTTTTGTTTATAACCATTGATGAATAACGATGAAATAACAATGTTCTTTCATTAAATCCTTTTTTTCATGCATATTCAATGATGAATATGTATTAAAATTAAATGGGATAACTGTAACATTAATAACTTTTAAATTCCTTATTTTTGTTTATGACCATTGATGAAATATCAATGTTCTTTTATTGAATCTTTTTCCTTACATGCACATTCACTAATGATTATATGTATAGATGTATAAATTCCAGTTGTATTCATTAATGATTATATATGTTATTTATTGATGGTTATATGGGCAGTTGTATCAAGTTGAGCTATATTAGGAACTTGGTTCTCAAAATTTTCTAGATTGCACAAAAGTGGCATACGTACAAGAAGGAGCAAACACAAGCAGATCTAGAAGATGATCGAGGCATTTTCTCTGTGTTATGTTATATTCATTTATGATAATAAAAAATACCTAATTATGATATTGTATTTTTTCCCTTTGTTGTGTTATTCATTTATGAACAGATGTATATACATTTATGACGTATTGGATTTTTTCTCTAAATTGTGTTTTATTTATTTATGATTACAACCATATTCATTTCTGATTAAAGATATGTTTTATTTATCTTTGATTACAAATATTACGATTAATGGATAAAAAAATAAAATAATCATATTAAATGATAAGTCCGTTAATTTTTTATAATTAAAAAAGATGGGATCCATATATTCCAAAAAATGGGAAAATCGTTATATTAAATTACATCCCACAATTTTAGGAATTAATTAGTTATCTTGATTATCCATATTAGATGTATTATAGATTTCTATTTATGTCCCTATAAAGTGATTCCTTCAAATTTTTTCTCACGCTCTCAACCTTATAATGGTTGTAATTGAACCTATATATATATATATATATATATATATATATATATATATATATATATATATATATATATATATATATATATATATATATATATATATATATATATATATATATATATATATATATATATGTATATATATATATATATATATATATATATATATATATATATATATGTATGTATGTATGTATGTATGTATGTATGTATGTATGTATGTATGTATGTATGTATATATATATATATATATATATATATATATATATATATATATACACATATATATATATATATATATATATATATATATATATATATATATATATATATATATATATATATATATATATATATATATATATATATATATATATATAATGTTAGATTCATATGAGACCATTACATTTCGTGAGACCGGGTGACACGTTCCTAGCCACTCATTTTGGGTGTAAAACAAAAAAAAATCAAAAAATACAAAATAAATGAAAAAATTGAAAAATATATATTTATTTAATATTTTCGTCATTTTTTTATTAAAAAAATAAAAAAAAAACAAAAAAATTAGCGTTTTTTTCATATTCTAGTAGAATATTACACTAGTTTGTGTAATATTCTATTAGAATATGCAACATCCAGCAACATTCTAATAGAATATTTTTTTGATTTTTTCAGGTTTTTTTTTTTCGATTTTTTTATTTTTTTTATTTTTTCAGATAGAATAAATAGCGAAAATTAGTAGAAGTTTTTTTTTTTAAAATTCTCATTATTTTAGCCTATTTTAATTTTTTTTTATTTTTAGATCTCTAAAATAATTGGCTAGGATTGCGTCTCCCCGTATCACAAAATTTACATGGTCTCATTTGAACTTATATATATATATATATATATATATATATATATATATATATATATATATATATATATATATATATATATATATATATATATATATATATATATATATATATATATCTTGGTTTTCTTTCTTGTAATCATGATCCAACCTAGACTCGAGAGTTTTTTTTTTCTTTTTTTTTTGTGCAAAGCTATTTACAAAAATCTTTGTAAAAATGGGGTAGTTTTAAATTACAAACAATTGGGTCGTTTAAGAATTTGGGTCTACGAACACAAACTTTGATTTCGAGACCTTCAAATATAGCCTTTTAATTTTCCATTTCTAACCTTTTAACTTTTCTAATATACTTTTCTTATTTATTATTTTAATTTCAGACTTTAATGTCATCAACATATATAATTTATAAACTTATTTATTGGAAAGTGTAATAAAAATATTTATATCTCTAACAAATTATATATATCTGAAGGATAAAACCAATCCAATCCAACATCATATTTGATTGGATCGGATCGATTTATAAACTAAATTGGATTAGATCGGTTGACAAAATCGAAAATCCAATGTATTATTAGATTGGATCGTATTTGTTAAAAGCCATTCGATTTCGTCCAACGAACACCCGAAATTGCATGTTCTTGCCTTTGATTCTTACTTGTTAAGCTTTTATTGGATTTTATTCTCAGTTATTAACCATTTTTATAGTATAAGTACTTTATTATTATTATTTTCTAGTTCTCTTTGATTGTCATATGCCAGCTTTCATAAAAAGCTGTTAGCTATGAGTTTGCGTTATTGGTTATGATTCTAAGTCTTAAGCTCTGTTTGAAGTCTTTATTATTACCTTGCAATTATCATACATCAGATTTGATTATATTTTCTTACCTTAGAATTTGTGTTATTTCCCTTGATTTTCATTACTTGGTTATGAAGTCTCTCTTATTACATGTGACTATCTATTAAACCCTTTATATGAGGTTCGGTTTTTATAGGAGGCTATGGCAATATTTTCATGATAAAGATGCATCATTGTGGAATATTCACCCCATCTCCTAGATGAATGTATATTAATGGTGAAATTTACTATTTTGGTGCCATTGATATCATTGATTTTTCTATGTTTGATCTCTATACCATGATGAGGGAACTAAAAAAATGATGAAGTTGTTCTTATTTGTTACCATTTCCTGACTCCCAAAGTTGATTTGGTCAGTGGTTTGATAAGCCGATGATAAATAACTACAAATCTCATAAAAGCAATTAAATATTACCCATACGTACAGAATAATCATAGGTAGGTTTTTGATTCTTTACACTTAAAAGAATTAAATAAATGAATGAATATATGCTTATTACAAGATATCAAGAGTAGCAAGTCACTAGGGAAGAGCACCACAAATCCTCCGTATTACTCCTTCTTCACCCGTTAATGGCCTGATCTCACTCATCTTCACCATGGCTGCTGCAAAATCCGACTTGAACTTCGAAGGATTGTTGCTATATTCCGACACAATGCTGTCCGTGGATCCACCACTGAAAAGCACCTGATCTGATTCAAGAAGACCCTTCTTTTGTATCAAATTCTTGAAGTAGTTGTAGTCAAACGAATTGGGTGTCACCAAATCTAATGGTGCAAGATTTCCATTTCCAGCATTTACAGGGCATCCACGTCTACGGGTGCTAGCAAATCCAGCATCAATGTCTGATCCATTGGCGTATATCCTATCACGGAACAAGAAGCATTGAGCTTGTCCAATAGTATGAGCACCTGATAAGGCAACCATGTCCCGGGCGCTAAGTCCATTATCTTTGAAGGTGGAAATAAGTGAATCAAGGGAAGCTTTAAAGCTAGGAAGACTCGTTTCTGCTAGAACAAGGCTGGCAGTGGTGGAATCTCGTCTTCCGAGCTTCACCGACCATGACGGACCACCAACCATTTCTGACGCATCACGGGCAGCCACCGTCAGTATGTCTGCACAAGATACAACTCCGGGACATAATTTCTCAACCTCCGACTTGGCAGCGTCTATGACTTCGTAACCTCTTACGGAACCCTTATTAGGCAACGCGTTCCTTTCGCTAACTATCGAAGGTCCATCCTCTAGCAGGATCGATGCATCACAGCCCTGAACGAAGCAGTCATGGAAATGGAGGCGAAGGAGGGAAGCTGCCATGCGACGTTCACGAGAGATGGCTGTCCTGATGCTGGTCCTGATTGTACGAAGTGCATTGGGACATGTAGAGTCATAGAAGGTAGAAGATAGCTGTGCGTTGCAGGATGTATTGTTAGTAGCCGAGAGAAAGAGCATGAAGAAGATGGCTGTAGAAATATGTCGAGAATCCATTTGAGATATATATGGTTTTGTTTTTGTGAATCAGATGTTTAATATATGTTGTTGGGTGAGAATATGAGATGAATCGAAAAGAAAAGGACGTAGTAGAGATTTATAGCGTCGGGACTTGAGGGTAGACCGCGTGGTTAAGCTGTCTTTGTTTGATCAACAGAGGAATCATAGGGAGATGGCTGATTTTGTCCATTTATGGTAGATGCATGGATGCACAGCAAGGAGAAGTGATTTGACTTTTTCAAAAGTCAATATATCAACTCAATTAAAAAAAATTACGTGAACCTTGTAAATGTTACGATAATTAATATAATAAAAATTCTTAGATTTTTGGAAATTGCTTTTTGTCTGTTATTTTAATCGAAAATTCTTTTTAATTCATAAAGTTTAAATATTTGAACAAGATGATTATTTATATTATTTATTCAAAAGATGGTTATTTTCTAAAATATTTAAGAAGAATATGATGGGGTGAATATCCCTTAATAAAATATACTTGATAAACGATGATTTCATGTCTGCCCCTGATGATTTTATCTTTCTTTTTGCATAATTTATTTTGGCTAATAAGATTAGACGCATTTACATTAATTAACCTACGCCCCCTTTAAATATTACGAGTATATAACATTTATGAATTGTAGAGTAGATAAATATAAAATAATGTCAATGTGCGGGCCATGTTGACATTTTCCTTCCAACACAATTTTAGATCCATTTGCATAGTTGCCTCTTGTAGTCTCCGCCGCAAAACAGCATACGACAATTCAAACTTTCTAAAATTAATGCATAACCTATGCATGCAATATGCTTATTATCATTATTTTTGAACAGCTGCAATATGTTTACTTAATAGATTTATTCAACCATCTATTAAATATAAAACTGTAAAATATAAGAATTTTATAGATGAAAATCAGAGTTAACTTAAAACGACTTCCACCTACGTACGTCGACATGGTTTGAGGGTTAAAAGGAGACTTCAAAATCAAAGTTATTTATAAGGCTTCTTAATTGGTTGTGATGTCAAGCAAACATGATTATTATACATATATTATGAAAATTTTGTATATATGAAATTAAGAATGCTGTCTAGCGACTTGGAGAAACTAAATCATAATCATAAAAACGGAAACAACTCTATGAAAAGTGAAAACCCACCAAAGGGACCAAACCATATATTATAAGTATCATGACAGGACCAGACATACTACCTTCGAGTGCTTAACTTAATGTGTAACTGAGAGCAGAGTTCTCGACAAAATAAGGCAAGGAAAAGCATAAGTGGGCTTACGCCTAAAACTGATGACATAAAGCATCCTAGAACGAAAGCTTTAATGATAAGAGGCTTAGCGAAATAAGAGAAGAACTTCCTAAAAGGTGACTCATAGGAAACTTGACGTTCCCCGAAGAAGATATCACAACTCACACTTGCTGGGGGACGAGCCTCTCATAATCAAAGGACTGGTCGAAGACACTATCTAACATAGAATACATGTAGATACTGAAGGGCAATAGAATTTATGTATGAGCATTGTTTCCTCAGGCTTCCCAAAACCTGGATGCAGTTGTCAGCCGACTCGTTAGTCACATTTGCTGGGGGACGAGCCTCTCATAATCAAAGGACTGGTCGAAGACACTATCCAGCATAGAATACATGTAGATAGTGAAGGCAATAGAATTTATGTATGAGCATTAATTCCTCAGGCTTCCCAAAACCTGGATGTAGTTGTCAGCCGACTCGTTAGTCACATTTGCAGGACATGTTTTTTTGGCCCAATATAATGTTGCAACCTCCCTTCATGCTCAAAGACTACTGAAGCAGTCTATAGGTGATAGAAGAACTCGACTTCATAATAAAACAATCATTGTCTCCATACAACATGATCTTGGGAGGGACTTGAATGAGAGTTTTCCAATCCATAACTTCATTTGTACACGACATGTTCAAATTCCATACAAAAGAACGCACGAAAACTATACTCGGATATCCTCTCTTGGTATCCGACTGCAACCAAATATTGCTACCCACAGAGATAAGCCTGGAAAGAGAGGCAAGAAGCGGGAAAAACAGAAACAGAAGGCAATAATAAATAAAGAGAACCCAAAACACTGTGGGTTATAAACACTAAATTGCTTATGTAGCCCCATGATAGGAGCTTAGTTGGTTGATTTCTGAAATTTCACACAGTAGGTCTAGGGTTCAACCATTGGCATGCCCAAAATATCACTAGTGTTATGCGATTGACCTCCTACGTGGGCCTTGGGACGGGTTGATGTGGACCGCTCAGATGATGCAATTTACCATTTTTTATGTAAAGACATAAAAAATAAATTGCACTTATAATATTATTATTTTTCACGTGGGTCATAGATATCTCTCAGAGTATAAATTTTTGATGCTTCCTCACATTTTTATGGTTTTGTTTGTCCAAGTCACTAGACAGCATTCTTGATTTCATATATATACTTGGAAAGTCTCAAGGTCGTGCGTAGCATAGCTCAGTGTCGTCGTATATTATACACATAGAACAAGTTGGGTACTTTCCTTCACCCTTGTCTGATGACAATTTCCTTGAAAGTACATTGCTATATTTTTGCATTTAAACCTAAATTGAAATATCCCACGTTTAAAGGGATATTTAACTTGATACAAAAACGTAACATGAATATGTATATTACAATGTCCCTAAAACAAAATTTTGTTACTACAACGAAATTTCAATAAAATTCTATGAAGACTAAGGAGAATTTATGTTGTAGATGAACTGTTGTCCAATTTGCGCATCTAGTTCAACTTGAATCAAGAAGCAGCCATGCTGTTTTTTGTGACTGTCATTTGTAAAAATAATATTTCAAACCATACCCTCTTGCATATCATCAAATTACATCACAACAACCCTATTAATCAAATTAAAAATCCACATCGTGAATGGTATATGTTACTCTGAGAAGAGAGTTGGTTGCTAAGAAATGATCGTTTTCACAATTATTCCTGTAACGTGCAAAATTCAAGCTAGAAATGTTTTCTTAAATTAAATAAAACATCCAGTTCCATTCATTCATTTAACAATAATAATAAAAGCAATCACAAAGTTTAATAATCCAAAAAGTCATATGTCACTACAAGAATCGAAGGCTATAGGGACGACAATTGTCGTCCCTATAGATCTCGTTGTGGTCACTATAGACCCTTGCGACGACATGTCGTCGCTATAGCCTTCGTGCCTACAGATTAGTCGCTATAGACCAAAATTGTCGTCCCTATAGCCTTCGTCTCTATAGCCAAGCTATAGAGACGACATTTCGTGACTATAAAGTCGTTTAAAAAAAGATTCGTTTTCAAAATAACGGCTTTTAGTGACGACAAGTCGTCCCTATAGCTCCCGCTATAGAGACTAAATGTCGTCTCTATAGCCGAAGCTATTGCGACGACTAGTCGTCACTAAAAGCCGTTAGAAAAAAATCGCATTATCTGTTGGGACGACATGTCGTCCCTATAGCCTGGGCTTTAGAGACTAAATGTCGTCCCTATAGCCACTGTACAGGTTTTGTACCATGCTACCTCACGTCCTAACGTTTTACATCATGCTTAAAAATATCTTATACTTGAGAAACATGAATGTTAAAAGTAAATTTTTGTATCATAATTACGGCATCTCACATTTTGTACCATAAATTATCAAATTGATAGTGAATATTATTATTCTGTTGATGGAAAATGTTCAACATGGTTAACAGATAGTCAGCCACCATTTTATATAACCTTAGATGATAAACTCAAATCTAAGGAACATCAATTCAGTGAAGTCACTAGCATACTGGACTCTGATTCTCAAGAAAAGAGGTTGCAGGTTTCACATATGTAAACCGCTGGAAGAGGGTGGTGGAGCCATTAGGACTCGATGCCGGAGACTCTGTCTGTGGTATGTCGGTCCTGCATTTGTCAAAGTTAGCCACACAATGGTCGCCGGCAACTTCAGGCCAAAAACTTGGCTGGATTTCTCGACTCTCCAATTTCTTCCAGTTGATGGCCGAGCTTGAACCATTTATGCCGCTTTACTTCATCGCTTCCCATCTCACCACTGCCAAGCCGATTGCTTGGTTCCTTTTGTAGCAACTACACATATAAAATTTTGTCAATATAGAGATGATCACACCATTGACCTCGAAAGTCAAAGTCCACCATATGCTTCACCGTCGTGTAAAAACAACATCGAACAAAGTTTTAGAAAGTAAATTTACCGCTTTGAGAAGCGAATGTGCTTCACTTGATAAATATGCTGGTAGCTTCATTTTCTCCTTCACTATCTTTTGTTGAATCTTTTCCCGATTTCCTCCACGAAAAGGTGGCTGGACAAGAAAAACAAATGTTTAAGAGGTACTAATGATATATGTTTTGTAGAATATTGTAATGAAGTAAGGGAAAACAGAATATCAATTGGAACTTAGATGAGTAAGGTAATCGTTTTAACTCGATTCCATGCAATATAGATTACAATTTATAATTCTTAATTACTTACAAAAAAATTTTAACATAAATTTAGGTTATTCCCAATAAAAGCACAAAAGAGAATATACTTTTTTTAAAGTTAAATTACAATTCAATTAAAAGTGTGAACTTAAAAAAATTATAAGTTTTGTTGCATTTCCTAATGGAATAAAAAAATGTAACTTTTGTAAGGGTGAAAATTAAGGAAATTGGAGCAAAAACAGTACATTACAATGGTCTTTTTGGTAATTAACCTCCAATGTATTTGACCCGTGGACTAGCCCTATATAACGATTAATGCTAGCCCTTTATCGGGTCTACGTACAAAATTACCAAAACACCCTTACCTGCCCTGTGAGCATCTCAAACAACAGGACTCCAACACTCCACCAATCCGCAGCCTTATCATGGCCCTTCCCAAGAATTTCAGGTGACATGTATTCTACCGTTCCACATAAAGAATAATTTGTCAAGCTAAATTATAACCACTCTCAAAAGATTTAAGGACACACTTTTTCTCTTTAAAATGCAGCAATACTATTTTTTTGTATATTACAGGGAACGGACAAAGTGGTTACTTTTAGTCCAAGTTGATAAGTGTTGGTCCATTGTTTACTTTTTAATAAGTGAACATTCAAATAAATGGAAATTACAAAAAGCACCAAAACGAGAAAAAGAAAAAATAAAAAGTATCATTTTTGCTGTAAACGTCATCTATTACAAAAGTTACAAAAAATGCATCGTTTTATTTTTATTAGTATCAAATTGATAAGGAATGCTCCAATAATTTTCTGCTCCAAAGTGAGAAACCGATGACCCCAAGCCTTCAACCTCTGGAAAATCAGAAAATCCAGCCACCACTCGAAGAGAATACGAACTGATACTTCAAGAATCCATAAAAATCAGACTTCATATCATCGATTTAACAGTGGAATAAGGTACGAGAGAAAAATAGAAAAAAAAAACCAACCACTGATACTTCGTTCACCACATCATCGCCGGAGAAACCACCGAAGCAACCCACCGCCACCGGAGCAACCCACAGCACCGTCTCCGGCTACTACAGCGATGAACACGCAAAATTAGGTAGGTATAATGCCTCTCGGTTGATATTAGGGACAATGCTTTACCTTATTTGGCCGGAAATTACTTCAATCGGGATTTAGGGTTCGGAAATCGCCAAAGCCTTGCAGAGAAAAGGAACCAGGAAAGAATGAGGCGGAAGAGAAGTCGCGAAGGGTTTATGGTTCGCTGAAGGCTATAGAGACGACATGTCGTCCCTATAGCCCTCAACGATACGACGTCGTTCCTTTTACTCGCTAAAATAACATTAAAAAAAAGAAATTTATTTTAATTATTTATTGAAACGAAAAGTCGTCTCTATAGATATTGAGAGAACCGCCAAAAATAATTCAGTTTCCCGCTTAAGGCTATTGGAACGCAAAGTCGTCGCTATATTTAGAATGGTCAAAGATTGACTCACAACCTATAGAGACGACATGTCGTCTCTATAGGTGGGTTTATTGCAACTAAACATCGTCACTATAGTTTTTCAGATACCGCCACACCTTTTGAGTTCCCGCCTCCTTCTGTTGCGACGACAAGTCGTTTCTATAGCTTAACTTTTCAACGTTTGACCTTTCCAGCTATAGGAACGACATGTCGTCCCTATAGAGGTATCTATAGTGACGACATATGTCGTCCCTATAGCCTTAGTCTCTACAGGCTCAGTTTCTTGTAGTGTGTATATTAATCGCAATCGCAAAGTTTAATAATCGCAATCGCAAAGTTTAATATGTATATTACAATGTCCCTAAAACAAAATTTTGTTACTACAACGAAATTTCAATAAAATTCTATGAAGACTAAGGAGAATTTCTGTTGTAGATGAACTGTTGTCCAATTTGCGCATCTAGTTCAACTTGAATCAAGAAGCAGCCATGCTGTTTTTTGTGACTGTCATTTGTAAAAATAATATTTCAAACCATACCCTCTTGTATATCATCAAATTACATCACAACAACCCTATTAATCAAATTAAAAATCCACATCGTGAATGGTATATGTTACTCTGAGAAGAGAGTTGGTTGCTAAGAAATGATCGTTTTCACAATTATTCCTGTAACGTGCAAAATTCAAGCTAGAAATGTTTTCTTAAATTAAATAAAACATCCAGTTCCATTCATTCATTTAACAATAATAATAAAAGCAATCGCAAAGTTTAATAATCCAAAAAGTCATAAAAATATAACAGCAGAAATCATGATAAACGTATGCCCGTGCCATGTAGTCACGGACGTTTGGCACTACCATCTCTCTAAAATTATCTTCGAAGATGGTTGTTGTGTATGCTTATCAACAACACCATACAATCATATATTGATATACTTTTAATAGCTTTCCATCGACGGACTTGCAATAGCAGATGAATCATTCAAAAAATATGCATACGTACACCTTTCACAAGATAAATACCAAATCAGACAATCCATATACTTGTTTAACCTGACTTTCGTCAATGAATAATAATTTTGAAATACGCTCAAACAAAATGGATAAGAAAATACAAAGAAGGGGATTATAATGGAAAAGCTCTCATACAGAAAGAAGCCCTAAAATCAAAATTAGACTTCGATTGAATAATATATTCGTTATTAGTTGAGTAAACCCTAAGCTCACTAAGAAAAACGAACTAGTGGGGAATATGTATGTTGATATGTGATACCAGTTCCACTTCTGATGGCAAAACGACACAATCAATGGGAGCGACTGACTATGATTTTAAGGAAATAGTAAATTGACCTACTTTTGTTGCTTCCGCTTCCTCAATTCCGAGTCGCAACCACTACAATAAGCACCACAATCACAAAGCTGAAAGAATGCCAGTTAAGATTATTTGAGAGAAACATCGATAACAAGAATGAAAGTGATAATGGATTAGGCAAGACAAACAAGCAGATGAAGAATGAAAGGGAATACAAATGTCTAAGCGGTGAACCATGACTCACCTTCATATCATGGTTTTCCTGACATCTATTGGAAGACATGCATTGTCTGGACAGATATATGTTCAACTAACAAACCATTCGATTCTCATAAAGATCCAACAGTCATGTAATGATATTTAAGTTACTGGAAAATGCCAGATGTCCTTCTCTCAAAAGCCATTAAGCCATTATTTACTTATATATATATATATATATATATATATATATATATATATATATATATATATATATATATATATGTATATATATATATGTGTGTGTGTATATATATATATATATATATATATATATATATATATATATATATATATATATATATATATATATATATATATATATATATATATATATAACTTCTCTTGGTTTTCTTCCGAGTAATCATGATTCAACATTGTTTGTTCGATTCACGAGTGCATGTCAAATTCGTTTATCTTATAAGTAGATGCCATGATTATTAGCGGTGATGACAAGGTCGGTCCATTGATTTTAATGCCCAGAGCAAAATATTAAATTAATGCCCTTGTAATGGTTTGAGTTTTTTTCAGTCTCATTTCAAATGCCCACCTCTCATATAAAATTTTATTGTGCATGCCAAATATCGTAATTTTATATCTTATTAATATTCACACAAGAAAATGAGAAATCTATCAATACATGTATACATTTTTACAATTACATTATGTATTTTATTTTACTTAATATTTTAGTTATTTAATTGGTATAAATGGACAATGTTGAGGCAAGGGAATAACATAGAACACAATTATTTTGTTCAAAGGAAACAAATTCAAACCCAAATAGTTAAACGAATACAAAATTTGAAAAATTGATAGTGTCATAACCAAAATATCCGAATTTTAAATATTTCTAATCAATCTTAACCAAATATATCTAAATAATACATATTACAAATCGATTTAAACTAAATTAGTTGATCAATAAAGCTCTAACAAAACGATTTATTGGGCAACTACTTCACCAATAGCGACAACAGTTGCTTGAAGATTCTATTTGAATTCTTCTGGAATCGAATTTTCACCATCTATAAAATTGGAAACACCCTTAATAAATATTGCATGGATTTTCATAAGACTTACCACATAAGCCAAAGTTGTTTACATGATGCAGGAAACTTACTTATAAAATACACACTTTAGTGTTCACGAATCACGCCTTCAAGCTTTACTTCTTCAACCCTTCAGAAACTAGAAAGCTATTTTGAATTCACTATCTCCTATTAATCGATGGTGGTCGATGGTGCTGCTATCAATTGATGTAATGGAATTAGGAAACAAAGGTAAGTGAGAAGAATGGAAACAGGAAACAGACGTTAGATATAAGCGACCGATGAAGGAGAATTGGACTATATGCGCTTGGAGATTATAAATTTATGATTTAGGAAGAGTGGAAATGTGGGGGACTTTTAATTGACATCGCTGCACTACTGCTATCACTTATCCATTCATCAATCGATGTGATCTCCTCAACTGCTCAACCTCTCGTCTTCTTCAAGAACCAATTAATGGCGCATGCAATGCTACTTAGCGATCCAAGGATCAATGATTCATCGTGTCTATTGCTGGATCTATTTCGCTGCTAATGTCTATTAGGTTGGTTGTTGTAATCGGCTGGCCTTAGTGGACTAGACTTTCAATCAATTTCTTGACCCAAATGAATACATACTAAACTACAACTTATAAAATATGATGCCCATTAAATATTGCTACCCTAGGTCGTAGCCTAGCTCGCCCTAGGCTTGGGTGATAACTATGGTGAAATTGAGTCTTTGAAGCATGATTTGGCTCACTATTTTGCTATGAAAGACTTGGGCTTGCTATATTACTTCTTAGGTATTGGGGTGTCTTAATTTAAAAAGGGTTATATTCTATCTCAAACCAAATATATATATATATATATATATATATATATATATATATATATATATATATATATATATATATATATATATATATATATATATATATATATATATATATATATATATATATATATATATATATATATATATATGGTATTTTAGAACATGCACGACTCTCTGACAATAGGACTATTGATACGCCTCGTGAAACCATTGCTTGATATTGTTCGACTGATGATGTTCCTTTATCAGATCTCTGTATATATCGTACAAACATAGGCAGTTTAGGTTATCTTATGGTCATTTGCCGAGACATTACTGATGTTGTTCATGTGGTTAGCCATTTTGCGACTGCTTCTACTAATGTTCATTGGGGAGTCATTCTTCGTATTTTGATCTATCTTCGTGACACTTAATTTTAGAGTCTATTCTTCCCTTAGATGTTTTATCTAGAGCCGTGTGCTTATAGTGATGCTGATGTGGTTAGTGATTCTAATGATTGCAAGTCCACCATTGGTTTCTTTATTTGGAGATTATTTGATCTCTTGGAAAAGTAATTAAGAAACAAGATGTTGTCTTTCAGTCTTCTAGAGAGGCTGGGAATCGAGCTATGGTTGTGATTACATGTGAGATCGTTTGGTTATGTTGGCTTCATGCAGATATAGGTGTTGATATTTCCCAGCCTATGCCCTTACATTATAACAACAATAGTGCGATGCATATTGCAAGGAATTTTGTTTTTCATGAGCGTTCGAAGCAATTGCGATTGATTGTCATTTCACTAACCACCCTATACAGCTCACAGCAATCTTTCCATAATGTGAACCCAGTGGAATGCTAGCAACGAAAGAGTGCTCAATCGTCAGAGTGAGGATGCCTAAAATAGTTGGAGATATTCGAGATATATCTTACGTATGGATTAAAAATATGGGTAAATTACAAAACATCACTTCTTGGTATGATTGTTGTCGTACATATATTTTTTTATATATATGTGATGTCAAAAGTACGAGTCGTGGCCTCAACAAGAACCAAACCAAGCAAATATGAACAAAGGAAACGTCAAAGAGGCTCACATTGACGTTAGTTATAACTTATAATATACATGCATGCATGATGTTATTTATTATATGCATTCAACTATTTCAACCTACAAGTTATTTAAATGCCGCTTATAACTAAGCACGTTCATGAAAGTACATATATACATCCACTGTGAGGTGAACAAGTCAAGATCTGCTCACTGCTCTCTATGCATCCATCGTTTATCAAACAAACACAAGTTACGCGGTTTAAATCAGCACTATAAATCCCTGCGACGTCCCTTTCTTTACAATTCACCTCTCATTTTTCATCAATGGATTCCCGACGTATTTCCGCAACCATCTTCTTCTTGCTTTTTCTTTCTATCACTAATAATACGCCCTGCAAAGCACAATTGTCTTCCAACTTCTATAACGCTACATGTCCTAATGCACTCGGTACAATCAGAACCACCATCAGGACAGCCATCTCCCGTGAGCGTCGCATGGCCGCTTCCCTCCTTCGCCTCCATTTTCATGACTGCTTCGTTCAGGGTTGTGATGCATCAATCTTGCTAGAGGACGGTCCTTCGCTAGTAAGTGAAAAGAATGCATTACCTAATAAGGGTTCCGTAAGAGGTTACGAAGTCATAGACGCTGCCAAGTCGGAGGTTGAGAAATTATGTCCCGGAGTTGTATCTTGTGCAGACATACTGACGGTGGCTGCCCGTGATGCATCAGAAATGGTTGGTGGTCCGTCATGGTCGGTGAAGCTTGGAAGAAAAGATTCCACCACCGCCAGCCTTGCTTTAGCGGAGACCAGTCTTCCTAGCTTTAAAGCTTCCCTTGATTCGCTTATTTCCACCTTCAAAGATAACGGACTTAGCGCCCGGGACATGGTTGCCTTATCAGGTGCTCATACTATTGGACAAGCTCAATGCTTCTTGTTCCGTGACAGGATATACGCCAATGGATCAGACATTGATGCTGGCTTTGCTAGCACCCGTAGACGTAAATGCCCTATAAATGATGGAAACGGAAATCTAGCACCGCTAGATTTGGTGACACCCAATTCGTTTGACTACAATTACTTCAAGAATTTGATACAAAAGAAGGGTCTTCTCGAATCGGATCAAGTGCTTTACAGTGGTGGGTCCACAGACAGCATTGTGTCGGAATATAGCAACAATCCTTCGAAGTTCAAGTCGGATTTTGCAGAAGCCATGGTGAAGATGAGTGAGATCAGGCCACTAACGGGTGAAGAAGGAGTGATACGGAGGATTTGTGGTGCTCTTCCCTAGTTCATCTCGTCGGGGAGAATTGATTCGAGTCCGGGTTCTTGTCTCTTTGAAAATTATGCCTGTAATCATATTTTATTCTTTTATTAAGTGTAAAAAATTAAACCCTTCGAGTACTCTATGGATGGGGTAAGATTTATTTATTTATCACCAGTTCATCACGTTAATAAGATTTGTAATTGTAAATTTGTTACACGATCAATACAAGTATACGTAGAACCTTAAAATGTCACAATACTTACTTCCAATTGTAGATACATACAAGAAATGAAAATCTTAGGGGTGTACTTGGATTGTGCAATTGTTCTTGCAGAATTTGGAATGTGTCAAACGGATTTGGAATTAGAATGATTTATAGTGTCGTATCGGTATGGTTGGTAGAATTTGGAATGAAATTTAAATCCATCAGTTGTTTTATAAAATATTATTTGATGTGTAAAGAATATAAAATTATCAAATGACAAAATAATTCTTTCTTGCATTTTCTTATAAGTATTTATTTTTTATGTAAACAATTTATATATAAATATAAGTTATAAACGGTTATAATTATAACTAAACTACTTTTTTGTCATGATTTTATTCAAAAATAGTACAATAAAATGGGTGTTTTATTATCAAAGTAAGGGGGAAATGAAAAATAGAGATGAAAAATGGGTGTGACAAACGGACGGAGATTGTGTTTCTTAATAATGAAATCCTTGTTCTAAGGGAAGGATTTATGTAATCCCATGTTTTTGGGATATTTAGAAATTTCTGGATTTGAAATGCTCTATATACTAATATATTTGAACCAAACATAGGATTTGAATCGAAATGAAATCAAATTCAAAGTCCAATTAGGTCTCACCAAATCAAAGTATTATGCTCCTAATATGATAAGTAAATGAGAATGTTCTATGTCAAAATAAATCATTGGTAATTGGTTCATGAGCCATGTTGCATCTACCTTACAAACATGGTATTTCTTCATTTTGATCAAAGTCGGTAAACTGAGCATGTAATGGGTTGAGTCTCGATCCAAAATGGAACCTTTTGCTAATCAACAAATAGAAGTGACCACCACATGGCGCAACTATCAACAATGGTAAAACATGAAAGATATATGTGGAGCTCAAGATTGTCTATCCAAGAGAGTCGTTATTGAGAAAGATAGGGGAGACTACAACATATATACACACTTATAAGACCATGTCGCATCAATATGGGATACACTAACAAAACGTAATGATAGTATATTGATATGTAAAGTAGTTTGAGTCTTAAAAGTAGCTCCGATCTTGGCTCCGATATCACATGAAATGAATTGGTTAGTCGTATCTCGGTTTGGGGCAAAATGATACACATTGGTGAAAGAGTCGGTATTCGCAAGAACGAACGACTAAGAATCGAAGAAAAGAGCATTAGGGTTTGTATATCCTCTTATTGTTTGAGAGAGAGAGAAAGAGAGAGTCGGAAGGTGGGTGGGAAGAGGGGGGTTGGGTTTTTTTAATACAAAATCTTTATGAAAATGTATTAAAAAGAAAAAAGAAAAAGAAACTAAAATAGTAATCTTCATAAATGGTCATTGTTATGGAAAATACTATTTTACCCTCACATGTTATGTACTTTACGGTTAAACATTAATAGAGCTACGATCCACAAGTTTTCAAACCACAGGGACTACCCTTGAGGTTTTTGAAAATGAAGGACGAAACTTGATATTTTTCACGGAGATCATTTATGAAGTTTAGTCGTTGTTAAAGTGTTAAAAAGGATCAAAATTATAACTAAAACATATTTGAGAAGACTTAAAATAATATTTACGCGGTTAAAAATACATATTTTAAGTTTTGAAATTAAATATTCCTCTATGTTAGGTACTTAGATTAAAAATAAAATTCACTTGTTAGCTTCTTTTTAGTCAACTTTATTTCAAAAACGCTTAAATAGCAATATATATTAATTAAATATTTAAAAGATCATATGATGCGGTTTTCCGGTGCGGTTTTTGGTACGCGGTTTTACGAATAGTTTTGCGGTGCCGTATATAATACAAAACCGCACCGCACTGAAAATAATCAGTTTTAAAAAATAAAAAACCACACCATTGATTTATTCGTTCGATTTTGGTTTTTACTTTTTCGGTTATGATTTTACACTTTTCGGTTTACGATTTGGTTTTTACTCACTCCTAAGTTGTCAAATGTCATCTTCGATAGTTGCCTCCCTACCGTCAATAGGAGCTGTATATGCCAGATAGCTTTTTTCATTGATTTTCCATAAACAGGAGTTAATTTTTGTAAATAAAAGGATAGCTGTTTTCATTGATTTTCGGGAGTTAATTTTTGTAAATAAAAATAATCAGAATTGTATGTCAAAAGATATTGAATTATCATAAAAGACATAAAAAACCAGTGGCAACAGCGTTAGCACTTTTGCCGAATCAACCCGTTACACAAGACCGGTCCTGCCCAAAATTTCGGCCCAATTACAGGCCGTGGGTCCAAACCCGTCCAATTCAATTATGCTTTAGGTGCTGTTTGTTTTTTAAGAGGTAAAAGGTCTGCAGTCTGCGGACCACATCTGCAGAGTATCTACAGAGAAGAGGTGGACTAAATGTCTGCAGACTGCAAGAAGAAGACTGTTTGTTTTTTAAAGTCTGCAGGTTGTGAAAATAAACTGAAATTTAAATAAACTTTTTTTTAAGTAAAATACATGAGTACGTTCAATTTATGATATTAACGAATTTAATGATCAAAGCAAACATTTATTTTTTTTAAATAATAAAGAATAAAAATTACGTAACCAAAGTTGGATTTACAAATAGTTTGTAAAGCTAAAAATTTACGTAAGATTGTGAACCAAAGTTCTAATATTAAAATATATTTATAGTTTATAAGTATGATTTACAATAAAAAAAAGCGTCTATTATATGATATTAACGAATTTAAATATCAAAGCAAACATGTCCTTTTTTAAGTTTGTGACATTTTTTTTAAAAGTTTTACAAATTTATCTTTATTTTGTTTAAAAACTTAGAAAAATAAATATTATTTACTTCGAAAAGTAATGTTGAAAAAAAATCGTAACTATTAGTAAAAAAAATCAAAGTGTTTTTAAAAACATATATGCATATTTCTTTTTTTTTTTTTTTTAAATCGAAGGTGGTCGGCGGCAGCGGTTTGGTCGACGACGCAAGGAAGAGAAAACGCGAGACCGGTTGGAGGAGAAAACGATATGCGTATTTTTTTTGGTTAAAATTGTATTAATTTATTACTAGAAGACCTCTGCAGACCCTTGAAGACATTGGTCCATGTCTGCCCCAAAAAGAGGACGCGCAGACCTTTTTAGGTCTGCATTCTTCGAAAAAACAAACACTCTGCGAAGGTCCATGTCTGCGCGCCGTCTGCGTGGCGCAGACAAAAGTGGTCAGGAAGATCTGCAAAGAAAAAACAAACAGCCCCTTAGTCTTCGCCCAACCAAGAAACGATGATACCCGAATTCCGAACATCAATAAACAACACAACATTTCATATCAAACTTAGAAAATCATAAAAACATTAATATTACTAGTGATAACTTAAAAGTCTCAAAAACTAAACACATGCCATCGCAACATCATCATCTTCATCAACCAATTCCACTTTAACATTTTTCCTCTTCCTCGATGTCACACTTTCACCTTCATCATCATATGGGTTGGCTATCCATTCATCATCAGAAGACACATTCTCAACAAGTAAAGGATCATCTTCCTCTTTTAGCGAACTTTTCTTAAGAAACTTTTGCTTCAACTTTTCATTATACATAATGTACATCTTTTTATTCATTTCATCATTGCTCAAGTTATTTCTTTTCTTCGTATGCACTTGATTTAATGTATTCCAATCACGTTCACACACCGATGCCGAACAAGTAAGTCCCAAAATCTTTGTTGCAAAACGTTTAAGCTCCGGCACTTCATCTCCAAAATGATCCCACCATATAACTAAACAAAATAATATAAAGAAACAAAGTAGTCAATAATAACAAAAACAATAAATAAAATTACAAGTTATATGATTTATACCCGGTGAACGTGTCATGTACGATATCAAAGATGCTTTATACCCGAACAATCCCTGTTTATATTTATACTCATCAAGTTGGAGATCGGCTTTTACACAAGTTTCATCATCTTTAATGAGTCTCTCCATGCAATTGTACAAACCAATTTTAATTTCTGAATGCTCACAAACATCGGGACTCCATCTAAATCGAGGATTTAAGAAATATGCAGCCCCATGTAAGTCACGGTAAAATCGAAACTCCCAATTTTGATCAATAATATCCAAAATCTCCTTATATAAAGACACATCTCCATCAAAGTTCTTTGTTATAGTTTCTTTACACTCTTTCATAGCACCATAAATAAAAGCCATTCCTGGTGTCTTTTCACCAACAACCATCCGTAAAACATCAACAAGAGGTTTTGTGGTTTTAATAGAATATTCCACACACGGCCAAAATAAATCCTCGTCCATTATTATATTTCTGATAGCTTTCGCGTTTATTTTTTTTGCCCAAGGTGAATTCAACCATTCATTTGAAACAAACATAGCTTGTAACGGTTGTTGTAAGTTATACATATTTTCTAAAGTCAAAAAAGCAGTGGCGAAACGTGTAGTGGTAGGTCGAATGAGATCTTTCTTTGCAAACTTTTTTGCCAAATTTAAAATCCATTGATCGTTGTAGATAAAATTGCAAACTCTTTTTGCTTTACGCAAAGCTTTCTTTTGTTGTGGCAATTCCGCAATTTTCTCGAGCATTAATTCAATGCAATGAGCGACACATGGCGTCCAATACAAACTCTTTCTCTTTTCCATTAACATACTTCCAGCAAGTTTGTATGCGTTTGTATTATCGGTAACCACTTGAACCACAACCTCTTCCCCGATTTCTTCAACAACACTATCGAGCAATTCGAACAAACTTTTTGCATTATTTACACAATCCGATGCATCAGCTGTCTTCAAAAAAACCGTCCCGTATTGATTGTTTACAAGAAAGTTGATCATACTTTTATTTGTCACATCTGACCAACCATCCGATAACAATGAAACTCCTGTACATTTCCATGTTGCTTTTATCTCATCGAGATTCTTCGATGTTGTATTTACTTCTTCTTTTAGGATCCAAGTCTTCATCTCGTGCATTGTTGGAGCTTTCAATTCGCATCCATAGTTTCCAATCGAACGCAACATATTAATAAATGGAGGACTTGTTGCACAGTTAAATGGGATTCCATTCTCAAAAAAGAATCTCCCAATATCCAAACAAACTTTGTTACGGTGTTCTTTAGCACTCATTGGAGTCATATTTTCACCCGCCATCATTCTTTCATATTCATCGTCTTCTTTACTCTTCATAAATCGATCCATTGGTTCTCTAATACCTCTAGAGCTACCACTGTGACTAGAATTTGTGTCTTCCATTGAATTCTCACAACTACCATTGCTACTAACAGAGCATGTTACATAATCTACCCTCTCTTTAAAATTTTGTTGCAAAGCAATTTTTGTACTTGCAAAGTTTTTCAAATATTGTTTTATTTCATCTTTCACTTCAATGGGAACTTTAGCACATGGTGCAACATCTTTATGGGTGCAAGCAAGATGTTCTTTCATTCTCTTCACTCCACCTGTAATGATTTTATTACAAAAGTTACACTTCAAGTATTTGTAACCTTTCTTTTGATCCGGCACTTCAATTTCAACACCATATTTCCAAGAAGGATCCCTTCGTGATCCTTTTCTTTGTGCGGTACTTGCCATCCCAAGTAGCAATTTGATACTGAGCCTTAAACAATTTCACAGAGTTAGTTTCATATGTAATAGATAAAAAATGTGGGACAATTATTCATCAAGTTCAGGGATTTTTACTACTATTTACAGCATTAGCGTCGAACCAAGAACATGTGATGAGTAAATAGAATCCCACGTGATACTTGTGTCGAGTTAACTATGTGTTATGTGAAAGTGAAGACTTTTAACTTGGTTGGTGAGGTTGGTGAATGTCAAAGAAGTTTGGTAAAGAAGTTGGTGCAGCCACTATTGTTGAAGGAAAATTTCTTATGTTTCCATTGTTAATAGTGCACCTCAAAACATGTATAAATAGGCCATTAGTTGAAGAACAACATGTACCACACAACACAAAAAACACAGAAGCAATATACATTCCTAGTTATCCGCCGTGGACGTAGGTCATTTTTGGACCGAACCACGTTAAATTCTCGTGTTCTTAATTTGTGAGCTGAGTGTGTGAGTTTAGTGTCCGTATGCTAAGTGTCTCGATCCTAACAAGTGGTATCAGAGCCTTGGTATAGCTCCAGAGAGTGATTTTCTGTTTTTGGGTCGAAAATTTTTTTGTCTCAAAAACGATTTTGGTTTACGCCGTTGGAAAGGTCTCGTTCCGCAGATTCCGAAAATATATTTTTTGGAATTTTTCGACCACCGGAAGACCTCCAAATCGCCGGTCAAACGTTCGCCGGAATAGTGACCGAAGATCCCAGATCGCCGGAGAAGACGAGTAGCGCCGGAGTTCGCCGGAGAAGACGACACTGTAGCACCGGAGTTTCGCCGGAGAAGACGACACTGTAGCGGTACTGTAGCGACACTGTAGCGACACTGTAGCGGTACTGTAGCATATTTTGAAAAACAGCCCCTGAAGTTTCAGAAACTGCAAAACAGGTCCCTGAAGTACCAGAAGTTGCAAAACAGGTCCTTGAAGTTTCAGAATTTGCAAAACAGGTCCCTGAAGTACCAGAATTTGCAAAATAGGTCCCTGAAGTTCCAGAATTTGCAAAAATAGGTCCCTGAAGTTCCAGAATTTGCAAAACCGGTCCCTGAACTTTCAGAAAATTGCAGTCAGGTCCCTGGACTTTCTGAAAATTGCAGTTTAGCCCCCGAACTTTCAGAAAATTGCATTTTAGCCCCTAAACTTTCTGAAAATTGCAGTTTAGCCCCCGAACTTTCAGAAAATTGCAGTTTAGCACCTGAATTTCAGAAAAATTGCATTTTTCACCCTTAATTTCTGAAAGAAAAGTGCATTTTGTCCGTTAAAATGGCAGAAGACGGTAAAATTAAAATTGAGAAGTTTGATGGTACCGATTATGGCTTTTTGAAAATGCAAATTGAAGATATGCTGTATCAGAAAAGTTTGCATTTGCCTATGTTGGGCGTACAACCAGATGACATGTATGATGAAGATTGGAAGTTGTTGGATCGACAAGCCTTGGGCGTAGTTAGGCTTTCATTGGCGAAGAGTGTTGCGTATAACATTGTCAATGAAACAACTACTTATGGAGTATTTAAGGCTTTGTCCAACATGTACGAGAAGCCGTCCGCTTCCAACAAAGTGTTCCTCATCAAACAATTGGTTAACACCAAGATGAAGGAAGGCATGTCAGTTACCGCTCACATAAACGAGTTTAACTCAATTATCTCTCGTTTAGCCTCAGTTGCAATAAAGTTTGAAGATGAAGTACAAGCGCTCCTCCTTTTATCATCTTTACCCGACAGTTGGTCAGGCACAGTCACAGCTGTTAGTAGTGCATCTGGCACTACCAAACTCACTTTCGAAAGTATTCGTGACTTGATTGTAAATGAAGATATCAGACGGAGAAGCAATGGTGAGACTTCTAGTTCTAGTTCTATATTGCATACAGAAAGTAGAGGAAGAAAAAATGAAAGAGGACGTGGTCAAGGCAGATCAAAGTCCAGAAAAAGGGGACAGTCAAAAACCAGAAAAGACATTGAATGCTGGAATTGCAAAGAAAAAGGTCACTTTAGAAGCCAATGCCCAAAACCACAAGCTGAAAAGAAAGAAGTAAACAATGTATCCTCTGAAGATTCGGAAGATTATCTCATATGTTGCGTTGAGAATTCGGCAGAATCCTGGATTATGGATTCAGGTGCTTCTTTCCATGCCGTCTCATGCCCAGATATGGTCAAGAACCTACAAACAGGTGCTCTTGGAAAAGTTCGTTTGGCTGATGATCAAGTGCTTGATATTACGGGTATGGGAGACGTAGATTTGAAGACCTCCTTAGGAACCACGTGGACATTAAAAGATGTCAGGGTTATTCCAAACTTAAGGAGAAAGTTGATCTCAGTTGGTAAGTTGGATGATGAAGGGTTTGATGTTCACTTTGGGGGTGGACAATGGAAAGTGATCAAAGGCAACTTGGTGATTGCCAAAGGAAAGAAGAAAGGCACTCTATACATGGTAGAGATACCTAGTGATGGTGTTCATGCCGTAACCACAAATCCGAGTCCATCTAATTTATGGCACCAACGACTCGGACACATGAGCTATAAGGGATTGAAGATGTTAGCTCAGAAAGGGAAGTTTCCAGACTTGAAGAAAGTTGAAACTGAATTTTGTGAATCTTGTGTTCTCGGGAAACAAAAGCGGGTTACTTTTGTAAAGACGGGGAAGACACCGAAAGCTCAGAAGTTGGAGCTTGTTCACTCGGATGTATTTGGACCAACACCAGTTTCATCCCTAGGAGGCAAAAACTACTATGTAACCTTTATTGATGATTCAACACGCAAGGTATGGGTCTATTATCTTAAAAATAAATCTGATGTATTTGATACTTTTAAGATATGGAAATCTGCTGTTGAAAATGAAACTGATTTGAAGGTAAAATGCCTGAAGTCGGATAATGGTGGTGAATACATAAGCAAGGAGTTTGTTGACTATTGTGCCAAACAAGGGATAAAGATGATCAAGACAGTCCCAGGAACCCCTCAGCAAAATGGTGTAGCTGAGAGAATGAATAGAACTCTGAATGAAAGGGCTAGAAGCATGAGGTTGAATGCTGGTTTACCAAAGACATTCTGGGCTGATGCAGTTAACACTGCAGCCTACTTGATCAACCGTTCACCGTGTGTTCCCTTGGATCTTAAATTGCCGGAGGAAATGTGGCAAGGGAAGGAAGTAAGTCTCAAACACCTAAAAGTCTTTGGTTGTAGTGCTTACAGTTTGTTAAAAGATGGTGACAGAGATAAACTTGATTCAAAGACCAAGAAGTGCACATTCATTGGTTATGGGTCAGATGAAATGGGTTACAGGCTTTGGGATAGTGAAAGCAGAAAGATAATCCGAAGCAAGAATGTCACCTTTAACGAAGACGAGTTATACAAAGACATGAACAACAAAAGTCCAGAAGTCCAGAAGGAGTACGTTGAATATGAAGGTGGTGAAAAAAAGAAAGAAGTTTCAGTTGAAATCCCTGAATCTGGGGATGATTCAACTGACAGTGGGAGCTCAGAGGATGAATCCAGAAATGACTCTGAAGATGAAGAAACCAGCCCTCCAGCTCCAGAGTCCCCAGCCACACCTCAAGTTCAACCAATAAGATCTTCCAGAGTCATCAGACCACCACAAAGATACTCACCATCTGTCAACTACATTCTTTTGACAGAAAATGGTGAACCCCAGTGTTACTCTGAAGCTAAGAGGTTGAAAGATTCATTGCAGTGGGAGCTAGCAATGAAAGATGAAATGAAGTCGCTTGAGAAGACCAAGACCTGGCTTCTAACGAAGCTTCCATCCGGGAAGAAGGCTCTTCAAAACAAATGGGTTTTCAGGGTCAAGGATGAACATGATGGTACCAAACGGTACAAAGCAAGATTAGTAGTCAAGGGCTTTCAACAGAAAGAGGGAATCGATTTCAATGAAATATTCTCTCCAGTAGTGAAGATGACCACTATCAGACTTGTTCTCAGCATTGTAGCAGCAGAAGGTTTGCATCTAGAGCAGCTAGATGTCAAGACAGCTTTTCTACATGGTGACCTAGATGAAGAAATTTACATGACACAACCAGAGGGTTTTCAGATTAAAGGCAAAGAAAACTTGGTGTGTAAATTGAAGAAGAGCTTGTATGGTCTGAAGCAAGCGCCCAGACAATGGTATTTGAAGTTTGATAACTTCATGAGAAGAGTTGGTTACAAGAGATGTGGCAATGACCATTGTTGTTACATCAAGAAGTTTAAGGGTTCTTATATCATTCTACTACTCTATGTAGATGATATGTTGATTGCAGGCTCAGACATGACAGAGATCAAGAAGTTAAAGAAGCAAATGTCTGAAGAATTCGAGATGAAAGACTTGGGAGCTGCAAACCAAATACTCGGGATGAGTATTTTCAGAAACAAAGAAGATGGCTCTTTGACACTCTCTCAAGAGAAATACATTGAGAAAGTATTAGAGAAATTCAGCCTTAAAGATGCCAAGATCAGAAGCACACCTTTGGGAAGTCACTTTAAGCTTTCTAAAGTTCAGTCACCCAAATCAGAGGAAGACAAGAAAGAAATGGCTAAAGTACCTTATGCATCTGCAGTTGGTAGTCTCATGTATGCAATGGTATGCACGAGACCAGATATTGCACATGCAGTGGGAGTTGTTAGTCGATTTATGTCCAATCCGGGGAGAGAACATTGGGAAGCAGTTAAATGGCTACTAAGATATTTGAAGGGGACTTCAAAAGTGGCATTGCATTTTAAAGGGAAAGATGTCATTCTGAAAGGTTTTGCAGATGCAGACCTTGGTGGTTGCAAAGACTCATACAAAAGCACTACCGGGTATGTCTTTACAGTGGGAGGCACAGCAGTAAGTTGGATGTCTAAACTCCAGAAAAGTGTTGCCCTTTCAACCACAGAAGCAGAGTATATGGCAGTTGCTGAAGCAAGCAAAGAGCTTATATGGTTGAAGAACTTTCTCAAAGAACTTGGCAAGGAACAAGTTGATTGTGCACTGTTTTGTGATAATCAAAGTGCAATACACCTTGCAAAGAATCCGGTCTTCCATTCGAAGACAAAGCACATACAGCTGAGATATCACTTCATTAGAGAAAAAATTAATGATAGCACTCTGAAGTTGAAGAAGATCAAAGGAACTGAAAATCCAGCTGATATTTTGACTAAGGTTGTTACCTTAGAGAAGTTGAAGCTTTGCATAGCTTCAACTGGCCTTCAGGATCATTGAAGAGAAGGCCAGGGTAACTAGGAATGAGCTAAGATCAAAAGTGTTTTATTTGGAATTCACAGTTGAAGCACAGGTGAAGATTGTTCCGTGGCTTCAAGTGAGAGATTGAAGAATTGTTGCAAGAAATGGACGGTAGATAAAGACTACGATGTTAAAAATCTTCAAGTGGGAGATTGTTATGTGAAAGTGAAGACTTTTAACTTGGTTGGTGAGGTTGGTGAATGTCAAAGAAGTTTGGTAAAGAAGTTGGTGCAGCCACTATTGTTGAAGGAAAATTTCTTATGTTTCCATTGTTAATAGTGCACCTCAAAACATGTATAAATAGGCCATTAGTTGAAGAACAACATGTACCACACAACACAAAAAACACAGAAGCAATATACATTCCTAGTTATCCGCCGTGGACGTAGGTCATTTTTGGACCGAACCACGTTAAATTCTCGTGTTCTTAATTTGTGAGCTGAGTGTGTGAGTTTAGTGTCCGTATGCTAAGTGTCTCGATCCTAACACTATGCACATGGGTGATCCAGATATAAATCAAAGAAACATATGTAAGTAAAAGTATAAAACCCTACTACGAGTAAAACATCTGTGGAACCTCGACTGAAAGGTAAACACTTTAGGGCTATAAAGCCAAGAATAGTCGACAAAATTAACGCTTCTACGAAATCGAAAAGGAAAATCATAATCGAAACTAAAAGAACGAAAACCGTTAAGTTGGTGCAGAAATCGCATATAATAAGTCACCGAATCATCAAATAATAATAAAAAAAAACCGTATACTTGGTTAGGAAAAAATGGGTCATACCGAAAGAAAAAGTTCAGTTGAAGGAATGAAGGCACAAGAACCCTGGTAATTCTCTACTTCGGAACAATTTGTTCAGTTCCTCGTAATTAGTTGATCATAACAATGCAGAAAATAAAAATGGTGGTGCATAAGATTCCAAAGAAGTTGATGTGAACTGTGGAAGACGATATCGTTTCGAGCCGTCGGAAAATCACTGAACGGTCAGCTGGTCGATGACAGCCCCAACCCTCTTTTCTTCGGTTCTTCAATATGTTCCTAGTCCATTTGGGATGTGTACTAGCAAAAAAAAAACCTTCGTCTTTGGTTGAATTGCAGATACACCCTCCAACTTTTAAAACTATTATTTTTGTCGACAGGGAAGGTTTGTATTCTAAATAACTGAAATGATTTTTCATTTTTGTAGGGTGTAAGCATTTATTTCTTAATTTTTTAAATGGTCATAAAAAATTGGGAAGTGATCCGTACACAATAATTTTTTTTCTATATATAACAATTTAACAGCTTTTATGCATAATGTACAATATCCATAAAGCATGAATTGTTGTGTATGGATAAAAATTGTTGTGTACGGATCACTTCCCTAAAAAATTAGAGTTATCATAAATGAATTTATGTTTTGTAAAAAAAGACAAGAGAAAATAAAAAATGAAACTGGTAATTATTGTCTCTATTTAAATGAAATATTTTTTGATATTCAGATATCTTCTCTATAATTTTGAAATTTTAATGACCAGATTTGTCGCACCCATATTTTTCTATATAAATTAGTATCCTTTCATTTAACTCGCAACATATTGCACACTAATAAGTAATAAGTAATAACCAACAAAATATAACCATTATAACTAATGGCGTGACTTGAATGTATAACGTGATTTAGAATATGCATCATATAGTTATATCATATGTACAAGATATGGACCCCAACAATAAAATATTTTAGAAGATTCTATAAAAAGTTCATATCTTTCTCTTTAATGTGAGCATTTAACCACATATCTTATTCTTTCTTCTTTTTTTCACTTGAACTATCTATCCTCTTAACATGAAAAATACGTGCCACTATATTCACAATGTGCAAGTTATAAAGTTTAGTATGTAACATGGTGGTTTTAAGGCAATTTGTTTCCAACTAGTGACAATCAAAACATCATTCATTTATATTAGGTAAGTGATGACCCATTGGGGAATGGAGGAAGGAGGAAGGTGCTTTAATAACATATTAGTTTTTAGGCTCTGTTTAGTTCTCAAAAACCATTTTTTGTTTTCAAAAGAATAAAATAAGTTTTTATTTTCAGTTTTTAGAAAAAAAAAATAGAAAACATGTTTAGTTGAAATTGATTGAGTTTTTATTTTCTATTTTAAAAAATTATGTGTTTTGATGTAATATTGGTTTTTATTTTTCGGTTTATGCAAACGACTTCAACTTTTATTACAAATATTATAAAAAGTTATGGGAGTGGTGGTGTGTAGGTGGTGTAGAGATGTGGTATTGGTGTGGAGATGTATGTGTGTTCAGATTTTAGAAAAAGAATTTATAATTGGAAATATATGAAAAACAATAATTCTTAGTTTTCAAGAAAACTAAACACCTATTGGTGTGGAGATGAGTATGTGTGTTCATATTTTATATAATTTTGGAAAATAAGAAAACTAAACAACTTTTCAAAATTCTTATTTTTTATTTTTTTTTCGAAAATCAATTCATTTTTCTATAACTAAACAGAGTATAAATATATTTGCCACTAAACATACTTGAAAAATACTACAATAAATATACCAAATGTCACTTTCACACAATGGGATGTAATTACAACTAAATGGAATAAACAATTTAATAGAATGAGTAAAAATAATACAATAGATTATGACATTTCATCTTTTCATTTATGTTTTCATTTATGTTATGATGATGTTTTTTTTCGGCGAAGAATTAAAACGCCATCAATAGTAGAGGTGGCAAAACCAGACACGACACGACAACCCGACACGAAATAAACGGGTTTGGGTAAGAGATTTCAACCCGTTTAATTAAATGGGTTGACACGACACGACACGATAATTAAACGGGTAAGGTCAGGGTCGAAACTTTCAACTCGAAAATGTCCCGTTTATTTATATTCAAGGTTTTCTAATTCTTATGTAAATTGGACAGGTCAAAAACCAATATCATATTTAAAAGAAAAACTTATGATTGACCTGTTTTATAATGTGGAAGTCGCTTAGTCACCTAGGTCATGAATTCATTATCACTTTTCTACTTTCTTATTAATACTCCACAGTTTCACTCGGCCTCTATCTCTCCTCCTCGCAACCTCGTCATTCATCTCCCAAACTACTAATATTTTAACGTTGCTCTATAAACTTAGTGTGAATGCTTCTACTACTAGTTTTTCATGTTTTCCTTTTCGCCTCCTAAACTCCTATTCTTTCAACATACTTAGTGTTTCAACTCGAAAAGTGACATCATATATTTACAAGGTCTAAATCCCAAACCCGAAACTCGACACAAAAATAAACGGGTTGACACGACACGACACGACACGATTATTAAACGGGTTGGGTTAGGGTCGAGCACTTTCAACCCGTTTAATGTTTTGACGCGACACGAAATCGACACGACACGACACGTTTGTCATGTCTAATCAATATGATATAATATATTACTATGGAATAGTATATAATTGGTTTCTTTCTTTGAGCAAGGTAAACACGTAATTGCTTGGTGAGCCATGTTGTCTATAAATGAGAACTTTCTTCAAATATTTTTTGTTTTACATGTAGTACATGTCTTTTTCCTCCATTGTGAATATTGTTTGTAAATCACTAGTACCTTATTTTAATTTACTTATTCCCGTGAACATTTAATTGGAAATACGTGACTTGGATTTTCTACATGTCCAATATGCAGTTGAATTTGAACCAGTTAAGCATTCGACTTAGATGTAACAAAAATGTTCAAGTTATTGTCTACCGATTAACAACATTGTTCTCAACATGCAATTGGCTAGTAAATTAGTTTGAATATTGTGTCATATACAAGTCTATCTATTAGAGTCCAATTTAGAAAAAAGGAGAAAAGCTTTAATACAAAAGTCTCGAATTCACTCATTGGTAAACACAATCATCATGTACAATCCACCATAACAACTTCATGTTTCTCAATTAGATGGACGACTTCCCAGGCCCGGCCCAAAGGGAGTTCAATTGGTGCCTTTGAACAGGGCCCATACTTTACTAGGGGCCCAATATTTTAATCCACTCTTATACCTAGCCTAGGTCCGGTTGGTCAAATGAAATCCGAAAGCTGGAAGTCTCGGAATAGACGCGTATAATCACGCCTTCTCCCACCAATCTCATTACCAATGCTCTATCTCGAAAAACAGGAAGAGTGCATCTCGATTTATGATTTCTCACTACTCGATTTCTACAAGACAGCAGGAGTGCATCTCGATTTCTGATTTCTCACTTCACGCCTTCCTTTTTTCTCATCTTCCGATTTCCTTCTCCCTCCCACCAATGGGATTTTCTTTTTCTGGAATTGTTGAACCGATGATTGAAGCACAGAAGCATCACTCAAGCAAACTTACACTGAAGGTCTGAACCGATTGGAATTGTAAATTGTTGAAGTTGAACGCCTGAAGTCTGAACCAATCGGGATTGGAATTTCACTTGCGATTCTGATTTCCGAAATCGGGAACTCACTTGCGATTCTGATTTCACTTAAGGTATATCCGTATTCCGTAATTCCTGAATTCCATATATGTTTTAATGTTCAGTTTTAACTTTTAAGATTTTCTAGTGATGTTGTATTGTTGTAGTTTACTAGTTTCTGATTTTGTTTTAATTTACCGATTTTCTAGTGATGTTGTAGTTTCTAATTTTCTAGTGATGTTCAGTTTTATGTTTTAACTTTTAATTTACGGATTCAATGTTCATTGTTTCTGATTTTGTAGTGATGTTTTTGTTTCAGATTTTCATTTTGATTTGTTGAAAAGGACGGACAGAAATCTACAACCCACAATTTCCAAATCAATCAGGTGTTTTCTCTCTTAATCTGTTTACTATTATTTGTTGATTTAGTATGACCGGTGTTTTCTCTCTTAATCTGTTTACTATTGTTTGTCTAATAAGTATATTAACAATATGAAATTAACATTACATTTCAAGCTTTTTGTATATTGTAGAATTTGCAAGTTTTGGGGCCTACGTTTATGAAATTGCACAGGGCCTTCAAAATCTCTCGGCCGGCCCTGCGACTTCCTATTCGTCTCATTTTTTACGATATACGGTTGTTGTTACTGGTTAAAAATAGTTTGTACACATACAAGCAAGAAAAAAATACGACGTCGATTGATGTTATATTTAATCAATTACTATTTTAAGATAAAGTGTCCACTTCTTGTATACTTTTTATACATTGATGGTTCAATTATTACAACTTTCATTTCTCTTGAATTTAATTTCATAATGTAATGTTATATTGTGATGTTAAAGTAACCTCTGAATAAAGGCCATCTAATCATCTATCATAAGCGCTCTAATGAAATTTCTCTTTGAAAGCAATTCCTACTTGCTTAGATTTAAACTTGACATTATGTGTCCAAATCAATCGTACGATGTATTAGACTTTGCGGAGTACATATCACGCCCTCCACCGTGATGGCCACGTCACGCAACATCACGGCATGCACACCGCCCCGGGATGTCCGTGATCGTGGTCTCACGTGATGCTAAACACGCTCGATCACATCCAATGGTAAATTTTGAATTTAAAAAAAAATTACTCTCCTTTTGACCGTTGAACGGCTAGGAGGATTAAAAAAAAATTAACCACTTTTTATCTTATAAATACATACAACTCTCATTCACACAAACTTACACCATACTCATATATATATATATATATATATATATATATATATATATATATATATATATATATATATATATATATATATATATATATATATATATATATATATATATATATATATATATATATATATATTCACACAAAAAAAATTGGATTATATGGAGAAAACGGATTTTTTTAAAGAATTCGATTCGGACGATGGCGAATTTATCCACACGTTTTTTAAGGTTGTTGCGTACGCTGCCGCTGAAGGGTCTTCAAACGTTAGACAGACAATAACCACTATCAAGCGAGATCGGCAAGCTGCACACAACTTTTTGGTACATGACTATTTTGCTGATCCTCCTTTTTATGATGACAAACATTTTAGACGTCGTTATCGTTTACCTAGAGAATTATTTTTACGTATTAGCAACGCTTTAGAGGCGCGATATGATTATTTTAAGCAAAAACCCGATAGTAGAGGTAGAATGGGTTTTACTTGTATACAAAAATATTCGGCTGCACTTAGGTATTTAGCATTAGGCATAGCAGCTGATACTAGTGATGAGTATCTGAAATTGGCTGAGAGGACCGTAAGGGAGTGTGTGGATTGGTTTTGTGCATGTGTTATTGACGTGTTTGGCAAAGAATATTTGCGTAAACCTACAGCTCGTGATATCGAGAATTTATATGTGGCACATGAAGCGAGACATGGTTTACCTGGTATGCTTGGTAGCCCTGATTGTACCCATTGGGCATGGGAAAAATGTCCAACTGCGTGGCGAGGACAATTTACCCGAGGTGACGTAGGTGAGCCAACTATGATATTGGAAGCCGTTGCATCACAGGATTTGTGGATTTGACATGCGTACTTTGGGGTAGCCAGGTCCAACAATGACCGAAATGTTCTTAATCAGTCTCCAATTTTCAATGATATTTGGACCGGGCGAGCTCCTAATATGTCATTCACAGTGAACGGACATCAATACAAACACGGCTACTATCTTTGTGATGAAATTTATCCAGATTACGCCACATTTGTGAAGATGTACGCGGTACCTCGAAGTGAAAAAGCAAAGATGTTTACACGAAGACAAGAATCTGCTAGGAAGGACATAGAAAGGGCATTTCGGGTCCTCAAGCAAAAATGACATGTGATCAAACATGCCGCACGACTCTATGACGACGATAGGATGAAGAAAATTATGTATGCGTGCATCATTATGCATAATATAATTGTTGAATATAAATGTAGAGCGATTTGCACGTACGACGAGGCCGATGCGATTAACCCGGACATGTAGTTCATTCCCGGAACGCCCGAATATTTACAACAAGTACTCGAAGTTCAAAATTCTGAAGCATGCCAATATCTTCGTGAAGATTTAGCCGAGCATGTTTATCGAAACAGCTTGGATGAAGACGAGTAGTTATTTTTTTTAATTTCCATGTAATGTTTTTTTTTAAATTTCTATGTAATTTTTTTATTTTTAAATTTCTATGTAATGATTTTTAATATTAATGTAATTTTTATTTTTAATCTAATGTTATTTAAATTAAAAATTAGGTTTTTATTTATTTTTGAATTTTTTAATTAAAAAAAATGATGTAGTGTGATGAAATGTGATATGTATAAAGTATGTGTTGTGATGGAATGTGATGAAATATGATAGAGGTAAAATCTGATGTAGCACTGATGTAGTACTCATCACATTTGTGTAATATGATGAGTACTCCCACTTAGGGGTGCAAACGAGCCGAGCCCGAGCCTGACCAAGCTCGGCCCGGGCTCGTTAAGAAATATATAGGGCTCGGCTCGTTACGAGCTTTATGGACCTAAGCTCGGCTCGGGCTCGATAAGAAATACACAGGCTCGACTCGGGCTCGGGCTCGAGCTCGGCTCGTTTAATTCTTAACAAGCCTAAACGAGCTTAAGCTTGGCTCGAGCTCATTAACAAGCTCGTTTACTCTAATGTAGGAATATATATATATATATATATATATATATATATATATATATATATATATATATATATATATATATATATATATATATATATATATATATATATATATATATATATATATATATATATATATATATATATATATATATATATATATATATATATATATATATATAGGCTCGTTTAGGGCTCGCGAGCCTAATCGAGCTTGGTGACACAGGCTCGGCTCAGGCTCGTTTAATAAACGAGCCTTATATTCAAGCTTGGGCTCGGCTCGTGCTCGTTTAAAATCGGTCTCGAAGCGAGCTTTTATCGAACCGGTCCCGGGTAGCTCACGAGCCGGCTCAGCTCATTTGCACCCCTACTCCCACTAGTATTATCAATGATTCTTTTAATATTATAAAATTAGATAAGTATTTAATATGGTTTGGTAGACTATGACATTCCTTTTCTACGAAATATATTCTCTCTCCGTTCACAGGCGAAACAAAACACACACTTCCCGTCTAGTGCGTGTATATGGCGGAAAGGAGTGAAAGAGGGTCACAAATCCGCGTGGTCAATAAGCCATATGCATTTTCTTCTACTTCACCTTCCTACGAGCCCTAATTCCCTCGATTTCCCACGCTATTAGAAACAATATCACACGCATTTGATTTTTCCTCAGATCTGAAAAAAACAAAATTCAACACCAAACTCCATTACAAAGATCTTATGTTTCTGTTTTCTTGTTCGCATTGCATAATTCTGTACAATTGCTTGAGTTTCACGTAGTTTTCATTCACAATTCGGCTAATTTAATCGCCAATCGTTGTTTTTACTGTATTATTTGATCGCCGAACGAATCCTCAGTGGCTTTTTAGCTATTTAATTCGGCAATCCCGTGTTAGATCCGAGCATGAGCTACGAATTTCCATTATTGCATTAGAATCGATTTATAATAGTTCGTATAAGTCTATATCACCATTATCATTTATGGCAATGCCATCGGGGCACATGGTAATTTCGGATAAAATGCAGTTTCCTAATGGAGCCGGGGTTGGGACGGCCGGTGGAGAGATGACCGGCAGTACGGTTGGGTGGTATCCGGACGGAAGAGACGAGTTCATATTGTGGCTGAGAGGGGAATTTGCAGCTGCAAATGCGATAATTGATTCATTATGTCATCATTTGAAGAGCGTTAGTGAACCAGGCGAGTATGATGGTGTTATCGGATCTATACAGCAACGACGATGTAATTGGAACCCTGTGCTTCATATGCAGCAATACTTCTCTGTGGCGGAGGTCATTTATGCCCTGCAACAGGCGACGTGGCGGCGACAACAGCAACAACATCGTGATGGTTTTTACGATCCGGTGAAGATTGGGGGCCCAGGTAAGGACTATAAGAGATCTAACGGTGTTGGGTTCAGGCAGGGACATAGGATCGTAGTTCCTGTGAATGAAGGCCATAATTCCACTGCAGAATTCAAAAGTCCCCGTGGTAATGCAAATGCGTCTAGCAATTTGGTGGCTAATGAAGTATCCGTATCTCATGAAAAGGATGTTACACTTGCAAAGTATAACGACGGTAAAGTTTCTTTCTTATATCAACACTTTACCAAACGTATTATTGATATGATAATTTTTTATGTTTATATTATTGATATGATGGTGGACTTTTTTCACTTATTTGTCTGAAATCTGAACCACACACAAAGGCGCTACAACAATTCTACAAATCCCCTTTCTTTTATCTTCACCCTTACAACAATCATGCTACATTTCTGTGATTTCAGAAGGATACTCAGAGAAGGAATCATCTTCTACACATACCTCAAATGAAAACTCAAACATTTCAGCCATAGCTAAAACATTTGTTGGCATGGAAACAATGGATGGAAAAACAGTAACATTTTGTACCCTTTTTATCTACTTACCCTGTGAATTATTCAAAGTCTTCTATATTTTATATAACTAGTTTCTTTTATAGGTTAATGTTGTTGATGGGATGACAATGTATGAGAAGCTATTTGATGACACTGAAGTAGGAAACATGGTTAACTTGGTAAATGAATTTAGAACCGCAGGAAGACAAGGACAATTTCAAGGCAGGTCTATAAATTTCATTTTGTTTCTAAAAGAAAAACTTTCACCATAAAAAGAAAGATTGCTTAATTTTAGTTTGCGTTTTATGACAAACAGGAGGACAGACATATGTTGTCTCAAAGAGACCCATGAAAGGTCATGGAAGAGAGATGATTCAGTTTGGTCTTCCCATTGCTGATGACGTCATCAATGGACCCTCCAAAGGCATGTACAAACAAATTCAGATTTTTTTTTACTTGTATTGTTTAAAATGAAATTATATATATTTTCATTTTTCAGATCGAAGAATAGAACCAATTCCAAATTTGTTTCAAGACGTTATTGATCGGCTAATCGCCATGAAAATTCTCACAGTGAAGCCAGACTCATGCGTTATTGATATTTACAACGAGGTTAGTGAAAAATAAGAATTCAATTATTTATCGATTAGTTTAATAAAAAAAATTATTATTTATGCTGAAGGGTGACCACTCACATCCTCATATATGGCCACATTGGTTTGGAAGGCCTGTATGTGTTTTGTTCTTGACTGAATGTGACATGACTTTTGGTAAAGTCATCGGAGTTATTCATCCCGGAGATTACAGAGGCTCTGTGAAGCTTTCTCTTTCACCTGGGTACTCTTTCTTTTAATTCGTGATTATAAATTATAATTTAATGCAATATTTATAATTAAACGAAATTGAATTGCAGATCGATGCTAGTAATGGAAGGAAGATCTGCGGATATTGCTAAACATGCGATTCCATCATTTCGGAAACAACGTGTGCTTGTTACGTTGACCAAGTCAAAGAAAATCACAAACGGTGTGGGTCCCGCTGCTAGGCCGCCAGGTGGCACTCGTAACGGTGTGGGTCCCAAGCAGTTTGTGAATGTAAATGCCCCAACTACGAGTGTTTTGGCTGTTCCGGTTGTCCGTCCACCTGCGACCGGGATTCAACCTGTTTTTGTTACTGCAGCGGTGGCTTTTCCGGCGCCGCCTGTGTCTGCTGGGTGGACGGGGGCTCCTCTGAGACAACATGCGCCACCTGGAACCGGAGTTTTTCTTCCTCCGGGTTCTGGTAATTCCACAGAACAACCGCCGTCTTCAGATGAGAACGGTGGACAAGATTGCAATGGAAGTTCAGAAGGGAACGGTGGTGACGTAGTAGAAGGAGGAGGACAACGTCATCAGAAAAAGAACGCCGATTGACAGGTGGCAGGGACAGTTTTAGGGATTCGTGGCTGGCCCACACACGGCGGAGAAACAAGAGAGTTGAAACGTCACATTAGGAAAAAGGAAGGTGGCAGTTTGAAAAAGTCGAGTTTTATCACAGAAATCGTTTTTGTTCTGTTAGTTTTTGTTTTCTTAGTTAGTAATAGTATATGAACTCTTTACTTCAATCACTAAAGTTCTCCCTTTAGCAAAAACAAACATTGTTCCTATTAATTTTAACATATTGTTACTCTACATTCTGTTAACTGATTAATTTCTTTCTAAAAACAAAACGAAAACTGTTTTAGGAAAATGCTACGACGTTTGGTAGAGTCTAGTCCTTCATCTGAAATCACAAGTCATGCATCAAATAATTCTACACGTGTAAGCGTATAGTTTACACGTGGCATTCCAAAAACGCAACCAACTCTGCATGCATCCTCTAGAAACCTGTTTTAAATGTATACGCTCTTTGCTGTTTGCTGTGTGTGTGTGTGTATGTAAGAGAGGGCGATGGGGTTGAAGAGCACCGGCCGGAAGTGGTTGACGGAAGGATACAAGAAGGTGGTGGGTGGTCTGGTGAGCCCAAAGCGGCAGAGGTTCGGCGTGCTGGAAGGCCACCCAATCGGTCAAGACCATGCTCAAGCAGCAGTAGAGTCCCATCAAACCCTAAAAGACAACATCAAAGCTCTCAAAAAAGAGTTCAAAATCTACAGATGGAACCCCGATCATCCCTCCCAAAAACCCTTCCTCCAATCCTACTTTCTCGATCTCACCACCTGTGGCCCCATGGTATATCCGGCAAATTAACATCAATTAACACCATCAAATCGTGAATCTACAGATGATTTGATATTAATTTGTTTAATTTGTTGTAGGTTTTGGATGCACTGCAGAAGATAAAGTCGGAAGATGATTCAACATTGAGTTACAGAAGGTCATGCAGAGAAGGAATATGCAGATCTTGTGCCATGAATATCGACGGAACCAACACAGTCGCTTGCCTTAAGCCAACTGATACAGACACCAGTACGGCTACATATATCACTCCATTACCACACATGTACGTCATCAAAGATCTCGTTGTCGATCTCACCAATTTCTACCACCAATACAAGTAAGATCAGATCCTTTTCTGTTTATAGATCGACAATTGTTGATAAACGGTTGAAATTGATGAAGTAATCGAGTGATTGCTCTATTAGGTCGATTGAGCCGTGGTTGAAGACGAAGAAACCCCCACCAGATGGAAGAGAATACAGACAAACACCCGCACAAAGAAAGAAACTAGATGGATTGTACGAGTGCATACTGTGTGCTTGTTGTAGCACATCCTGCCCTTCTTACTGGTGGAACCCGGAGGAGTTTGACGGACCTGCAGCGTTGCTACATGCTCACCGTTGGATCTTCGACAGGTGATGATTTAGGGCACGCAATTTCATCCATTCGATTGGTCTTCTTGATCTGAATTTTTGTTTGGTTTTGTTTGGTTGATAGCCGCGATGACTACACGGAGGAGAGGTTGCAGGCGTTGACGGAGAATGACAAGCGGTTGTACCGATGTAGAATCATTAAGAATTGTACTGCCACGTGTCCTAAAAGCTTAAACCCTGCTCTTGCTATCCGTCAAATGGAGGCTATGAAGTCGGGGAATCGATTTTCTGCGCGTGTAGCAGAGACTAAAATATGATGTTGCGACATGAATGTTGTTTTGTAGCTGTTTTGAGTGTATTTAGTAGCTATATGTAGTTGTGTATAGGAACGAGTTATGGATCTTTTGATCATGATTTAGATCAAGGGCATCTATGCATGTTAGTTTCGACTCAATTTTTTTTTTTTTTTTGGTAAAGAGGACGGTACCTCTGACAAATTTTATTAATAAAAAAAATAAATACAATTTAAGGCTGGGGACTCCCCACCTATGAAACAACAAAAATACCCATTGAGACAGGCCCCAAAGGACAACAAGGCTAAACTAGGAACCAAAACAGGATCTGGAACCAGAGAACATAACATGAACATAAAAAGCAAACATCCTGCAAAAAACAAACCAAAAAAGCAGAGAAATATATAGAAGAGAATATGATAACGGAGAGAAAAAGAGAGAATAATGGACCACAGTGGAAAGTAGGAAATATATCTGTCAACCTTAGGGTAGGGACCAGACCCTTTTAGCCAAATTAACATTAGGGGAAGGTACCGTGGTTAATGTGAACTATTCATTCTATTTGCTATCTGTTACCTGTAGGGCTGTACTATTTACATTGGCATGTAAGTCGGTTTTTATTTTGATTTTGCAACGGATAAATGATGCTCGGAATAAGTGGTGTGCGAAAAAAAATGTGTTTTTAATTGAATGGTTGGGGTAACGGCATTCGTGGTCGGCCTAGTGATGTCTTTGATTGTTGCATTGGATGTGGTTGATTACTCGTTCTGTCAGGTTGCCAGTTGAGTGTGTTTGTGCGTGTTAGGAGTGTTTGAGTTTTCCCGAGGTTGCGGTTAGATTTTTTCGATATTGTGGCGTCGTCGGGAGGTTGATGGCCTTCGTGCTATTCTTAGGAAGTTTGAGCTTTCGTTAAGAGTTAAGTTTCTGGTGGAGTTGGGTTAGTTGTTGGGATTCCGTTCATTTTGATCGGGTAAAAAACATGGGGGATCATCGGTGAGTTCTTCGGAGTGGTAGTGTTCAAGTTTTGTTCAGATGTATTAGTTCGGGGTAAGTAGTAGCGGTGGCGCGTGCGGTAGATCAACCAGGAAGGTGTGAGCAGGGATTGTTGATAGCGTCTTCGTTCATTCGGCAGCATGAGCACCTCGATTCTTCAGCATCGGGAATGCTAGGCTGGTTCTTCATATTTTCTCTCGGATTGGTGGAGCGGTAGTATCGGAAACGTTGGATGTTTGGGTTTCTCGACAATGCATTAGGGATCGGTTGGATAACTGATCTAGGAAGCGGTTGGTGTAAGAACTTGAAAATTTTGGTAAAAGTCATAAAATAAAAATATATAAAAGTTGGGTTGAACAAGGGCGTAACAGTAAAAAAATTGGTAAAAAGGGCAAAATGGTCATTTGACATCCAAATGACTTCTAAGTAATGAAAATGTGATTCTGGGGTTAATATGTAATGAAATAAACTTAAAAAGAAGAATTTTGGGTTTTTGGGGCAGTTTTGCAAAAAATGGAACCAAAGGGGCCAAAGTGTCATTTCTTGAAACTAGTGGGCAAATTAGTCTTTTGCCATGTTTTGGACTTTGATATAAAGTATTTTAATGTTTGGGGTAAAATGAAAGAAAAGAAACTTATAATGTTATAAAAAATGTGTTTTTAAGCCATTTTGGAAAAAATGAAACTTGAGGGACCAAAGTGTAAAATAACTAGGTATAAAAAGGAAAAAAATCTGCATTCCCATTCACAGAACACGGGAAGGCAGTAGAGAGTTCTAGAGAGGGCTGGACGATCGCTCGGGAGGATTTCTAGAAGAGAGGTGTGAGGAGTACAAGCTTGGAATCAAGATTTCCAAGCCAAATCAAGGTAAGAACACTTGTTCTTGACTTCTAGCACACGGGTTACTCATAGAGTGAGTTATAAATTGAAAGTTCAGTTGCAATCCAACATGTTTTATGAGTCTTTCCATCTAAACAAGCTTGAATTATCAAGCAATTCTACTTAAATCAAAAGATATGGTTGAATTGGGGAAAATCATGATTTTGGCCAAGAACCCTAATTCACGGGTCCTTGTGATTAAAGATGATTTTAGTGACTAAAGTGAGTTCAATATGTTAGAATAGATGAAAGAAACTAGTATTGATAGTTAATTCGAAGTAATTTCAATTTTTGGTGTCAAAACTCTAAAAATGAAATTTTCATGAATTTGGATGGAATCAGTGATTCCATGGTTAAAAGACATGTTTAAATGATGGGTTTTGGTATAAAGAGTTGGTTAGAATGAGTCATAAATGATGTTTAAGTATGAAGAAACCATTAGAAGTGATTTCCTAGGAGTTTCAAATAATAAAATGAAAGTTTGAACAAAAACTGAAATTTGCCGGGTGGAATGGAATTGGTGATTCCATGAATGAAACCCATGGAAATGGTTAATGGAAAACATTAATTGGTAACTAACAAAATATGCTTTTGGTTGTAAAAACCTTAAATTAAATCATCAATTGGTTATATAAACATATGGATAGAAAATGGACAAAACTAGATTTTAAAATTTGAGTTGATATGCATATGAGCTTCCTTAGAGCTCTTGTGACATCCTATGGTCTTAATCATTAAGTCATGAACTTAATAAGACTTAATAGAAGTGAAAACATGTTCTTAACATAATAAAGGGTCAATAGAACCTATGGTCAAAATTTGGTGAAGTTTGGAGTTAAAACGAGCCCGATACATGACTTTTAGTGCAAAATTCGAAGTTTGAAGGGCCTGGGAGAGTTACACGACCGTGTAACTATTATGGGTAAAGTTACACGGCCGTGTAACCCACTGATGAGGGGTAAAGAGCCTATTTTGCCCCTAGACATGTAGCCTTGGTCTCCAATTGATCCCATAAGTGTTATAGAGCATGGAAACATGAAAAATGAGTCTAAATTGTGTATGTGACTTTCCAAGGGTATAATGGTCAATAAAATGTCATTTAAAAGATAATAAAAATAAGTAAAAAGGTGTGTTAAGGGATGAATATCACAAAAATATTGTGATATGAGTCTAGTGGAACATAACAAAGTAGTCCTTAGATGTTGTTAAAGTATAACATGTTATTAATAAAGTGTGAATAAACTTCTTAGGTACTTAAGAAGTAAAAGGGCAATGAATGGAAGGGACAAGGAAGGGTGTAATTATAGTTAGACTTCTCTAACTAGCCAAGGTGAGTAATGTGTGGATTTTTGGGTACGTAGCAAAATGGGTTTTTATACAAAGAAATGAATTTTATATAAAATGTTTTGGGAGTCAAAATGGTTTTATGGAAGTTGAAATGATTTAATGAAAATGGTTTTATGAATCTGAAAATAGTTTTGTGAAATTTGGAAATGATACTATGAAATAGCAAGTATAATGTATACAAAAGATAAATGAGAAAATACAAAGAATTAATAAAGTGTTGAGCCCTGTTGAGAAGCTAAGAAGTATCCGGATAAAGACCACGGCCTGCTGCGGTAGGGGTGGCAAAAAGACACTACTGGGATGGTACCTCCCGTCGCGAAGTAGTTGTCTTACCTTGATACATGAATCCGTTTCATGCTATTGAGGAAGAAGTTATACGGGTGCGTCTCGTATAAAACCTACGGGTGCGCTCGTAGGAATGTGCTCTCAAATGAAAAGGAATACCTATGGGTGCGCTCATAGGAAATTAAATAATATGAAAATTTGGAATGTTTAAAATATGAGAAATTATTTTGGGTCTAAAACCCGTATTACTCACGAGACGTATGTCTTACGTATTATATTTTTTTTAAAATGCTATGTACTCAGGTAGCGAGGGAAAAGGGTAGATGATGCGTTAGAGGAACAAGAGTCTAAGATTGATCAGAGTATGTACCTACTTCCTTAAATTATGGTAATGTATTGAGCTTGTGACACCCCATATTGAAAATGAAAATTTTTTTTACGGGAAATTTAACACGTAAATTGTTTTATTAAAATGTTGTATATGGGACGGGGTGTTACAGTTGGAGTTTTAACGTGTTAACTTTCGGATTGGGTTTTGATCGTTGAGGTAAGGTTAGGTATCTCCCTTGAGAAGTTTTGTCTGCTTGGAAGATGGGTTGGTTTTTGGCAAGGAAGAGTGACTGTGGTTTCGGTTCGGGTGTATTTCGGGCTCGTTCTCGATTCTTGGAAGGTCGTATGCTTCTGGATGCGGTTGGGTCTGCGAGATTTTCAGTTTAGGATGGTGGTTTTCGGTTAGACCTGCTTGTTCTGGTGTGTAGGAAGGGTCGGATGTTGCGGCCCTGTGTAACTAAATCGAGTGGATTCGTTGGGTGAGTTCGATGTAGTTGGTTGGGTTGATGATTTCTGGCCAGGAACTTGGAATCGAATTTGGTAAGGTTGTGTGTAGCCCTGCGGGGCGGACGGAGAAGTGTTAGGTGCTGCTCTTGGTCGTCTGATCTAGTTTTGAGACTGGGGGACAACGAGATGAGTCAGGAAACGACTGTGAGTCCAGTCGTGAGCTGGGCGGAGCGAGAACCTAAGTGAATGAAACAGGGAAAAACTTACGAGTTCGGTTGCGAGCTGAACGTAACGGGGAACCTGCGATTCCATGTATGTTGATAGTGCGAGAATAGCCCGATGGACTGTGCATGAGTGGTATACCACGTGTTTGGACCTTGGTTGTATGGATACTCTTGGACAGGGTGCTTATGGACTGATAGATCGGTGGTCGAAGTGAGGTGAATTGTCTTTCTGGTATTAAGCGGTTGAGTGTCTTTGGAGATAGTGGAAGTTAGACTTGTTAGCCATGAGGCTTTACAAGGTATTCTAAAAGGTGGATATCTAGAGTTGTGGGTGAGCATAAATTAGGCACGTGGTGGTCAGTGCAGTTCTCGAGTGACAGGGTGTGGGTCTTGGTATGAAGGAGTCGTCGTCGGATGTTTATGATTCATCGAGGTTTTATGGTGAGGTCTTCCAGGTATCGGAATCTCGGGCATGTAAGGATTTTATTGACCATGGTTTGGTTTGAGGTTCTGGCATTCGGTTAGGGCAAGTAAGGAAAGGATTCCGGGGACGAAATCTCATTAAGCGGGGGAGAGTTGTAAGACCCTAATATCGAAAAGTTCAAGTTCTACGCGAAAAGGAATAAAAAATTTGATTGTTGCTGAAATGGGGGGTTAGCGTCGCTAACAATGAGGTTAGTGACAATAACCTTATGAATTAGCGACGCTATGTTCTTGGATTAGCGACGTTATGCTGGATTGTGAGTGAGGTTGCATAATGCACAGTTAGCGACGCTAACTACTGATTTTGGGCCAAAACCCTAGATTTTAATGTTTTGGTAGTATTTAAGATTTGGGAACCCTAGGGCAACCGCCATTTCTTCATTATCAGCCTCTAAAACGTCCATTTTCCTCTCTAAGTGTCTTTGGATGATTTTTTGGTGTTTTTGGTCTCTTGGGAAGGATTTTTAAAGCTTGGATGGTGTTAGAAGACTGATGGTGATGCTAGAAGTTGTTTCCCTTGGTTGAATCTTCAAATATATGCACTTTTCTGGACCATCATGAGTAAAGTTCCCACCTTTTTATGTTTTTGATGTTATTCTTGTGTTTGTGTGGGGTTTTATGGATTGAAATGAAGTAATGGTCCATTTTTAGTGTTGTCCATGATTGGGAAGGATAAAGTGTGGAACTTTATGCCTTTAAGTCCTGTTATAGAACCATTAAGTTGGTTTAGAGAGTAACTCAAACTCTCTTTGGTGGTTTTGTGGAGTTTAGGGCCATTTTGGACTTGGATCTTGTTTATGAACTTGTATGGTCATGTTTGGATGGTAAAGTTAGGATTTTTATGGACCTAGCGACTGTTTGGAAGGTCCCTAAAAGATTTGAGACCTTGGCTGAATGAATTAAGAGCTTAATGGATTTTTGGGTCTGTTCATAGTTAGTGACGCTAACTAGGGAAGTTAGCGGCGCTAACTGCCTGTTGAGCGTTGACTTTCACCCTTGACCTTTGGTCGTTGACTTTTTGACCAGCTTGACTTTTGGTCAAACTTGAGGGTTTGGGGTACCGATATTACAGGTTTATCCTGTTTGGGGTTTATGAAGTTCTAAGTGAAGTTTACCTTTAGTAGAAGGTTCGCGTTGTCGGGATATGAAGACGCGTGTGAGGAGTGCTGTTTGGCTTTGTGGATCAGGTGAGTCTTCTCATTATACTATAATTGATGTTACATGCGTTATTGTAACGACCCAAAAATATGTCTAGATGGAAAGTAAGAAGTAAAGGAATAATTAGTAAGAAGTTATTCATATTTTGAGCAAAAGGGTATTTTGGTAATTTTCGATTACTATTATAAAATGAAAAGAATTATATTTCATTAAGGATGAAGTATATGAACTACATTATAGTAATAAGTATGAAGTATGAAGAATGAAAATACAAAAGTGAGTGAAAAGTATAAAATGACAAAGAATGGTATTTTCGTCATTTGAAGTATTTAACCTGATGATGAGATTTGTGTGTGTTAAAATATTCCTAATATGTGAACTAAGTTTATAAGTGAGGCAAGACTCTAAGACTTGAAAGTTCTAAGAATAAAGAGAGTTTTGTGCCTAAAGTGAAAAGTATGAAAGTTGAGGGACCAAATAGTCATTGTTGCAAAGTATGATGGTATAAATAGAAGGAACCTTCTATTCCTTCCCATTAGAAACGTGAAATACTTCCAGGTGAAGAAACTCAACTCATTTTAACTAGGGAAGTTAGCGGCGCTAACTGCCTGTTGAGCGTTGACTTTCACCCTTGACCTTTGGTCGTTGACTTTTTGACCAGCTTGACTTTTGGTCAAACTTGAGGGTTTGGGGTACCGATATTACAGGTTTATCCTGTTTGGGGTTTATGAAGTTCTAAGTGAAGTTTACCTTTAGTAGAAGGTTCGCGTTGTCGGGATATGAAGACGCGTGTGAGGAGTGCTGTTTGGCTTTGTGGATCAGGTGAGTCTTCTCATTATACTATAAGTGATGTTACATGCATTATTGTAACGACCCAAAAATATGTCTAGATGGAAAGTAAGAAGTAAAGGAATAATTAGTAAGTAGTTATTCATATTTTGAGCAAAAGGGTATTTTGGTAATTTTCGATTACTATTATAAAATGAAAAGAATTATATTTCATTAAGGATGAAGTATATGAACTACATTATAGTAATAAGTATGAAGTATGAAGAATGAAAATACAAAAGTGAGTGAAAAGTATAAAATGACAAAGAAGGGTATTTTCGTCATTTGAAGTATTTAACCTGATGATGAGATTTGTGTGTGTTAAAATATTCCTAATATGTGAACTAATTTTATAAGTGAGGCAAGACTCTAAGACTTGAAAGTTCTAAGAATAAAGAGAGTTTTGTGCCTAAAGTGAAAAGTATGAAAGTTGAGGGACCAAATAGTTATTGTTGCAAAGTATGATGGTATAAATAGAAGGAACCTTCTATTCCTTCCCATTAGAAACGTGAAATACTTCCAGGTGAAGAAACTCAACTCATTTCTTGAAGGTTCCTGTGACATTGAAGTTGAATTGAAGGAACAAATTCGGAATTGGTGATTCCTAAGCAATTCAAGGTAAGAACTTCATCTTTCCAAGCTAATTTAGCCCATCTTGTGTAGAAGGGTATGAGTGAATTCGAAATTTGGTGAAAAGATAATGTTAATTCTGTAGTTCCAACCTTTAGACCATGTTCTAATCATCATTGGAACTCAATTCCACCTTTAGAAACGATTAGAAGCAAGGGAATTGACAACTGTGTTCATGAACCCTAGAATTCGGGTTTGTGAGGATTGGTTTGATTTTAATGTTTATGGAGTAATAAGTGTTATATAGGAGGCTTAGAAGTACTCTAAATATCATGTTTTAACCTTCAATTGAATCGGATTTGAGTTGGAACCAAACAGACCAAAGATTGAAAGTTGTGTAGAAAAATGGAGTTGGGGACTGTAGCGTCACACGCCCCCGTGTGATTCTACACGACCCCATGTAGTTTTACACGACCCCGTGTAAAATCAAGTAGTAAAGCTTGAAAGTCCAACACGACCCCGTGTGACCTGAACTTATGTAATTCACTCCCATTATGACCCTATTGGAGTAGTTTGATCCCCTAACCTTTAGTATATGTATAATAGAGTGTGAAAACATGAAAATGAGTATAATAGGACATGGGTTAAGTGGTCTTTACATGTTGTTAAGACCTAAATGTTTTAATAAAATGTTAATGTACTCCCTAAGTAATTAATGAGTAAAGTTTATGGAATGGAAGGGACAACGGAATGGAGTAACCCTAGTTAGACTTCTCTAACTAGCCAAGGTGAGTACATGTAGCTTTTACCCACTTTGAGATACATGACAAATATTATGAAATATTTATGTATTTTTCTACATGAAGATATGAATATGTGTTAATACTTATGTTATGTTGATAAGTATTATGTAAGATAATGATATGAGTGTTCTAATGAGAATACCATATTATGAATAGTATATGAATGATAAATAAGATATAAGTAATGATATAAGAATTGGTATTTGGCTTATAGCCTTAAAAATACATAGAAGTAATGATGATATGGTAGAAAGAGTATATGTAAAAGTGCAAGAATGTTATGAAAGACAATAAGTTATATGGGGATATACCTCTCCATGAATAATGAATAAGGTAGTAAAGTATAAGTGTTGACATATAGCCTTAAAAATTATATAAAATGATGTAGATGAAGAAGTAAAGTATTGGGAGACATAATTCTCCATAAATAATGAGTAATGTGGTAAAGTATATGTGTTGACCTGTAACATTAAAAATGTAGTAAAAGTGATGTAGATGAAGAAGTAAAGAATTAGGAGACATAATTCCAATTACGAAATGAGATTTAATGAATTAGTGTAATTGAGGACGCAACTCCTCAGGTAAGGGTATAAAGAAATAAAGTGATTGTATTGATTGTATATATATATATATATATATATATATATATATATATATATATATATATATATATATATATATATATATATATATATATATATATATATATATATATATATATATATATATATATATATATATATATATATATATATATATATATATATATATATATATATAACCTAGTTCTATATAACCTAGTTCTATAACCTAGGTTATATTGAATGTGTGAAACACTAGAACGAATGATAATGATTGAAAATGCGTTATAATAGTAATAATTCTATGAGAATATGTTTGTTTAGTATTAATATTACCAATAAAAAGATATTCTAATCGTAATTTTTCACAGAATAGTATTGTCCACACGGTCTCACAATAACTATTGTCCGTAATATAACCTAGTTCTATATATATATATATATATATATATATATATATATATATATATATATATATATATATATATATATATATATATATATATATATATATATATATATATATATATATATATATATATATATATATATATATATATATGTTAAAGTAATTGGCATATAATATAGAACATGAAGATTGTATATGTATGCAAAGAATGAATGAAAGTTGGGTGGAATGTATTAACATGTAATACAATAGTCATTAGATTAACGTATTAAAGATGAATTGTGAAAATAGTATGTATAGACTATTTATGTAATTGCAGTGCTACGAGTTATGATAGTTGAGTCCGTTAGCTAAAGAAGAAAGTAAAAGTAATGTAGTCGAACCAGGATCTTACCCGTGAGAAGGGGGATCAATCCGAATCTTACCCGTTTGAAGGGAGATTAACCAGGACTCTACCCGTTTGAAGGGGGGGGGGGTCAGTAAACACTACTGAGATGCTATTTCCCTTCGCGAACTAGTTTTTTTTAACACGCCCTTATGGTTAGATTTGTTCTATACCATGAAGGGAGATGAAACTAGCACACCCTTATGGTTGGTTGTTCTATGACATGAAGGGAGATAATATTAGCACGCGCTTAAGGATAGATATGTTCTATTCCTTGAAGGGAGAGGGAATTGAGCACACATTAATGTGTCGATTGGTTTCAGTATGAGGAGTGAAAACAATATAGGGTTGTTTATATATAAACAAGATCAAAAGAATCTCATGATTCATAATGGTTTAAGTTTATTTATATATGTGATGATACTCAGTTATATGAGTTGTGTTATATGTGTGAAGATATATGCATGTTTAAAGAAGTCAACCATGTGACTTAAGACATGTATGATGCACAAGTAAATAAATGTATGTGAAATGTATGAGTATAAGTAGTTACATAACAATATAAAGATTAAAGGAGTAGGAGTTACTTATGTAGTATATGTGGCAAGGATTATGTATCCAATCAGTATATAAGGAGTCAATGATGTATATGTTTTGTTGACAAGTAGAGTATGATATACAATACGTATGATTATGGTAAAATGGATTCTTAGTAGAAGTAATGTTGTGGGATTATTTTCTACATCCTGGTGTGTAAAGGAGAGAGTAATTGAAGATAAGTAAATGTTGATATGTTAATGAGTTCTTACAAGTAAACGGTATTCAAATGAGTATTTGTATAAATATATTGCTAGTCTAAACTCATATAACTCACAAGACTTTATTGTCTTATGTATATGTTTATGCTGTGTATTTCAGGTATAGAAGCATTAAAGAAAATGAAGTAGAGTGAAGTAACTTTGGAATATAATGTGTTTGTATTTAATCATTATGTTATATATGAATTCTGATTCACTACTATGGTTTTATTGATATTCATTTTGTGATTATCCGGATTTTTATTACATGTGATAATGTTTATTTTAAAAAAATCACGGGTGTCATAGTTATAACTTTACTTCACGATCTGCAGTGTTGTATGCTTAAGGTGTACGTACCCTAACTATGTGATTGTATGACTGAGTCCACGCATTGAGAGCCGGACGGATCGGGGCAAGCTTGAGAGTCCATGCATTGAGCCAGCGGTGGGCGGAACGGGGCAAGCCTGTGAGTCCTAGTCGGGCGGATCAGGGCAAGCCTAAGAGTTAGGATGTTCGGGGCGGATTGGGGCAAGCCCTAGAGCTAGGTTGTTTGGGGCAAGCTCGGAGACCTTTGTGAATCTTTTATGTGATGCTACGTGTATGCCATGTCATATGTGACATACACTAACCGGTCATAATGGTGATATGTGAACACTTCAAAGAAGTTGTTGGTCATATGTGTACAAAAAAAAGTTACCCAAATGTTTACAAAAGTAAAAAAATCGTTACCCTACTGAGTCATTTTCCCAAGTAAGAAAAAGAAAAGTAAGAGGATCAGAGCGTCAATATACAAATGAAAGGGGGTCTCTATGTCCTAATAATTAGAGTAAATTACAATATTGGTCCCTGTGGTTTGACCCAACTTTCAATAAGAGTCCAACTTTTGAAAAATCACTTTATGGGTCCTTAAGGGTTCATTTAATTTACAGAATTAGTCCATTGGCTAGTAAAAAGACCAATTTACCTTTTTTAATTTATTTTTCATTTTTATTTTAAGGTTTTATTAGTTTTAGTAATTAATAAAAAAAGAAAAATATAACAAACCTACCCCACCCTTACCGTCTCCCTCTCATATCAAAAAGGGGGATTTGCAACTTCACGCTCCCCTCTTCAATCCGTCAAATTTCATGTTTAGAATCCCAAGATTGTTTGTTTCTATGTCGGAATCCAAACGTATAGTTGCACGTCGGTGCAGGGTTTGAATGTTGTTGGGTAAAAGCTTCTTAAGAAACGGACTGTTGGGTAAAACAATTGTAGAAGAAGCTTGATGTTCTGAATCTTTATCTGTGATTTGGATAGAGCCACTTGCAAGATTTTCAATTGGGTAGATGAGGCGGTAATAGGTTTTCTACACACATTCACTTGGTTTGGTAATTGCAACGCCATCAACGACAGATCGTCGCAATCCTCGCCAACTAAAGGAAATTCCTCCAGCCACATCACCACAACCATCGACATCATCATGTTACCGACCACAATAGTCATCGGAATCTCAATGGTTGTAACTCCCCCCCTCGGCGCATCCACCGCCATCGCCTCTCGTACACACCTTCATCACAAACCCCATTGCATACTCATTCTTACTCTCAGACAAGTAACCGATTTGTTAACGGCAACACAAACCCATACAACAATGCCACTGCCACCGTCATCACAAACCCCATTGCATACTCGTTCTTACTCTCTCCCACAAGCCGATCACCGCTCATCTCTCACCCACCTTGCTAATTCTGAAATAAAACATGCGATGAGCAGATCTTCTTGTCCCCATTCACATCGAATTTCACATCGAGTTGGGTCATAGTCATCGTTGATTGATCTAGCTCCGATGACCAAATCTTCCTGTCCCCATTCACATCGAATTTCTTGAAAATATGCTCCAATTCCTCCTCAATCTGGACGTGGGCGTTAAAGAAGTTAGCACGTGTTGCCTCCGAATTGTGTTTGCTAGAGGTCTTCGACAGAACTGTTGGTTCATGTTCGTTTTTGTTTTATTGTACGTATGAGTGGTTGCTGTTCATCATCATCAATTTTCTTCTTCTTCTGACTGAACAGATTCTTCAAACCCCAAAATAGAACCATAAAAAGAAAAGATGAAATGAAACCAATGTTTTGATTTGAACATAATCGATCAAATAAAAATGCGAAAGATGAAACCCAAATATTGAACCATTTGATCATTGTTGCTGTAGATAAAAATGTGTTGATCACGGTGGAGGAGAGAGAGAGAAAGAGAGAAAGAGAGGAGAGGGTGGGGGTGATCAAATTGTTTTTTTTAATTACCAAAAATAATAACTCATTAAAAGAAAAAATAAAAAAGAAATTAAAAGGGCATTTTAGTCTTTTTACCTGGCCAATGGTCTACTTCTACAAGTTAAAATAAACGTTAGGACGCATAAAGTGATTTTTCAAAAGTTGGCCTCTTATTGAAAGTTAGGTCAAACCACATGTACCAATACTGTAATTTACTCTAATAACTAATAAATTTACTCTAATAACTAATAAAAATAGACTGTAAGCTATGTTCAATCCCCCGCCGGGAACATTCCCTACAGACCCTACCGGTACATCTGTCAATGACGGAGTCGGAACATCCGCGTCTCATCCTCCACGACTTTCTCTCGCCTGATCTCTGTAAGGTCCGCCATCGTTCACAACATACTACCACAAAAGTTGTCAAGTTCCATTTTCTTGTGCATGCTTATGATTTTCAATTTAGGGTTTTACATATAAATCTCTCGACTTACAGGAGCTTGAATTCATTCACAAGAGCTGCAGCACAATCGGTTACAGAGAAAATGTATTTTCAACTACACTTTCTCATCTCGTTGCCACTAACTCTCCTCATATGATTCTTCCCTTTATTCCGATACGAGGTAATAAATTGAATATGAGGTTTTCCTAATTAGTTTAAAACCAATTAATTGTCGTTCCGTCAATGACAGAGAAGCTGAAAGAGAAAGTGGAAGAATTTTTCGGCTGTGAATATGAGATCTGTATCGAATTCACTGGTTTGATCAGGTTTGATGGTTCTGTGTTACTGTTCTTCACCTTATTTGTTGCTATATCGATCCTGTAACATAGTAATTATTTTCTAAATTTCTCTCAAATTTCAGCTGGTGCAAAGGGGCAAGCATCGGCTGGCATAGTGATGATAACAGGCCATATCTCAAGCAGCGTGACTATGCGGTTCACACTTCATCATACTAACTTCCTTATTTCCTATAAACTGCAAATTTCTTTCTGTAATTGTGATTCAACTTTCTTTTTGGCTTTCCTCTATGTTCAAGGCAGTATGTTACTTAAATAGTTATGGTGTCGACTTTAATGGTGGTCTCTTTCATTTCCAAGATGGTAACCCTACAACTTTCATCCCCATGGCTGGTGTAAGTTATATACCTGTCACTTTATATTCTCTTCTTCCTTCTTATATCTAATGTTTTTCTCCTTATGATTGATTTTTATTAGGATGTTCTAATTTACACTGCTGACACCCGAAATGTTCATTCTGTTGAAGAGGTACATCATTTTGACATTATAAAAAAAGGAAAAGCCAGATACAAATGAATTGAGAAAAATTAAACTTAATTTTTTGCAGATTACAGATGGGGAAAGACTCACACTTACATTATGGTTTACCCGTGATAAATCCCATGATGAAGATTCAAAACTCATTTCATCTTTAAGTAAACATCCATTAATTTCTTATGAAACCGCTTCAAAACCACAAATCCCATTTCCAGCTTCACAGAACATGTACTGGTTTCCACCCGAACAATCATCAACTTATGAGACAGGATTTGATATACGGTATGCAAGACTGCATGTTTTAGGGTACCAAATTTGTTGTAAAGATACAAGGGTAAATTCGTCATTTGATTTCTCGGACATATTGCTTGAACCATTACATTTAGTACGAGGAAATGATTTGTTTGAGAAGGAATTCTCCAACATATTACATCTGCTTCAGGTGAAATGTTTGACTATCAGTTAAATATCTAAAATCCATCAATCAAAATCAATGTTACCAATATTTTGTAACGATTAATAGGTGGTTCAGTTTTATCATTGGAAGGGTCCCGAGTTGAAGAAATTGGAATTTAAAATGGAATCTTTGAATGTGGGCCCGGTTTCTATGTTACAATGTGAGAATATTCGCTTTTTGAAGGTTGAAATTTTGAAGAGTGAAGATTTAGCGGAGTCGATATTCCAGCGTGGAATTTGTGGTGAAAATGTGGAGCATGATTGGGTGAGTTTTTGTGGCGCGGTTGATTTATGGGAAGCATATACGAAAAAGTTATGGCATAGTTTGGTTTTGAGCCTACCAAATTGGATAGCAAACCAATCTATTTTCTATGAATCTGATGATGGGTCTTTTGATTTGGTAATGTAGATGTAGTTTTGTTCGTTATATTTCAACATAATTTTACAAGTTATATCATATTTTTGTGAACAATTGATCACGTTTTCTGAATTAATAATTCTTGAAATTGTGTGGGTCGCTGTCAAAGTTAATAAATTTGTCTTATATAGTTTACATCAGTGTTCTAAAAGGCGCGCCATGGCGCACACCAAGGCGTGCCATGGCGTGAGGCGCGACTCCCACGTCCAGAAAACCCTCATGGCAGCGTGCGTTTGGACCCAAAACATTTGAGTTTTTGTTAACATTTTGTTATTAATTATTGATAAAACACTTATATAAATCTGATATGTTTGATATAAATCTATATTTATACATAATATAATTATACATTTATATAAAATTGTCGCCTTATATCACGCCTTGGAAAACGCCATGGCTCGTTAGGACTCGTAAAACTTGAGTTTTGACATTGCCACCATGTCATACCTCATGTCATTTAGAACCTTGGTTTACATATATAAATGACAACGATACTAGAGTTCCAAAAGATTGAGGTAACAAGAGGTAAAATGAGAAATGTAAATATTGGTTTATGGCATAATTTTGTAAATAATTTAATTTTTTTGAACAACGAAGAACAAAAGTTTATAAGAATAATTATAAAACTTTGATTTATAACAAATATATTACAAAGTTGTTGAAGATAAACAATCTTTTAATGATTGGTTACAAAGTTACAAATATAAATGCGAATTATATACAAGTTTAGGGTAAAACAAAGGGTAAATTTTAGAAAAACTCAACATATTTTCATTAAATTCTTAAAAAAACAACAATATTATTTTTTAGTACATTAAAATGATTATATTTTCTGAAATGTCTAATTTATGTTTCCTAATCTCAGAAAAACTCAGCACATTCTCATACGGTTATTAAAAAAAACACTATATTATATTTTTTTAGTGCATTAAAACTTTCATATTTTCTGAAATTGTCTAATCTAATAAATTGTAACCATCAAACACCTAATAGTTGTTATCTAGCAATTTTGGTTGTCTAAGATTTATCAATATAAAACATTAAATTAGACATTTTAGAAAATATAAGGGTTTTAATGGACTAAAAAAATAATATTGTGGTTTTTTCAAGAATTGAATGAAAATATGTTGGGTTTTTATGAGATTTTCCCTAAAAAATACAAGTGTTTCTAAGGGTTAGGTCTATATCAAGGGATCATTCTACGCTACTTTGACGGTGACGGAGTGGTTCCCGTCTATCCCGACCCCCTCCACCCCACTGCCTCCCCTCTCCTTCTTTGCCTTCAACCTAAATCGGGTTCGTGGAGCCATAATCTCAGCTTCTCCAACCCGCCACCGCCATGAAACCCGTCGGCAACTCCGTCCGACATAATAATAATAATAATAATAATAATAGCATTATTAATGATAATAATAATAATATTTTATTATTATTAATGATAATAATAATTATAATAAAGATAATAAATATATTAATCATAAAAAGAAATTAATTTGTTGAAAAAAATGTTAGGATTTTCCTACATATTTCCAAGGAAACTTACACATACTTAAATCATGATCAATTTAAGGAAACATTAATTATTTAAAAAAAATCAATATTAATATATTTGTCTATAAATGATGGAAAAATTCCAACACATTTCCAAGAGATTTTGTCTTTGTCGTTATTTTGTAGGTATAGTTGTGCTAAATTGGGTTTTTTTCGGTGTAGGTATTTTGTTGGAAATGGGTTGGTAATTTTGACAAAGTCTTTTTTCCTTGGAAATTTTGTAGGATATTTCACCCCTTTCTTGACATGCTTCCAAAATGGATCTTTACTTGCGACAAATGTTCAAATCGGTCTCAAAATTACGATACATTAGAATCTAATAAAGTCCCGAGACAAGTGACCCCGAATGCAATATCTGATATGTAATGAACTCTTAATTTGTGGAACCACTATCAATTCAATACTTTGATGCATAAATCATAAAATTTTTGTTTTAGGAATGACCTTTGCAATAATTAAAATGGCTAGTAAAACAATATTAAAGTCTTATGTTTGTTATCATCAAAACAAATGAGATTGATATTAAATGGCAATCACATGCACCGAAACACCAACATTTAGGTTGGCGTTGGTGACATCAACGTGTTGCTAGATGTCGTCCTTTGCTTATGCCATCACTAAACTGTTCATCTTTTGCACATGTAGGAGATTTTCGGAGTTATATACACAAGACACAACAGACTGTACCAATATCATTCGAACCTACTGCGTTGCACATATGGAAGATGGACTATAAATATAGAATGAGGCTTGAAAAGAACACAATTGTATGTTACTAGGCACCGATGCTTGGCGCGGCCAATGTGGCATCACACACCCTTAGGTATGGTTACGTACAAAAAAACATACCACGTTGACATAGCTACCAACACCATTTTAACCTATTGGGCTGCGCAACATAGAAGATAGCCAATAAACATAGAATTAGGCTTGAAAAGAACGCAATAGTATGTTACTATGCCTCGATCCTTGGCGTGGCTAATGTGGCACCCCACACCCTTAGGTATTCAATGCATAGTATTAGACAATTACATTAATTATATTCCATGACCCTTGGGTTCCTTGACCCTTGGTATTCCATGACTCTTGGGTTCCTTGACCTTTGGTATTCCATGTCCCTTTGTATTCCAGGAGAGCCTCTATATAAAGGCTTTCTGTGCTCCTCATTTGTACACACAAATTTACTGATTTACAATACAATTACCAAATTTATCATGGTATCAGAGCTCTAGGTTAAAACCCTACTGCTGATCACAACACGCTGTCGCCGACCGCCACCTCCGGCGACCTTTTAGTCGTCGGAGGTGCCTACAATATTTTTCCTTTCTTTTTTTTTCATAAATAATAATACAGCCGACGGCACCAAACAGAGCCCCGTCATCGGGAAGCCTCCGATTTGCAGTCAACAAAGTCTGCCAATTCATGCATGCTCCTACTGAGATATCACTTATGCAGTCAACAAAGTCTGCCAATTCATGCATGCTCCTACTAAGATATCACTTATGCAGTCAACAAAGTCTGCCAATTCATGCATGCTTCTACTGAGATATCACTTATGCAGTCAACAAAGTCTGCCAAAACATGTTGAACTTCACTTTCACTTTGTCAGAAAAAAAAAAAAGAAACTGTCAGTTCAGCATCTTTCCACAGATGATCAAATTGCCGATGTGTTTACGAAACCTCTATCATCCCAGCGGTTTGAAGCCATTCGGTCCAAGCTATAGGTCGCTACCCGACCTTAGCTTGCGGGAGAATATTAGACAATTACATTAATTATATTCCATGACCCTTGGGTTCCTTGACCCTTGGTATTCCATGACTCTTGGGTTCCTTGACCTTTGGTATTCCATGTCCCTTTGTATTCCCGGAAAGCCTCTATATAAAGGCTTCCTGTCCTCCTCATTTGTACACACAAATTTACTGATTTACAATACAATTACCAAGTTTATCACATAGATATGCAAAGATTATGCACATAAGATGATTCTAAAGGTGATAATAAGATATATTTTGCAGTAAACAATCTTTCAGATTTTGCAGTAAAGAATTATAATAATAATCTAAAATATATTATATGATTAAAATCTGTTTTTCATTTTTTTTTCTGCTTGATCTGATAACCAAACACTGATGACACGTTCAACATTTTCATTTTGCTTTGTCCATAATATCCGCAAACCAAACAAATTCAAACCGGAAAACCAAAACTTATTAGATTCTATTAAATAACTGAAAGTTTTAGTGATGATATTTGGATCTTCAACAGCGTGGATCATGCTAATTTCACTTTAGTAAAAGTTCTGCTAAATTTGAATGTGTGAAGTTTTGATTCGTCAATTTAATTAATGGGGGAGTAAAGGAGTCACACAAAACCGGCGACAACCAATTCCAACACGTAACTGTATTTCCGGAGAGCTTTTGAAACTTGAATATTGAGACGTTGGATCAGAAAAAAGGACGGCTTTGATTTTGGCAAAAGGCCTTTTCGTATTTAACCCAAAATTCGTACCAGGTTCATTTTGTACCAATATCTGTCTGGATGAAGTGTATCTCAATATTTTAACCCATACATACCCTCCAATCATACACCAAGATTCCAATCCAAATTTTTTTACAATGCCTTGGTCGGACCTTCTACCGGAGATTCTGAATAAGATCGCCGGAGAATTCCATTTTTATGAAGATTTCATTAATTTTCTTTGTGTTTGTAGTTCCTGGAAATCTTCTGCCACCACAAGTAAATTGTTCATACGTCATCTTCCTTCTCGCTTTCCATTGTTGATGTTTGCAGAGTCAAACACAAAAGAAGATGATGATCAGGATTGCCGTAGGTTCTGTCTTCTTTCCAGTGGCACGGTGCGAAAGGTACAACTACCTGAGGCTCGCTGGCAGCGATGCATATCGGCCCATGGGTGGTTGCTGACCACCGGTGAAGAACGGTTTTCCGCCAAGCTCCTCCATCCACTTTCTCGTACTCAAATCGATCTCCCTGAGCTTTATATGTTCGAGGAGCTCAACTTTGACCAAGACGAGTGGATGTACTACGGGCAATGCATGAGGAAAGTTGTTTTTACTTCATCGAACCCTTTATCATCAGATCCCGACTTTCGTGTTATTATTATATGGGGCCAAACTATAGGGTTTTGCAGGCTGGGGGACGTTTCATGGACTCGTATAACTGGTTGGGATGGACATCTTCTCGACATTACGTATCATAACATGCGAAAACGGCTATACACAGTGACAACAATCGGATCAATCCACGAATGTGACGTTATTAGCGGTGGACCGTCTCCTTTAAATTTGAGTCGACGGTCAACATTCCCCGGAAAAGAATTCGAATGTTCGAGCCTCCAATCTGCTTATCTTCTGGAATGGGGTTATGACTGTCTGCTAATGGTTACACGTGAACGTCAGTCTTACAAGAAACATAGTGACGAGTTTCGTCGTTATGGACTTTATTGCACTAAGAGATTTCAATGCTTTGTGTTCAGTTTAGAGGATGGCAAGTGGTCGAAACTCGTCAGTTTTGGAGACAAAGCGGTCTTTTTGGGTTTCAATTCATCATTCGCCACCGATGTGGGTGGAAACATAAAGCCGGATTGTATCTACTTCACAGACGATCTTTATGAGCCATACCGTGGTCTGCCCGACGGAGGTGGAAGTGATGTCGGAGTTTATCATATGTCCGATGGTACCATCGAAGCCATTTTTGATTCACAGGAATCCATTTTCCGTGCTCGTCCTCCACTGTGGCTTCAAAGAAGTACCATTAAAGCAATTTAATCGTCTTATAAGGCTGTAAATCTAGATATTTGTTTGCCTCTGTACTGTGTGCTTAAGAACTAGCAGAATAACTACCTTATAAATCCATATCTATATATTTTTTGATGATTTCACAGGAATGATCAAGATCAATTTTACACAGACTTCATAGGAGTCGATGATACTTACTTGGAGTGGAGGAGCTTTGACGATGCCATATTTCTGATTCACGTTTCCATAATGGTGTCTAGATGGTGTTAATTCTGATGGAAAGATTTGTTATTGAGTATCTAAAAGTGAATGTTCCACTTCCTAGGCAATAATTTCACCGGTTACACCTTATGGGAAAAAATTTAGAACCACACAAGTAAAGTCCCTCAAGTTATAGACAATTGTCATATCCATCATACTATAATATTTAAAGTCTAGGGACCTGATATGTTATTATGGTCAACATTATGGTACACAATATAAATGTACCTAACATGTAATAATCGTTACAAAATAGTCCTAAGGCCACACTTGATGGGTTATTTTCCAACATTCTCCCACTTGGCCGAGTGACTATTTGTATACACATGGTTTATTATATTGGCCAAGTTACATTCATCTTGTTTCATACTAACACCAAAAGTAGAAGAGTACAGCCTAACGAGTCATTTTTAGACACGGGACCCCCACTGATCATACTTTGGTGCTTCATATGGAACTTTCGATTATTTTAAGCCAAATGACTTTATAATTAAGTGGTAACGCAATAGATTTGTCTATATAGAAAGTTAGTGTGCACAAATTAGTAATATAGGCAAATTGCATATTATGGAGGAATAATAATCAAGTACTTGAATAATTAAAAGTTAAAGTTCCTGTAAAGCACTATGCTAGAATTACATTATATTAAGTCTAGCCATAAACCCATTTTGACGACATATTGGAATATTTTTGGGTGCTAGACCTAACGTCATTGGATCCGTTAGCATATTACTAGTGCTGATGTGCTCGATACAAAAAATATATATATATTATCCTCCATTGCTCTCAAAGGAACAACTATTTTGTATCGAAGTAAAGCCTCATTCCACTTTAAGTATTGCTAGTGGAAAAACTTATAAAGGCAAAGTTATAGCAATAAATTTTATTTTAATGGCCTTGAATTGGAATTTAAGATCCTGAGTCTAGTCATTAAATTTCTCAACAACATTCAATGGAAAGTTGCATTATATATGACAACATATTCGACCATCATAGTTTATGTAGTCGTCAACCTTTACTGATGACTCTTCCATTATATTCGTCCGAGTGATATCATAAAGTTGTATCCCTATGATGACTTGCCACATTTTCATTTTGCAAAGTCATAATCCAAGATCTTTTCAGTTCTAGATTGTCACCTTTTTTCTAAACAAGATTGCAAGTGTTAGTCCCTTGTACATATCGTAAAACTTTATTGACAGCTTTCTAGTTATCTAGATTGTAATTTGATTGGTAACGACCCAAGATGCCAGTGTTATATGTGATGTCAGGACAAGTACAAACTTGTTCATATCTAAGCATCCAACTATCGAAACATGTAGATTAACTTGATAGTGTCCAACCTCTGTTTTAAGGCATTGAAATAAACCAAAACATCTCCCTTAACTATGGGAGCAACTGAGGGGAAGCATTGTTGCATGCTGTATCGATTAAGTACACATTAGATATATGCATTTCGAGTCAATCCTAAAGTTCATTGGGTTATATCTCGCTGAATTTTTATGTCAATCAATAAGAGGCCTCACCAAGATCATTCATGTCGAAATGACGCAATAATAAACGTTTCGATTCATGCAACAAATTTATAATATCACTCGCCAATAAAATGCCATCGACACAAAGGACGAGTATCATAAATTTTCTCCCACTCATCTTGAGGTATATATTTTAATCTACTTGATTCTTAATGAAGTAGTTTTTCTACATGAATTTATCGAATTTCAAGTATCATTGATACGAAGCTTGTTTCAGCCCATATATTAGTGTTTCGAGTTTACATGCTAGATGTTCTTGACCCTTAGGAATAAAATCTTCTGTTTGGGTCATATATACATCTTCGTAAGAAATATTTGTTTTTGATGTCCATTTGATGTGGCTCTGAATGAAAAGGAGCTACAAGGGACATTACAATCATAAGGGGGTCCAACATGGGATAAAGTTTCTTAATAACCCTCCTTTTGTGTATATCATTTAGCGACCAGTCAAGCTTTATATCAGTTGATGTTTCCATTCGGGTCCAATTTAGTCTTGAAGACCCACTTGCATCCAGCGGGCTTGTAACCCTTCTGGCAATTCAGCAATTTCCCAAACATCGTTTTTATGGAAAATAACCTCGTCAATAATAGCTACATTTCATTTAGTTGATTGGTCAATAGTTACGACAGCACTATACATGACAGGGTCATTTTCACTCCCTATGTCAAGACCGGCCATATTTAAGTAAATGATGTAATCGTCAAAAGTAAATATATATTAGGCCGCCTACATCCTTAAGATCATCTTATAGGCTAATCAATGTCTTAGGTTTCATTGCCAATCTCTTGAGTGGGGTCATTCTGTGGCATTTTACTTCCTTCTATATTTCGTGAAGAATTTCATTAGGCATATTGCGTTGACTTGAATCTCCTAATAAATTATTGATCGTAATGGGCACTGTGGGCACTTGATTTATATATGCCTCCTCATTAACTTCTTGGAGATCAAAATCGCTTAATTAACCACTCCCACTGATTTTGACATCTTCAAGAAATTCAACATGCTTTGTTTCCATAATTCGGATACTATGTGACGAAACATAAAATCGGTAACATTTAGACCTTTTAGGATACTAGGATGAGGAAGAAACTTACAGTTTCCATGTAGAAATTTTGCGATTGAGGAGTGTAGAGTTTTGCTTCGGTCAGACAGCCCTACACCTTTTAATACCTTAAGCTTTGTTCCTTTCTATACAAAACTCAAAAGGAGTTTTAGAAACAGGCATTGAAGGAACTATATTCTAGATGTGGCTAGCCCTTTTTAATGCCTTGGTCCATAAGAATTTGGGCAAGTTACTGTTTACAAGCATGCTTTGCACCATGTTATTAAAGTTCTTTTTACTTCTTTCGGAATGTTATCTTATTAAGAAGTATTAGTCATGGTGTGTTGGTTAATTATCCCATGATCTTTACACAATTCAAAGAAGGATCAGGGTGCTTAGCCAACGTCTGTATGCCTACCATAATGTTTACCACCCCTGTCCGATCTCACTATTTTTATTTTCCGGTCAAGTTGATTTTCAACTTCGACCCTAAATGTTTTACATAATTAAAGAGATTCAGACCTTTCATTCAACAAGTACACATACGTATAACATGATTAAACAACCATAAAGGCTATATATGATTTATGACCACTTATGTCTCTAGAAAATGTCCACAAATGTCGGTAAGGATCAACTTAGGTAATCTTGGACTTTTTGTGGATATTCTATCATTCCCTTTATACACTTAATGCATATATTAAAATGATTCAAATTTAGAAGGAACTTCATTGTTTACGAGACATATCACTTTATTATGTGATATGTGGCTTAAGTGTTAATGCCACAATGTACATGAAGTCTTCAATTCTCAATTCCATTAATTAAATTTTTCATAATCATTACAAGATGATAAAGATTCCATAAAGTGGTTTCGAGTTATAATTTATAGAGATATCGCTCTAAACAACAATAGCCAAACAATATGGGACTTGAAACTAATATTTACATCATTGGAATCAAACGTAAAGGCATACTCAACGTTCACTAACTTAGATACAAATAATAAGTTTCGCATTATACTCAATAAATAAGGAGTACCATCAAGACAAAAAGAATAACCACATTCTAAAAATAACGAAGGTTGTCCAGTTACTTCTTTGTTTAAGTCTTCATTATTCCCAACTTTAATTATTCTTTGATTTCAATCCACTTTCTAGATTGTACAGAATCCTTATAATGTTATAGTCACGTGTATCATGGAACCGAAGTCAATCCTTCATGAGTGGGGATATTTATACTTATGGGCACATAAATCATAAATTATTTATGTTACATTTCTTCGCAAGCCATTTTATGAACATAGAGCAGTTTCGCTGACTATGTCGGGTTTGTGTAACGCCCCGGATTTTCCCGGTACATTTATTTATTTTATTTAATTTATTTTGTAACATTATATTAATTTAATTAATTAAGATCTGATTATTTATGTGGTGGGCTTATAGTGTCATCTTTTAATTTAAGTTCATGGGTTAAGAGACTAAACCCAATAAGCTTAAGGATTAATCAAGCCCATAGGCTTTATGTTTTAGCCCATCTTTCCAAGAGTACTTAAAGCTCAAATTAATTCATTTCACTCATTTTCTAGTAAACACTCACTTAAAGGACTCTCTCCCTCCTCACTCAAAGCTCTCTCTCTCTCTCTCTCTCTCCCTCTACATCTCTCTTTAATCCCGAATCTGAGAACACATCTGCAGTGTTTGGACGATTCCCGGAGATTGAAAGGTTGGATCGCTACGAAACTTTAACTGAAGGTTCCCAAGACATATATGAAGGTTCTGACCGAAGGAATTGTGTTTTCAAGGTATAGATTTTGAGTTATGAATTTTGCAACATAACCTAGGGTTTCTGTCAGATTTCACTGCTGAGTCTCCTTTCTTGTAAAAATCATATATCGAGTTCTAGGACTCAAATAGACCCACAACCAGTGCCCAAAGTTCAAAAATTGAGTTGAGTAACTTTCTTAAGAATACCACTCTCGCTGAAAAGGGCTTTATCATGGGCAACAACAGCTTCTTTGCTGTTAGGTCTAATCCGGGTCTGCTGTGATATGTCATTTTGTTTTTATCATTACCAGGGTTTGGAAAATGATCCAGAGTGATTCCAAGTTCCCACATGTACATTACATATTGAATTAAAGATATGGAGAATTTTGGTTGCTAATTCTCATTATAACTTGGTTAGAAAGGATCCACACACCAGATCAGTGGACAGTCACCAGCTTATGCTGATTCTGTGATTGTCCACATTGTGATTTTTATATCCAGACCTTAGGAAGCCCTTTTTAATCGATTCCAACTCTGAGACTTTTATTTATGTATCTATGGTTCCTCTGATTTTTGTTTGGGACTAATTCCACCCACAAGTTGGGTAGAATTGGCCAACACCACCTGACTGTCCGTCTGAAGACAGCAGTGACATGTCTTTTTGTAAATTTTATATCTCTTTCATCCTTTGGAATTAGGAGGAGTTCTTTATGGTTCTGGAAACCTAAGTCATTGGAGTTTATTGTAAAAAATATTTAAACCTATCCTTCTGTTTTATATTTTGGAGTAATTCAGTCTTAAATAGCAGGTCTGTTTTAGAGACTTTGCTGTGATTACTCCTTTCTCATTCATTAGCTTCACAACTTCATCATTCTAACCTTTAGTCTTAATTAGGTGAAGTGTTGAAGTTTGCACAAGCTTGGTAGCCATATATTGACTTCTATCTATTATATCACTCACTCAAGGTGAGTTCTCTCACACCGTTGTATTGATGTTTGTGTTTACTAGTTAGCTCGTGTGTGATTGTTTAGATTTATTATTTAAAATATGCTATATTATTATTATAAATCGTACATGTGCACTGTATGTAATCGATTATTACTATGAGGGGTAGTTAGGTAAGATCACCAACGTTATACTCTTTATGAGGTGCGGGGATCAGGGCCAAAGGATACGGGATTTACCCGGTGCGGCTCAAACCTACAAGTCCGCCCTATTTTATATAAGCACTGATTTGTTCTTTGCTTAGTTTTTATAATTATAATTGGAAATGGATTAGGGCTGGTAAATTTGAATATTAATATGATGTTTGTGTTTGAATTCACTAAGCTTTTGCTTACAGTTTCCCTAAACATTTTTCAGGTGTTAAGATCAAGGAGGCTCAGGCTTGATTGGAGCACCGGGATTGCCACTACTAGGAGTTTTATTTATTTGGGACTATGACATGTTATGCTTCCGCACTTTACTTTAGTATTTTGCCATGTTTTGGGTTTGAGCTACTTATTTATTTTGGAAACTTATAACTATTTTTATAAAAGTTATCTTTGAAAGTTAAAATATTTTGCGAAAAATTTTGGGTGTTACAAGTTGGTATCAGATAACACGTTTGAGGGAACTAGGCATTCTTAGGAATGTTCTAGACTCAAATTTATGGCTCGTAAAAATTTTATTTTCTTTAAAAATATTTTCCTTAAAAGAATTTCTTAAGACTTTTGAGGACTAGTAGTGGAAGATCCTATGGTGCGCCAGTTAGCCAAGTAAGCCTTGTTTCTTAAATTCTTATTTCGATAGATTGTTATATCTTGAGTTGTTTATTATAAGTTTTATCTGCAAACATACCTTTAATTATCCTTAAATTGTTAGATTTCACCCATGTTAGTAATATCATGTGAGAGAGTTGTTTAAATAAACGGCTAGAGCAAACTGAAACATTTGAAACTAGACACGAATGCGAGATTGGAACTTGTGTGGAAGGTAGTAGAAGGGCCCCTACTATTTGAAGCACCGGTGCCGATCTCCGGTCGGGGCAAGGTTGAAAATGTCTGGTGAGCTGAGTGTTTCAGTCTTCCTAGGAAAATCTAGGGTGAATAACTCCTAATAATCTCTTTATTCTGCGAATCTAGATGGCTCCGACAACTCGTCTTAATCAGACCCAAATGGGGCAAGTTAGGGAACTCATCGCTGAAGAATTCAACAATGCCTTTAACGAGCTCATTCCGAATGTCACTTCTGACATAATTACCCAATTCCGTGCTCTCTTGGATGAGCGCCTCGCAGCTGTTAACGGAGGAGCTTTACCCGCTCCGCCTGTTCGCGACTCAGCCTATTATTTCGAGAAGTTCTCTAAGTGCCACCCTCCACAGTGGAATGGTGACTTGAATCCAGTGGAGGCTAAACACTGGATTGCCGATATCGAAAGCGCTCTCATGACTTGCGAGTGCCCAGATCAATTCAAGGTTGTTGTTACTATGAGCCAACTTAGGAAGAAAGCAAATACCTGGTGGAAAACTGTTACAACATTGATGACTGAGGAGGAGCTGAGAGCCATGACTTGGGCCCAGTTTGTGGAGAGGTTTGAGAGGCAGTATGTGCCCCAGGTGGAGCAGCAGCGGATGCAGCAACAGTTTATGACCTTTGAGCAGACTACGGAGTGCGTGTCGGATCTGAATGCTAAGTTCCTGGAGATGATGTCCTTCTGTCCCTCATTTGCCGGAGATGAGGCGTGGTTGGTTAGTAGGTATAAAGATTCCCTACGTACAGAGATACGGGAGTTCGTGAGCATGCAGGAGTTCACGACATTGTCAGCTATCATGGATGCTGCTAGGAGGAGGGAGATTGAGCTATAGACCCAGCAGCACAAGAGAAAGGCAGAAAACGCCCTGACCAAGACGTCCGGGGATGCACATAAGAAGCAGAAGAACGGTGGGAAGACGAGATACGAGTACAGGCCGTTTGCGGGACAGGACGACAAGAGTCGGTTAGTATGTTACAATTGCAAGAAGCCGGGTCATCATTGGAAGCATTGTAAGTCCTCAGTAGTGGTGGCATCACCACAGGTTCCTTCTACGATTCCTACCTGCTTTAACTGCAACGAGAAGGGACACAAGAAGCCTGATTGCCCGCAGTTGAAGAATGGTGGTGGAGGCGGGGGTATGAAACCCCCGAGTGCATCGTCCTCTAAAGGACCTGCCATGGTGACACGAGGACGTGCTCACCAGCTGACTACGGAGGAGCCGGCTATTACAGCAACTGTGGCGGGTAAATTTCACTTTTCTTCATTCTCCTTCACTCTTGTATTGTTTAATTTAATGATAGTTTTAAAGTTTGTCTATGTATTTATATGTTGTGAATCAGGCACTTATCTGTTAGACTCCGAGCCTGCTGCTGTTATGTTCGACAGCGGTGCTACTCATTCTTTCGTATCTCGCACATTTATTAATCGTTTGGGGCGTAGTATCGGAAAATTGGCTCGCCCAATGGTTATCGAGGTTGCCGATAACCGTATGATTTATGTCACCGACGTGTATCGGGGCTGTACTCTCGAATTTTCCGGGGTTGAATTCCCTATTGATCTTATCCCCATTGCGATGCGGGATCTTTGTGTTATCGTGGGTATGGATTGGCTGGACGCGTTTGATGCGGAGATCCATTGTCGTAAGAAACAAATCCGTGTTCAAAACCCTAAGGGTGGAGAACTTATCATTCAGGGAGATACTCCTTGCATGGCTATCGCTTCTTGTTCTTCTGCCAAAGTACTTAATGATGTTTCAGTCGTTTCAGACCTCAGCGATGTTTTTCCGGAGGAACTTCCTGGTTTGCCCCTATTCGGCAAGTGGAGTTCCGCATTGAATTATTGCCACGTGCGACTCCGATAGCTAAGGCCCCATACCGGTTGGCGCCACCCGAAATGAAAGAACTCCATGAACAACTTCATGAATTAAGTAATAAGGGTTTTATACGGCCTAGCTCTTCACCATGGGGAGCTCCTATTCTATTTGTCAAGAAGAAAGATGGCACCCAGTGTATGTGTATCGATTACAGGGAACTGAACAAGCGAACGATAAAGAATAGATATCCGCTACCACGTATTGACGATCTTTTTGATCAGCTACAGGGAGCATCTTGGTTCTCCAAGATTGATTTACGGTCCGGTTACCACCAGATGCGAGTTCGGGAAGAAGACATTGAGAAGACCGCATTCCGTACTCGCTATGGGCATTATGAGTTCGTGGTAATGCCTTTTGGGCTCACCAATGCACCCGCTGCTTTTATGGACCTCATGAATCGGGTGTGTAGTCCGATGCTTGACCGCTCTATTATTGTGTTCATTGATGACATATTAGTGTACTCTAAGACCAAGGAGGAGCATGAGCGACATCTTCGGGAAATTTTAGAGACTCTTGCGAGAGAAAAACTTTATGCTAAATTCTCGAAGTGTGAATTCTGGTTAGATGAGGTTCAGTTTTTGGGGCATGTGGTGAACAAAGAAGGTATCAAGGTCGATCAAGCCAAAGTGGAAACAGTTAAGCAGTGGGAGGTTCCAAAAACGCCTTTCGAAATTCGTAGCTTTTTGGGTTTGGCTGGTTACTACCGTAGATTCATAGAAAATTTCTCAAAGATTGCGTTACCACTTACCCGACTAACCAAGAAGTCAGAGAAGTTTGTGTGGGGTCCGGAGCAACAAGCGGCGTTTGATGAGTTGAGATCACGATTGAGTGATGCACCGATCTTGGCCCTAATGGATGGAATGGAAGATATAGTAGTTTACTGTGACGCATCACTTCGGGGCTTTGGTGCAGTGTTGATGCAGCGAGACAGGGTTATAGCCTACGCCTCCCGACAACTAAAACCCCACGAGCAAAACTACCCCACTCATGACTTGGAGCTGGGGGCTGTTGTATTTGCCCTCAAGATTTGGAGACATTATCTCTATGGGGTAAAGTTTATTGTATATACCGACCATAAGAGCTTGAAGTATCTGTTCGATCAGCGGGATCTGAACATGAGGCAGATTAGATGGCTGGATGTGGTGAAAGACTATGACTGCGAAATTCACTACCACCCCGGTAAAGCTAATGTGGTGGCTGATGCTCTCAGTCGCAAACCGACTACTGAGCCTATTCGAGCCAAGTGCCTCCGTATGACGATGATGTCGCCCTTGCTAGACCTGATTCGTGACGCTCAAAAGACGGCAATAAACATCAAGCAGGAGAAAATCGAGAATGAACTGCCTAAGATGGAAGTAGATGGGCGGGGTTTGCTGACTCGCCATGGTAGAGTTTGGGTTCCATATACAGGAGGCAACCGGAAAACCCTAATGGAGGAAGCTCACAAGTCTAAATTCTCCATACATCCGGGTGCAACCAAAATGTATCTAGATCTACGAGAGGGTTACTGGTGGCATGGAATGAAGAATGATGTAGCCCAGTATGTGGAAGAATGTATAACCTGCCGGAAGGTCAAGGCAGAGCACCAGAAACCGCATGGGAAATTGCAACCTTTGGAGATTCCGGAATGGAAATGGGAGCATCTGACCATGGATTTCATCACTAAGCTTCTTAGGACTGCCCATGGAGCTGATACTATTTGGGTGATTGTCGACCGTCTGACTAAGAGCGCTCACTTTTTGGCCATAAAGGAGAGCTCACCTGCGAAGAAGTTGGCTGAAATCTTTGATCGAGAGATTGTCTCATTGCATGGTGTGCCCGTTTCTATTATCTCCGACCGTGACACTCGATTTACTTCTCGGTTTTGGCAGAAATTTCAGGAAGAGATGGGTACACGATTACACTTTAGCACAGCCTTCCACCCACAGACAGACGGACAGAGTGAGAGGACGATTCAGACACTGGAAGACATGCTTCGGGCATGTGCGATCGATTTTGGGGGTAGCTGGGATGATCACCTGCATCTACCCGAGTTCTCCTATAACAACAGTTATCACTCAAGCATTAAAATGCCCCCGTATGAAGCTTTGTATGGAAGGAAGTGTAGAACGCCTGTTTGTTGGGGCGAGGTAGGGCAGAGGGTACTTGGGAGTACCGAAATCGTGCGGCAAACTACGGAGAAGATACAGGTGATACGAGACCATTTGGCCACGGCGAGGAGTCGTCAGAAAAGCTATGCCGACAAAAGACGCTCCGACCTTGAATTTCAGGTGGGAGATTCTGTGTTGTTAAAGGTCTCTCCCTGGAAAGGCGTGATTCGTTTCCGGAAGTGGGGAAAGCTAGGACCACGATTCATTGGACCTTACAAGGTCATTGCTCGCGTTGGGGAGGTCGCCTATCGCTTGGAGTTACCTGATGAGCTTAGCCTGATCCATGACACTTTCCACGTCTCTCAGCTACGGAAATGTGTTGTTGATGATACCACGGTGGTACTTTTGGAGGATATCCAGATTGATGAGCGTCTCAACTATGTTGAGCTACCAGTTGCAATTTTAGATAGGGAAACAAAGACCCTTCGGAACAAAACTATAACTTTGGTTAAGGTTCAGTGGCGACATAGACGGGGTTCAGAATGGACGTGGGAACCGGAAGACGAGATGAGGGCTCATTATCCGAATTTATTTGTTGGTGATGACTTCGAGGACGAAGTCCGTTCCTAGTGGGAGAGAGTTGTAACACCCCGGATTTTCCCGGTACATTTATTTATTTTATTTAATTTATTTTGTAACATTATATTAATTTAATTAATTAAGATCTGATTATTTATGTGGTGGGCTTATAGTGTCATCTTTTAATTTAAGTTCATGGGTTAAAAGACTAAACCCAATAAGCTTAAGGATTAATCAAGCCCATAGGCTTTATGTTTTAGCCCATCTTTCCAAGAGTACTTAAAGCTCAAATTAATTCATTTCACTCATTTTCTAGTAAACACTCACTTAAAGGACTCTCTCCCTCCTCACTCAAAGCGCTCTCTCTCTCTCTCTCTCCCTCTACATCTCTCTTTAATCCCGAATCTGAGAACACATCTGCAGTGTTTGGACGATTCCCGGAGATTGAAAGGTTGGATCGCTACGAAACTTTAACTGAAGGTTCCCAAGACATATATGAAGGTTCTGACAGAAGGAATTGTGTTTTCAAGGTATAGATTTTGAGTTATGAATTTTGCAACATAACCTAGGGTTTCTGTCAGATTTCACTGCTGAGTCTCCTTTCTTGTAAAAATCATATATCGAGTTCTAATACTCAAATAGACCCACAACCAGTGCCCAAAGTTCAAACATTGAGTTGAGTAACTTTCTTAAGAATACCACTCTCGCTGAAAAGGGCTTTATCATGGGCAACAACAGCTTCTTTGCTGTTAGGTCTAATACGGGTCTGCTGTGATATGTCATTTTGTTTTTATCATTACCAGGGTTTGGAAAATGATCCAGAGTGATTCCAAGTTCCCACATGTACATTACATATTGAATTAAAGATATGGAGAATTTTGGTTGCTAATTCTCATTATAACTTGGTTAGAAAGGATCCACACACCAGATCAGTGGACAGTCACCAGCTTATGCTGATTCTGTGATTGTCCACATTGTGATTTTTATATCCAGACCTTAGGAAGCCCTTTTTAATCGATTCCAACTCTGAGACTTTTATTTATGTATCTATGGTTCCTCTGATTTTTGGTTGGGACTAATTCCACCCACAAGTTGGGTAGAATTGGCCAACACCACCTGACTGTCCGTCTGAAGACAGCAGTGACATGTCTTTTTGTAAATTTTATATCTCTTTCATCCTTTGGAATTAGGAGGAGTTCTTTATGGTTCTGGAAACCTAAGTCATTGGAGTTTATTGTAAAAAATATTTAAACCTATCCTTCTGTTTTATATTTTGGAGTAATTCAGTCTTAAATAGCAGGTCTGTTTTAGAGACTTTGCTGTGATTACTCCTTTCTCATTCATTAGCTTCACAACTTCATCATTCTAACCTTTAGTCTTAATTAGGTGAAGTGTTGAAGTTTGCACAAGCTTGGTAGCCATATATTGACTTCTATCTATTATATCACTCACTCAAGGTGAGTTCTCTCACACCGTTGTATTGATGTTTGTGTTTACTAGTTAGCTCGTGTGTGATTGTTTAGATTTATTATTTAAAATATGCTATATTATTATTATAAATCGTACATGTGCACTGTATGTAATCGATTATTACTATGAGGGGTAGTTAGGTAAGATCACCAACGTTATACTCTTTATGAGGTGCGGGGATCAGGGCCAAAGGATACGGGATTTACCCGGTGCGGCTCAAACCTACAAGTCCGCCCTATTTTATATAAGCACTGATTTGTTCTTTGCTTAGTTTTTATAATTATAATTGGAAATGGATTAGGGCTGGTAAATTTGAATATTAATATGATGTTTGTGTTTGAATTCACTAAGCTTTTGCTTACAGTTTCCCTAAACATTTTTCAGGTGTTAAGATCAAGGAGGCTCAGGCTTGATTGGAGCACCGGGATTGCCACTACTAGGAGTTTTATTTATTTGGGACTATGACATGTTATGCTTCCGCACTTTACTTTAGTATTTTGCCATGTTTTGGGTTTGAGCTACTTATTTATTTTGGAAACTTATAACTATTTTTATAAAAGTTATCTTTGAAAGTTAAAATATTTTGCGAAAAATTTTGGGTGTTACAGTTTGCGTGTACTTTGACTTGACTTTTGGACCTTACTCAAACTTTATTCCTCACTAACATGAGTATTGTCATTCCTCTAAGATCCATGTGTATTAAATATAAGTAAAGAAGTCATGAATGCGATTTAACGGGATACTAATGATTAAAGAATATCAGTACACCTATTATTAACACCAAAATAATAGGTCATGTAGACACCTTATTCAATTATTAGTTTCGCTTTGGCTAGACCAACAATTGAATATTATGTCATCCTAAAAGTTATAATACGCTACACAAATATTGCAATCACCTTTGGGCAGAAATACAACACTCATGCATATTATGCTTAAAATTCATTGTATGAATCATTATCCAATTTGCCTTTGGGTTCCTTGAACAACAATTCAAACAATTGCTTAATGCGGTGTTCAATTAACTTCAATATCAAGTTTAAGCAGCGTTTCTTTGGTCCAACCACTTAATCTCAACATCAAAGTTACCACTCATCATTACAAAGATGATGTTAATATTATACAACGACAAATTAGCGATCAATCTATTAGACAAAACCATAAATTAGGTCGCACAAAAATATGTCAAAACACATCATCTTTATTAATATAATACGTGATCATTAAAAAAAATAGAGCCAAACAATAACCTTGATAGATTATTAACAATTGGCAATTTTCATCACAATTTTCACGATTAAATTTTATCAAATTCAAATTTGATAATGTGCTTGGTAAATTTTTAACCAATTAAAAATATCTAATATACGGATGAAATTTGATATAATAATCACATAGTAGAGGACATATAATGGGCTTTTCGATTCATAATGATCCACTCATGAAACATAATACAATAATTATTGTTTACATAGATGCATTGTACACATAAATGAATGCAAATTAAGTGTAGATATGATCATATTAAGACCCTTATAAACAAATGATGTATACAGTGGCGTTCATGAATTTTGTTGTTTTCCATCCTTTTTAATGAATCATTTACAAACGCAATAGAAATTTAAAAGGGTTGAACAAGTAATAATACCTCCACTGTTTGTCACACATAAAATTTAATTTCAGTGTTCAAATCAAACCATATAAATTTGATTTTCTTTATTAAGATGATATTACTTAGGGGTGAGCGTGGTGCGGTGTGGTGCGGTTTTAGCATAAAACCGCAACTCGTACCGCTAGGTGCGGTTTTTATTTTTGTAAAACCATATGTTGCGGTTTTTTTGCGGTACGGTTTTTGCGGTTTATTTTGCGGTTGCGGTTTGTAGCGGTGCGGTTTCGGTTTTAAACCGCAAATACTAAAAGCATCCAAACTACAAACTAGTTTTTTTTAACAGCAACTATAATTAACACAAGCCAACGGGGAGCTGGCAAAAAAGAGTCAAACAACATATCCTAACTAAGAAGCAGCAGGAACTTCAATTATATCTCCAAGGGCAAAACTGTCCAAATTTAGAACAAATGCCATTTAGGCAGAACCAAGCAAACTAGAGCACCACAATGAACAGCAAAATTGTCCAACAAAGTTGACAATAACTACATTAAACCTTATAAAAAAGGAAACCTGTTGATACTTTTTGGTATAAAATTCATAACAAAACTGATAAAATTTCTAAGGTGAAAGTTGCTACAATTGACCTTCAAAAGGTCAAACTTGGTCAACTTACCATAGAAGCGTTTGCCATTGAAACCTCTTGTGATGGACATTCAAGGTCGTGCAATTGAGAATCATACGGATAGCAAAGATACGGCATCAAAGGGCCAGACTGGTTATAGTAATTAGAGTTCCCACCAGGTGGCACGTTTGAATTGGCAAATGAACCTATGAATCCATTGATGATATTTGTAATATCATTAACAACTAATTTGCTTTTATACAATGTGTCATTAGTTGTTGCTTGTTCAACACATGGAAGGATGTTGCTAAGGGCAGTTTCGGCATGTGGATTATCCACCCATTGTCCCATTGCCATACAAGTGTCCGTGATTGCACTGAAAACACATTACCACATTAGTTTTATCATGGGCAAATTCGTAATTTGAACTTAAACATGAACTTTAAGAAATGCTAAATCGATATTTATCTTACTTGTTGATAATCACAAAGGCTCCACATAGAATGAAGGTAACCGCAACAAGTAGCCATCCACTGATAATGAATCTGCATTAAGAAATGGGATGAGTAAATTACGGTTATGATTAACACCTATTGATAAATTCCCGTAAACCTAATCATATACAGGCATGTATTTTGTGAATTTGAATTCAAAACCAGGAAATCAAGAAATCGATGGGTTACGAAATCAGGAAATCGAAAACGAGTTTAAACTTACCAATCATCAATCGATGGCTTACGAAATCAAACCAGGAAATCGGAAATCCTTTGAAATTAAACTAGGAAATCGAGAACTTGTAAATGATAGCAAATCACATACACAATAGCGGTTGATTCAGGAGGACACGAACGGAGGACATGAACGCATTTTGCTCTTGAAGCTTGACTGCTTGAGGGTTGAGCGAGAGGAGAGCCGGAGAGGTACGAGCGAGATGAACGAACGGAGGAGATGGGAGTGGTCTTAGGTTAGATTTAGGTTTGTTGAAATTGGTATGTTTTCGTTTCCCCCCACTGCCCCCCGTTAAGTATCCCAAATTTTTCAATTTCCCCCCAATTCCATTTTCCAGATTATATATATATATATATATATATATATATATATATATATATATATATATATATATATATATATATATATATATATATATATATATATATATATATATATATATATATATATATATATATTTTAAATATATAATAAATTTTGCGGTGCGGTTTCGGTAAATTTGCACGGTTTTTCAAGCTAAAACCGCACCGCACCATGCTTTGCGGTTGCGGTTTTTGCGGTTTCGGTTTTTTGCGGTTTTTTGAGGTTTTGCGGTTTTGCGGTTTTGCGGTAGCGGTAAATGCGGTTTTTGGTGCGGTTTCGGTTTTCGGTTCGGTTTTTGCTCAGCCCTAATATTACTATCAAAAATCAAATTACAAACGGAACAAATAGCAAGAAAACGATTTTTCCTTTTATGCTTGTAATGATTGAATAATTAATGATCAAACAAAACTTAAAATTTATTAGTTTGTGCATAATGACTACAAATTGCACCAACCTCTACTGCATATACGACGACCGTATGGGCAAATACTTCTTACCTCCTTGTTTTTTTTTTTTTTGTTTGTTATGCAAATGAAAAGACATAATTGAATGAAATCTACCATATTAAATTCACCTTTTTAAGCTTTTCGTGATTAGAAATCAAGCATCACACATCACCCATGATCATAGAATGGTCATTCGAATTACTATATAAGATAATTATGTAATAAGAAAATATCCAAGACTTTTACATCCTTTCTTTCCATGGAGGATATAAGTCACAAAATTTTATTTAAAAAAAAATTTTGGTCAATCATTAAAGTTATTTACTGTGAAAAGTGTCTATCCCATTTCCACAATAAAGAAATACTATGGGTGGTTTCTTGGCCCAATTACTTCATCAATTAGGGTTAAGTTAGCCCAACATCCCAAAGCATACGAAATACTTAAAACCTACGTTTCAAAACGGCCGTCGTCTTACCAAAAAAAAAAAAAAAAAGCAAAAATGCAAACCATAAAATGGGGGCCAGGAAAAAAGTTTCATCTCCAACTCCAAGAACGCAGATTGTGAATATTCAAACGGTAACCACTTTTATTTGTTTATATAATCTCCATTTTAAACTCATTTTTTTTTTTTAAGAAACAAAACCCCAAAGATTGTCGGTATATATATATATATATATATATATATATATATATATATATATATATATATATATATATATATATATATATATATATATATATATATATATATATATATATATATATATATATATATATATATATATATATATATATATATATATATATATATATATATATATATATATATATATATATATATATATTTATTTATATTTTGTTTGTTTATTCAGAACAGGGGAAATAAAATTTCTGTTCGTATGGTTCAGTAAAGCATGGTTCATCGGGAATCAAAACACCAAAACAGATATTAAGGCATAATACCTGAATCAAACCGCTCTGATACCAAATGATGATTTCACAGGAATGATCAAGATCAATTTTACACAGACTTCATAGGAGTCGATGATACTTACTTGGAGTGGAGGAGCTTTGACGATGCCATATTTCTGATTCACGTTCTTCCCATAATGGTGTCTAGATGGTGTTAATTCTGATGAAGAGATTTGTTGCCTTTTACACTCATGATAATGGTGTTATATATAGAGTCTCTAAACATTAATGAAGACTCTTGAGTATCTAAAAGTGAATGTTCCACTTCCTAGGCAATAATTTCACCGGTTACACCTTATGGGAAAGAATTTAGAACCACACAAGTAAAGTCCCTCAAGTTATAGACAATTGTCATATCCATCATATTACAATATTTAAAGTATAGGGACCTGATATGTCATTATGGTCAACATTATGGTACACAATATAAATGTACCTAACATGTAATAATCGTTACAAAATAGTCCTAAGGCCACACTTGATGGGTTATTTTCCAACATTTTTATCTTATAAGTATACACTTAACAAAATAACCAACTTTTTTCTCATCACAAAGTAGCCCCAATGTTGCAATGACGTCCATTGTAAAATGCCTTTCCAATTCTTGAGTGTGCCGAATAAATCTCCATTGTGAAATACTTTTTCAACATATATGTTGTTATACAGTTCAATTAGGTTTCATGATGAATATTGTGAAAAGCGTTTTTTGTTGCGAAACTAATATATTTTTGTTGTATACAAAATCGTCCATCTTCGATGCTTCAAATACACTCTAAAATCCATCTCCCATAACTTTTCAAACACATTTACATTGTGAAGAATGTCACTAAATAATCACTACTAGAAAAAGGGGTAAATACCCACGAATATTACCTACGAAAAATTTGCGTCAGTAAATACCGACACTTTACTCACGCAATAGTGACAAAAATTGAAACCCTAATTCTACCCAAGTCATTGTGACGAAATAGCAACGCAACATTCTATTGTCGGAATTGTGTCCGAAAATTCCGACGTTTTACCCACGCAAATCATTATTATTATTACATATGATAAATGTTTTTTGTTCTTTCTTTTATTAATTAGTGTTGTGTTTAAAAATGAGTGTGTACATGCGTCAGATCCATCTTTTCTTTTGCTATTTATATATCTCACGTGTCTTTACAATGTTTCATGTCCAATATTCATATTGTGAATATTGTGTAGTTGATAGTCATAAATTTCTCTATTGTAAAACATGAAATTTCATCAATTAAAATCTCTCGTAGATATGACAGTGGATGTAGCTCGACCCATTGTCGAGTGAACCACTTTTTATATCCTCGTGTTCGATCTTCATATTTCTCATTAGTCTAGACAGTCGTGTGTGTTGATCGATTCGTTGAAGTAATTAGTTGTATTTGTTGTATGTTCCCAACAACAATATCAGAGCTTCATGGTTGAAGATAGGAATACTAAGATCGACAAATCTGAAGGTCATGAATTTGGCTATTGGAGGATGCATAATGAAGATCACCTCTACCAAAAAGAACTACACATGAAGTTGGCTAAGATAAAGATGAAGGAAGGCAGATCCGTGACAGACGAAATTCAAGCCTTCATTTTGCCACCTTTCCCCACAAAGAGTTGGCACACACGATATAGTGATTGCAATTTGTAGTATCACGGGTGCACAGAAGCTGACGTTCAAAGGCATTCACGACTTGGTACTAGAAAAGGATACTCGCATGAGGAATGTAGGAGAAGGTTCCAACAACTTGTTGTGTACCAAAAGAACGAGAGAGGAGGCCTAATAGAGGAGGTGATAGTGATAGAGGGAGAACCAAGTCAAAGAGAGATCAATCCAGATGTAGGTCTAACATCAACTGCAAGACGTAACGTGAGTAGTCATTACATATACCTGACACTTCGTTTTTATTTCTTCTTTTTATAATTTATTTAGCATGTTTTATTTCACTTTTAGTATAAATCTCATGCATATTTTCTATTTTTTATTTTTTATATCATTCGTGGATACTTTCTAGTCTTTTGTGTTTAAATGCATATATTATTGAAGACTAGCAGGAGCGGGATGAGCCAAACGGACGATTATTATGGACGGAGCGGGACGATATTTCAGGAGCACGAAATTTTCGGGGACTCGGATCTTCTAGCGGGCTTGGACTTCAAGCAAGCATTTGGACCAAAAATGAAGATTTGGGCTCATTTGGGTTTACCTAGCCCAAATGGGGGCCAAATTAGGCCAAAAACTGGATCATTCCCAAAGAAGTATGGGGCAAAAACCCTTTTTTACGAGCTGGACCAGATCAGGCCCAATCTGGGCTTTTTGCCCTGTCACGCGACCCGCGTGAAGTTTTACACTACGTTTGCACGACCCGCGCAACTGGCGCTGAAGGACATTTTTGTCATTTCAAGTATGGGTCTGCTATATGGGGCATAAGGGCAAGGATTTTCTCATTCTTTTACATCAGAAACTTCAGAGAAAAAACGTTGGGAGCACACTTGAAGCCTTGGAGAAGAGATTTTTGAAGATTTGTTCATCATTTTCTACACTTGGTTTGTGATTTTGCTACACTTTATGTTTGATACATCTTATTACCTTTTGATGTTTGTTGTTCTAGCCATGCTTGGCTAGAAATCTCATTTTCAATATTGGGTGTTAATCTTTGAACAACTAGAACATTCTGAATGGTTTTATGAGTTGAAGTTCATCCATGAATGAAATCTTTGTTTGGAAATCTATGATTGTTCTTGTGTTTATTTCCATGGTTTAAATACTTGAATGATTATTGTTATTTACTTCTTTAATTACGTAATTGATTTTGGGAGTAATTTAGTAACAAATGGTTTTTATGGATGCTTATTATCTCATAAATAACCATAAGATTTTATTCTCTAAAAATTAAAGTGCAAGCTTTTATATCTTTTGGTTAGGATTGGTGACTCTTTGACTTAATGCTAATCAACTTATTTGAATCAAATGCTTATTTGATTCATGATTTTGATTAAGACGGATATTAAGAGCTTTCTAATGTCTTTATGAATTAAGAGGGTCTAGATGACTCAAGATTTTGAGTTGTTATAGCCAATGTGGTTGAATTAAGACATTGCACCATAAACCATGATGATAAACGAACTAGTTGTGTTTAGATTATAATCCCAATATTGATCTTTTACTTACTATTGAATTTCACTCTTGAGTCACTTATTTTTATTGAAATCATTTCGCTAAAATTTGTTACTTATTATTGTTTTTACTTTCAACCAAAACAATCAAACCCCCCCCCCCCCCCCTTTATTTTATTTTGTTTAAAAATATATCTCGTTTCGAATTGATCGTATTGTTTTACAAATTGAACCAATCTCCGTGTATACGATCCCGTTATCGCTATACGCAAATTTGTGTACTAGAAGTAGGGTTTATTTTTGTTGGCCTCGACAACCACCAATACCAGTGCCCGATGACCTCGGCAGAAAAGGCCAGAAACGAGGTGAACATGACAGACTATGGTGATGATTCGCTATAGAGAGTTTGATTACCACCGCTTACAAGATAACAAATAGGAACCCAGTGGAAGCCTGTGGTGAACAGGAGGTTCCAGGAACTACGTTATTCTTCCAAAAACAAAAGCAAACTAAAGCTGGTCTTGCTATAGTGCCCAAAGCCAGCACAATGTCAGGAAGTCACAACATCAGTCCATACCAAGGTGAGAATTTTTGACCGAAGTCAACGTTCCAGGGATGTTTCTACAAGATTAGAGAAATGTAAGAAGAAAAGAATTGGTTCCATACTGATCAGCAGTCTTCTCAAAAGAAGCAGTGTCTTCGGCACCAAAGCCAGTCAAGCTTTGGTCATCTCAGTTTTTCAAACTTGTTTGCCCTGGAGGTTTCAGTTGGCTCGATTAGGCTAGGTGGAGAGGTATCTCTTGTGCATCTAAGGGTATTTGGATGTGTCACAGATGTAAGAATCAGACAGAAACAAAGACATCCTAGAGGCAAAGGCGAAAAACACTTTTATATTGGCTACGGTGTGAACACAATGTTCAACCAAGGACGCCTAGATCAAAGAAGATATCGTAGATTCTTCCGATCGAAATAAGGGTCCATCCAAAAGAAAGACCATATTACCTTGGATGGAACACTGTTCTGTACTAGCTTAGAATAAGGCAAGGGAGTTGAAGATAGTGGGAGCGTATGAGGTTCTGGTAACAGTTGGAGTGAGTAGGAGCAGTCAACAGACAATAACTGCCATGGAATGTTATCTATCAACCACTCAAGAGAGTAATCCTCCGGTATGTTACCCTTGTTAGCAAAATACAGTTTTTCACAAAAGAGGAGTACCATATGACTTGTCCATTAGCCTTGAGGATGAGAGATTCAATACAGTAGTATAAGGCTAGAATGGATGAGTTACACTCAACTTGATAAGGACGAGACTTTGTCCTCTATCAAGAAGTTAGTAGAAAATGTGGCACTCCAGAGCTTGTGGGTTTTTTAGAATCAGTAATATTGGCGGAAGTAAGAGATACAATATTTGATGGGTGTCACAAGTTTCCAACAGTAGAAGTGAAGTTGACTGAAATCTTTCTTTCAAGTTGTGAATATGGCCTCGATCTGAAGTCCTTGGTATCGTGATTGCAGTGGAGTTTCCCCAGGACAGTGAGATGTGGAAATCCACATCCTTGTATTACGATCTAGACTAGAACATCTACATGGCACTACCAATGAGTTTTCAACAGCTGAAAAGAAAACTAGGTGTGCAAAGTTGAAAATAACCCTGTATGGATAATGAGGAGGAATGGTTTCACAGACATTAGTGTTATCACTCCTGCTACTAGAAGGTGTTCCAGTACCTCATTCATCATCCTTATGTTGTAATGTTGATGTTATGTTGGAGGAAAGGTCCAACATACAAATTATCAACAAGCTTAGACACTGCTGACTAGGATGTTTGAGATATGAACTTAGGTGATATGAAGATCAGTTTAGATCAGTCTCCAAGTGGGAGATTATTGAGCAAGTGTGGAGTTTGATCCAAACAATAGAAGACCACAACATTCGAGATAATCCATGTTTTGATCTATACCTCAGCCATCATTGGCAATCCGATGGTGCACTCTAAATTGAAGCCTTTGGCTGAAGACTGAAGACAGACCTTAGGCTGAAGCAAGAGCTCCGGTAAGAGCAAGGCTAGCCAGTAGAGGTGGTGACAGCAGTAAAGTCTTCTGATAAAAGCTAAAGTACCATATGCAATCCCCTTTATGGAGAGTACCTTCAAGAGACAACAGAAGCTTGGGTGTTAGTCTCAGTATTAAGGAGACTGTAATTTCAGGGTCACTTATAGATTAGCAGTTAGACGTCCAAGATCGTCAGCTAGAGGGACTGGTGACTGAGGTGTGAAGAAGATAACTTCTCCTAGACCAACGAATAGTTCAGAATAGAAGCTCAGTTTAGACCGGAGAGTTCTCAGATGGAAGAGTTGGCTCCAAACAAAAGTGTAGTCCGACAGAAGTGTAGGAAGCATAGTCAGACAGGTGTACATTCCAGAATGGAGCCAAGATACTCAACCAGAGACCAAAGAGGCATCTCATAATCGAAGAGAACTTTTTATTCGGTCCTATATTGATGTTGTCACATCAGCTAATAGATTATCTTGGTAATATGCGTGGAGCACATGTCTCGATATGTCAGGCCAGCATGGAAAGCAAGATAAGGCGATTTGCAGGCTTTCAAATCGATATGGTGCTACAAGCCCAATATCAGATGTATTAGATCCACATTTTCTTTTGCTATTTATACATCTCCACCTTTTTCATAATGTTGTATGTCCAATCTTCAGATTGTGAATATTGTGTAGTTAGCAGTCATAGATCTCTCTATTGTAAAACAGTAAAGTTTTATTAATGTAAAATCTCGCGTAGTTCTCACAATGGACATAGCTCGACCCCGTTGTTGACTGAACCACTTTATATCCTTGTGTTCAATCTTCGTATTTCTCACTAGTCTAGACAGTCGTGTGTCTTGATCGATTTGTTGAAGTGTTTAGTCGTATTTGTTGTGTATTTCCAACCTCTGAAATGGTATTAGGTGCTCAACGCATACATGTAAAAGGCATTGGGAGTAAAGCTTTTACAACACTTGCACCACAACATACCCAAGTACTTAGTTACAAAAAGTGGTTTATTTAGTTTCAACATATCAAATTTCAAAGTCTCATTCAAGGATAAATTAATGTGGATAGTTTATTAATTTTGGTTTATGTTGATTATTTGTTATAAACATTGGTAATATGTAGTTTGCTTTTATGTTGATACTTTGGTAGTTTAGTAATTTGATACGTTTGGTTTATGTTGATACATTGATAGTTTAGTAGTTTTGGTATTTTGATTTATGTTAATACTTTGGTAGTTTAGTAGTTTGGTAATTGTTAGTTTGATATTTTGGTTCATGTTGATATTTTGTTAGTTTGGCTTTGGTAATTTGTAGTTTGATACTATGGTAGTTTGGTTTTTTTTATTTTAGTTTGTTGTTTTAGCTTACTATAAGGTTACTAATGTATATATTTTTTCTATAGGATGCTCTTGATGTTATGCTTAGTAACCTGTCATTTAGATCAAGACTTTGTAGAATTGATTCAATCGTCATTGTCAACCCAAAATGATAACGAAGGAACAACAAGGGGGATATCGATTATCAGTCGTCATCATAATAGTTTATGTTTTATTTATTGTTTCCTACTGATAACTTGAGTTCATCAGAACTATAGACTATTACACAACTAGCAAGTGTACCTAATCACACAACAATATAGCATTGGTAAGAACGGGTGTCGAACACAAAGGGAACGGGTATGATTCAATTCATAAAATTTAGCTAATAGTTATAATAAAAAGTATAAAGTATAAGGGAAAACTTTGTACTATAAATAAGAAAACTGAGAATAAACAGTAATATAAGCAAAATTGGGTTCAAGATTCAAACAGGTAATGATGGTGCTTCACTTGGTTTCGATTACTACCACATCATGGTTGATTTCAAAGTAGTGCAATGGGTACTAGTTCGTTATTCCCTGATTTCTAAATTGATTAGCTTCTTGGTCTGAATACTAACCCTATGATTCTAAGGACGTTAATCACAATGGTCATGCAAATTTCCAATCCTAATTATCAGTTTTTGGTTTATATCATAAAGGATTTAATCTGATTGATCTCAATGGTCGTGATAATAAACAAGTTGCACCAGATGGTCATCTAATGCCAACATTCATTCATATTAAAGTTCATAATTTATAACATAACTCTAGGATTTGGTCCATCACTAGTCTAATGGTCATAAATAAATATTCAAGCAACATAATCAAAATGATCATGTAGACTGTATCAATTCTTTTATCTGTATTTCTAATGAAACACAGATTAAAGTACTTAATATTGATATATATATATATATATATATATATATATATATATATATATATATATATATATATATATATATATATACACACACACACACACACACACACAAATATAGCAATATCACCTACATGTTATTGTAACCTCGTTCTATGAATTTTGTAATTGATGCTACTTAGTAACCCGTCAGATTATAGTTTACGAATTTCTACTAGTTTTGAGTCTTTTTATAAAAAACTGCAGTTTTTATGCATTTATGCATGTAGTAGCAATTTTCTTTTTTTTTATGGTAGTTGGTTTCTGTATTTATTATTAAATACAATATAGACGACGTTATTAGTGGTGATAATGGAGCAATAGCAGCGGCTTATTAGCGGAAAAAAGTGAACATTAGTGGCAAAGCATTAGCAAGGACATGCATAAATGTATAGCCTTTAGCGGCGGCATCAGATGATAGTATTTACAAGAATATGTGTCGCCACTAATACTCGTAAATCTTGTAGTAGTGGTTGTAGAGGTCAAATAGTAAATAACCCAAACATATAATACATATAAACCAAGTGAATCAACTGATCCTTCAAATGTGACTAAATTAGTTGATTCGATTAATCCATTATCACTGATCTCTCAACTTTGACCTCCTTTCCAATGCCATGTCAAACAAATCCTAAATCTGATATCATCCATGCTATTTTCAAAAAACATAATCATTCGACTTCTAGTTGTACAATTTTAGTTGGCAAATAAATTCTAAATCTGATATCATCCATATATTGAAAAAAAATCTGATATCATCCATATATTGAAAAAAATCTAGATAAGATCTCGGTTGTCATGGTCGTTGTTCCTACTCTATAACACCCAGAATTTGAGGCTAAAATTTTTTATGTTCAAGTGTTCAAATCAACAAAGAAGATTCAATGAATCATTAGATTATAAACCATGTTTTAAAATACACTTTGATGAAAATTTTAGCTGAAAGTCATATAATGTTAAAGTTAAAGTAATATGAGATTTGTAGTATGATGCTACTTTAGCAATTAATCCTTGAGTGTTCAAAGATGTGAGTCTTGGTTAAATGGGTCAACTTACATGTGACTCGTGTAAATTGGGAAGAGGTTTTGACATTTAATATTTAGATTCTCATTTTAATTAATGATTTATTAAAAAAAAACTTTTAAGAAAAGCGTCTAAATGTGACTTTTTATAAAATATATTTAGGACATTGTCATTTTATAACAATGTTTATGAATCATCATTCTACGACATTTTGGTGATTTTCATTTATAAAGGATGTTTAGGTAATTTATCATTTCTATATAAATGAAGTGGACACTTTAGCAATTCTTGGGCATTTCGTAATGTTGAGTGAAAAAGAAGAAAATAATATATATTTAGGATGAAAAAAATATTTAACCTCATTGATATTATATGAAATATTTAAATGAGCAATTCAGATGGAATATTTTTGGAAGGATAGTTTAATAATTTCAATAAAAGGTACATTGTCTTATTGAGTTATAGTTAAGGCTAAGATAGGTCATTTCAGGGGGGATGTTTTTGGGAATTGATATCGGAAATGTTGGAGAGAGAAGAGGACACACACATAGAGAGAAAGTTGCATTCATTAGAGATATGAGGTTCGATCGTACATCCGGTGAAACTCCTGAAAGTTACAAAGAAGAAAGATAGAAGAAATAAAAAGTCAGTTTTTATAGCAAGATATAATTTTTAAAGTGTTTGTAAATTAGTGAGAACTAATATTTTCTTTAGATTATTGGTTAGTTTTTATAGCAAGATATAAATATATAAGGAAGAAATTTTATGGTGGTTTTGTTTCAACTATGAATATGATGTTCTTTCCGGTGACATTAAAGAGAGAAGATAAAAATAAGTTGTGAGTGAGTTGCCACTAAAAAACCAATTAAGAAAGCAATGTCCAGTGGTACTTGTTCTAGATTTTGAAAAGATATATATCTTAATACAATGTCTCCACTGAGTAGATAATAAGATCGGGTCAAGATTTTCCTCTGACCACCCTCTCCGGTGTGTATGTGTAGTAGAAAACAAGAAGATATATTGTGTTGTTATTTTACTGGAAAACGGGAAGCAATGATGTGTGAATCAATGACATGTATATGAGAAAGTCGTTCAAGGTTACAATGAATAACCGGGTGAGAGAGTCTTGTGTAGGAGATTGTACTTTTCTGGAGATCGTTTTGTTTCTTCCGGTGAAGCAAGGTTAAAACCAGTGACATGTTTTTTAGCTTCTCCATAGAAAAACAACAATAGAGATTTGTAGTTCAGCATGGAGAGAGTTAAAGAGAATAGTAGGGGAGCATATCGTCATTTTATAATGATCGTCTTTTCTGATGAAGCGACAACAAGAAAGTAGGTTTGGCCTCAACCCATCACTGATAAATGTATATATGTTTACTTTTAGGGGGTGTATCTGGTTCTTTTCTTATATGAACCCTCGACATGGCATAAAAGTTTTTGAGATTGGTGAGTGAAAAAATTAGTTATGATGGGTCATCTTAATGAATGTATAGTTGTAACAAAATTGCAATGCTTCTTGTTTCATGATTGTCTATTGAATAGACAAGTATGGTGGTGATCATGATGTCATAGCTTACTTGTGAGGATATTCTGCAAACAGATGATGCCTAGGATTAGACATCTTTAGAAATAACATTAATATAATGAGTTACTGTTGGCTTCTTAGTTGACACTTAAGCGAGTTCATTACCTAGAACACATATTCTCAAATACATGTAATATGATTTTCTTTTTGTGGTTTATCTGATGATGCGTGTACCTTTTGTGAAATACTATATGTAAAATGTGTTGCATTCATGATATGAGTTTTGTAAACTATTTTTGAAATGCGGATAAACTTTTATGTTTTGATCATGATCATGTCCATCTACTTATGATGGGTCTGAAACTATGAGACCAAGGTAACCAATTTGAGATATTGAGATTTAGAGATATGTTTATGTTTCCTGTATGTCCGCATTTTCATGAGATTTTCTACCCTTGTACGGTACATGTATGATGATTTGCATGTTACCTAGTTAGTGGAGTATGAGAGTGTTTAGTGTGTTATGTGTTAACTTTACACAGGCTCCAAAACCATCACTTGTGAGCTATTCAGACTTTGAGTTTGACTTGGGGGTTTTGGGAAATGAAATCATATTTCATTGCATTTTCTTTAAAGTTATTGACTTGACATTCGTTAATGCTTCTAAGAAGTTATTTAAATTTGAAATGTTCTTTCAACGATTGATGATTTCTTTCTATTCTTTTGAGTTTTGAAAGTATTTTAGGGTATTGAACTTGGGTCCATATTGTTGACTCTTTTCTAATACCATTAAGTGGTGTGACACTCTTAATGCTCATTAAAATGTCCAAGCTTAACCTATAATTTTGACACGTGTTTAGATTAGAAGTCGTAGTTGAATACTAAAGTTAGGCATTATCTTTTGGATATTTAGAAAATGTTGTATCTAAAATTTAAGATGTATGGATAGATGTTTATTTAACAATTATCTCTTGATTATTTTAGTTACCTTGGCATATTAAACTTTAATTAAATGTTAAAGACTTGACAATTTGAGACCTTTATCCGCAAATTGTTTTTCACAAATGATTCTTAGTTTATAAAATCATTTTGAAAATTTGTTTTAAATGCATTTTTCAAATTGCCTATACTATGGGTGTTTCATAACATCTCCTTAGTAATAAACTAAATTTAAAAGGATTAAGATGCGTTAGTACGAAGTAAATGTCCATATAGATAAGAAGATAATTTCATTAGTTATCGTTAGTAGTGTGTCTATTAGTTGTCTGACCTACCTTATGCGTTGGGCCTATCTTTATTATTTAGCTCGCCAAATATATTATACCTAATTACTGTGATGGGATTGCTTATTTTAGTGGTCTTTCTTATTGTTTAGGCTAATATAATGTCATTGGTTTAACTAAGTTTTAGGCGTATTTTTGTAGAGTTGGGATCATCTTACGGTGTTAGTGTTGGGATGTCAAACCAATAAATAAAAAAGGGTATACTATGTAAGTTAAAGCGATGTTATGTATACTAGAAGATAGTATAGCAAAAGCAAAGGTCGAATCAACATGTACACATATTAACTATTCAATACATATATGCGTAATGTATGTAAACTGTTGACGATGGTAAACAAACACAACAAGAAATTAGGTCGGCCTCTTCTGACTACTGACTTCAGACTTGACAACCCGCCGGCTAACCAAAACCCTAATGACCAGCCGTTATATTTATAGGCATTACAAGAAACCCTAGCTGTTCACGGCCCACGCGACGCGGACACTTAATGGGCCGCGGCGCGCGTGTTTACAATTCATCCGGGTTTTAATTCCCAATTCACTATTTAACAATCTCCACCTTGAATTGCGAATTCAACATAGCTCCACCTCGCTCTAGAAACCAAAAACTTCCTCTCGTCTCCTGCCAGCTTGCCCCGTAGGGACTTACCTCCTGCGAACATCAACCAAGTTCAAGCATAGCTCGAACTTCTCCTTGGGTAACGACTTCGTCAACATATCTGCCGGATTCACCTTGGTATCGATCTTCAAGATTGAGAACTTGTCTTCTTCAACTATGTCACGAATGAAATTTAACCGGATATCAATATGGTTTGTCTTTTCATGATAAACCGGATTCCTTGCTAGACACAAAGCGCTTTCACTATCACAGTTCAAGACAGGCTTCTCCACCTTCAACCCCAGACTCTCCACCAAACCATGTAGCCAGATACACTCTTTTATACCTTCAGTCATTGACATGTATTCCGCTTCAGTTGTAGACAAGGCAACAGTAGACTGTAAAGTTGACTTCCAACTGACTGCACATCCAAACAGAGTGAAAATATAACACGTGAGCGATCTCCTTTTCACCAAGTCGCCACCATAGTCTGAGTCTGCATATCCCACCAAGTTACTAAGAGTATTACCACCATAGACCAGACAAATATCCTTAGTCCCCTTCAAGTATCGCAAGATCTACTTGACCGCTTCCCAGTGAGCTTTCTCAGGATTACTCATAAACCTACTAACCACACTAACTGTGACACCCCATTTTCACTGATTTCAAATACCATGGTTTTTCCGTATAAATACATGAATACAAAAATACGGTTTATCAAAAACCGATAATTTACATTTTTTTTTAAAACTGTGGGTGTTACAAATTCATACCAAATCTAACCATAGTAAGCAAGAAGAGGATTAAACCTTGTGTCCATGTTAGGAGCTAACTCAAGCTCCACTCCAGCTAAACTTCATCCCTTTTATAGCAACTTATTTTAACCTGGAATACATGGCAAAACATAGAATACGTAAGACAAAAATTGTCTCGTGAGTTACATGAGTTTTAGACTCAAACCTTTAACTTCTTTTCCCACCTTTATATAAAAACTTATATCATAAAACATCTTTCAAGTTTTATAATAATACCATGCCATAGCTCTTTACTTTTCAAAATCATTACATATCATGCCTTGCAAAAATATCTTCTTTCAAAACTTTATAATGACAATATACTATAACTCTTTACTTTTCAAAAATCATTTTATGATTTACTTTACAAAAATAACATCTTTCTTACTTTCTTTGACTGGTTTTATAAGCTTGCTGGATTTTTATACTTAGGGCTTTAATCACTATAAGTGATACCCCAAGTCTCTATGGCTAGAAAGAACGGATCATTCCTCACTATAGAATTGCTGAGGCAATCTACTTCGCGATGAGGATTTTTCCCCAGTAGACCCCTTACCTAACCCGGGTAGGTTGGAACATAGTTCCCTTACTAACGCTGCTTGCTACAATTACCAGTCATACAAAAACTTGCTTGAACATTTCTCATAAACATATAACTTGCGGCTAGGTGCCAAACTTCAACATTTTATGTCTTTATGGCTAGATGCCAAATATAGCTTTCATCAAATAATTTTCATATGTTTAAAACATATTTTTACAACATGCTAAGCTTTATGCCAAAATATACTTTCCAACATCTTATGGCTATATGCCATTTATACTCGAAAACATATATAGTTTGTAACTAAAACATACTTCTTAAACACATTATGGCTATATGCCTATCCATACTTTCAAATATGTATACTTGTATTTCAAAATATAATTCCACATAATTGGTACATAGACCAACATACTTTCACATAATATAATTTATAGTTCAAAACTTAGCTTTAAATATAGCATTATACCTTCACAACAATTTAGAAACGATACTCTTGCATATAATTTCACATATAAAATTTTATAGAAAAATCTTGAAAATACTTACTTGCCATGTACCCCAGAATGGGTAAAAATACTGCATGTACTCACCTCATATATTGCTAGTGGATTGACTACACGTTCCTTGTATTTATACTCTTTTGATCCAATGATCATTTGTCATGAACCTATAATTACATGTTATACATTAACATTCATTATAACTGATTATACAACTCATTAGAGTTCTTATGATATCAATATAGATCATGGCTAGATAGAATCCTTAAAAACAACTTTATATTCATTTTGTACATCTCCGGTGTACACGTATTGCTCTACAGTGCCATCAGAGGGTCGTATTCTAAATTTTATATTTTTCCAGGACTTTTCATACCATCATGGACTTGTAGTTAAAGTTTGAAGTCATTTGAACATGTCTAGCATCAAATTCAAACTTTAAAACCCCCTGAATGGATGCACGACTCGTGCAAAATATTGCTCTATAAGAGCACGACTCATGTGTGCTCAAAATAGCATCTTACTTCCATCTGCAGGGGAGCACGACTCGTGCATAAAAGAGCACGACTCGTGCTCTTACTGCAGTGTCCAGATTCAGTTCGATTTTTGCACTGTAGCACCCTGTTTTTGCATATTAAGTCCTTATTTCAGTTCTTAATCATTTTGGGTTTATTTCAAGACTAAAACCTTCCATTTATACAAGGTTTTAACTCCTTGAAATCAACTCAATCAATCAATTGCAGAAATTAGGGTTCTTGAGCCAAAAACCCCAAAATCCACTAAACCATCAAATTCTTTTGTTTCAATTGTATGTTCTTATCATATGAACATGTTTGAAACCCAGAAATCGTATGAATATCATGGATCATACTGAAATTACAGATTTCAGTCCACACCATGAAAACCCATCAAGAACACTTAGGTTAGAACTCAAAATACTAACCTCAATTGCTTCAAAATCTTCAATTCCAAGTCTATGATCGGATTTCTTGCTTCAATCTTCAAGGAAACCCCAAGATTCTGTAGAAATCACACAAGAAATCCCTCTCCCGATCATCTCAAATGTTCAGCCACACATAGGAGAGTCAACTCTCCTATTTATACTTCCAGAATTTACAATTTAGCCCCTGAAGTTCCATTTCTTGAACTTTGGCCACAATAATCAAGTTTTATGACATAAGGCTTTCATTTCTTATATTTTTGCCACAAGCAAACAATATTTTAACATATTTGGTCCTTACCATGGCCAAATGACCAAATTACCCTTTTATGGTAAAATGACCAAATTACCCTTTTTTTGGTAAAATGACCAAATTACCCTTACGAATATACTTTTATTACACCAACTTCTACTTCTCACAATTTTACCCACAATTATTTTTATACCAAGGTTCAAAATAAGGCAAAAGACTAGTTTGCCCTTCTTTACCAAATTTTCTCCAAATTCTTGGAAATTTTTACTACATTTCCCGCTGCATTATTTCGATATTTTCAAAATTTTAAATCTTTACCTTAAACATTATCTCGAATATAAATTCAAGATTTTCGGGTCGTTACAACTACCTCCCCCTTATTGGGATTCCGTCCTCGGAATCATCACACAATTATTCATTTAAGGGATCACTTCTCCCTCTTCTTCAATGGTTCTCAACCAAGGTGTGGTTACTAATAGATATTTCCTTTTATCGACACATAATCATATTTTTTTTTATTCTTTTATCTTTTTAGTATTTCCTTCTGTAATTGTTTTCAGTTCTTTAATCAACCTTTGAAGATTTCTACTTTCAACTCTTTATGAGGAATTTACATAGTCTCTTCCTCCTGAATATTTCTTTCAATTTATCATAAGGTTTTTCATATTTCTGCTTTATTTCTTCAAAAATTCATTCATCTCATGTTCTTATTACATCTCTTTTTACCTTATTTCTTTCATATATAAATCTTTTAGTAAGGCTTATTTTACAAGGTGGTTTCATACTTCCATACTTTTATCACAAATAGCAATCTACTTTTTAATTCTTCTCATATCTTTACGGAAACATATGAGATTATACTCACAGTATTCTTTACTTATAAAAATTCCAAATACCATTAAACATAATTTTCATATTTATACAATTTCATAATTACACAAAATCTTTTCCTTGTATAAATTTTGTCCCTTAATGAACATTTTACTTAAGCAATCTTTTCATCTTCACTTAATATTGCTTATTTATTTTCACTCTTCTCTTTTTCTTTACATAAGCTTTACAACATCTTATTTCTCTTACATTTGTTTTTAAATCTTTTTAAACTTCAGTTTATTCTTCTTTATCTCTATTACCCACTACTGACTCATTACCATTTATAAAAGATGTATTTTCCTCCTTTTTGTTACACTTTACATTCTTACTTTTCTGATTTGGACAGAATTTGTCGAATCAGCATATCTTTCACGAGAATCTGCATATCTCGTTCCGAAAGTGTTGAAACAACGTATCGCTTATTTATTTATTTATTTATTTTTTAAGCTAGACATCATTAGCTTTCTTTCTATGTATAATACATAGTATTTGACCTCGTAAACTTGTACGGTTTTACTATTGAAGTTGAACTATTAGTTCTGTCAACTTATTTACTCTCTACTCTTGACGTTTATATTATATACTTCTTTTCACTCCCTGTTATCTTTCATACATGTACTACTTTCTTTACATATCTCATATCATTTTTTTTACTTGTATAACTTTCACATTTCGATATACTACCATTCTAAATACTTCTTTCACCCTCTTTTATGAGATTACATTACTTATTAGTATAAACATAACTTTCTCGTTTCTTAAAAAAAAGATATATATATATATATATATATATATATATATATATATATATATATATATATATATATATATATATATATATATATATATTTACAATACTTTTATAAGTACACTTTTCTTTACTTTTTGGATACTCCATGTACCCATCTCATATTAATATTTTATATTTTCATACTTCTTAAAATTCGTATTTCATGCATTAGTGTTTAATTTAGCACTCCATCTCATATATACTCTTTCTTTACCAGTATTTCAATTGTTACCATAATTGATCCCATTTTTCAAACGACTTATGAAGTCTTATACCTTTTGTATATGATCATTCACATTTTCTTACTTATTATACTTTTCATGATATTATCCTCTTGTGGTATAGACAGGTTCCATAATTTATGTTTACTAACTTTTTGGTTATAAATATAAATTCCCAAACTTTTGTCCCATTTTAGACTTTTACAAGTCACTTTTATCCTTCTTTTTACCTCTTGACTATTACTTAACAAATCAACTTCATAACGTTAATTCTTTAGTGTTTCTAACTTATTACATATAGTGTTCCATCATTCCAAAAAACATTAGTTTCAGTATACTTTATACATACTTCAAAACATTCCGTGGTTACATTCCAAATTTGACTCTTATAAAAGTCAAAACTGTCAAGAATTAAATTACCAATTTTTATATGCTTTTGGTCATATTATGATTCAAACTTGTCAATAAGATACAACTCATTTCTCAACATTTTCTTAACATATATTTACAAGTTCTTAATTGTAAAATACTCATGTATATTTACTTGATTCTCTTTTAACTTAAGAACTCAAGTTAAATATTTTACCCGTTTTTGTCCCATGGTATTTAATTAACATTACACTTAACCACCTATTTCATTCATTGATAAATTCTCATTCTTTCAATCTTCTTACTGATATACATTTCTGGATTCATAATTACTTGCTTTATCTCGTTATACTTATTAAGCATATTCTATCTTCGATTTTTCAGACTTTCTTGACTCTTGACTTTGACTACGTTCTAACTTATTATCATAAAAAAAATTTCTTGAAGACAACCAAGAATCTTCATAATCGCCTTGCATGTTGTGACGCCTGGCATAACTCACAATTGGCTACCGTCTGTCACTACTTTACATTAAGTAATATTCTTTGCGGACATCGATCCACATTGACATATTATGACATTACTTCTATTCGGGTACATCATGATACGTGCATCTTCCTTTGGATGGCGCTTCTTTTACAGGCCAATTCATGCCAACAATTTCCAAATTCATATGTAATTATAGCGTTCAACCTACCATCTTAAAAATGGTTTCCATATGCCTATGCTGTATAAAACAAGGCATACTATCCTTGCTTTACCGTTCATTCTTCATTCTTCAGCTTTATTTACTTCTCACTTAGTCTGCTGCTTATCATTTACTTGACTCACCACTATACTTATGACTTATCCAATTGTCCAATCTTTGGACACTTTTATTTATCTTCTTTGTTCAACCCTGACAGTCAGTCTTCCACTCTCTGCTACCATTGTCATCTTTTATCGTTAACTTTTCTCATCGCTTTAATCTTATCATCTTGCAATGATATTCTGCTTCCCTTATGTTTTAATATTCGCATGTCTTTTAGAGGAAATTTTTAAGTTAAATGGTCATGCATATAACACACCACTTGCTTGCATTAAACTCTTCTTTACCACCATCTTTATTATTATAAAAATTTTTATATTAATCATACACTCTGCTTAAAATTTCCATCTTTCATGTAAGAGCCTTACAACTCTCATATAGGTAATCAATACCCATAATTCCTCTTTAGGTTGCTCTTATTCATACTTTCTTTCGCCTTGACAGGCATATACTTTAATATATTTCAATCTGTCTAAAAAGTAGTAAGTATCTTCTTTATTCCTTTACTTTACCATACTAAGTGGTATATATCCACTGTACTATCTTTTAATACTTATAATCTTACTTGTTCTTATTACATAGGCATATAATTCCTATGTTATTCTTACTACTCTTTTCAAAAACCTTACCCACCAGATTACCATAATTCCTTGGTGATTCCACCAATCACAATACATATCCTGTGATTATGATAATACGGGCCCATATTACCATAATCACCTATACATATTGATTCTGCTGTTACCACAAGGTCTCATGGGACACTGGTTCCTTTAACATATAACACCATTAATAGTACACGGTGATCAATACTAGAAATCTTACTACTTTATAAACATAGCCTTTATTAAATTTGGACGGTTATGGAAAATATCATATAATTTTCCTAACGGTCAGATTTTTGCTCACTTTGAACGTTAACTTAACACTTCTTAGTGTTATATATCTACATATTTTAAATAATGCATAATGTCTTAATCATTTAAGACATCATGTAGCATACTTTCATAAACTAACATTTCTATAGAATGAGTTTAAGCCTAGGAGTGAAACAAGCCAATCCTAATTCGCTTAAACTATGGCTCTGATACCAACTTGTGACACCCCATTTTCACTGATTTCAAATACCATGGTTTTTCCGTATAAATACATGAATACAAAAATACGGTTTATCAAAAACCGATAATTTACATTTTTTTTAAAACTGTGGGTGTTACAAATCCATACCAAATCTAACCATAGTAAGCAAGAAGAGGATTAAACCTTGTGTCCATGTTAGGAGCTAACTCAAGCTCCACTCCAGCTAAACTTCATCCCTTTTATAGCAACTTATTTTAACCTGGAATACATGGCAAAACATAGAATACGTAAGACAAAAATTGTCTCGTGAGTTACATGAGTTTTAGACTCAAACATTTAACTTCTTTTCCCACCTTTATATAAAAATTATATCATAAAACATCTTTCAAGTTTTATAATAATACCATGCCATAGCTCTTTACTTTTCAAAATCATTACATATCATGCCTTGCAAAAATATCTTCTTTCAAAACTTTATAATGACAATATACTATAACTCTTTACTTTTCAAAAATCATTTTATGATTTACTTTACAAAAATAACATCTTTCTTACTTTCTTTGACTGGTTTTATAAGCTTGCTGGATTTTTATACTTAGGGCTTTAATCACTATAAGTGATACCCCAAGTCTCTATGGCTAGAAAGAACGGATCATTCCTCACTATAGAATTGCTGAGGCAATCTACTTCGCGATGAGGATTTTTCCCCAGTAGACCCCTTACCTAACCCGGGTAGGTTGGAACATAGTTCCCTTACTAACGCTGCTTGCTACAATTACCAGTCATACAAAAACTTGCTTGAACATTTCTCATAAACATATAACTTGCGGCTAGGTGCCAAACTTCAACATTTTATGTCTTTATGGCTAGATGCCAAATATAGCTTTCATCAAATAATTTTCATATGTTTAAAACATATTTTTCCAACATGCTAAGCTTTATGCCAAAATATACTTTCCAACATCTTATGGCTATATGCCATTTATACTCGAAAACATATATAGTTTGTAACTAAAACATACTTCTTAAACACATTATGGCTATATGCCTATCCATACTTTCAAATATGTATACTTGTATTTCAAAATATAATTCCACATAATTGGTACATAGACCAACATACTTTCACATAATATAATTTATAGTTCAAAACTTAGCTTTAAATATAGCATTATACCTTCACAACAATTTAGAAACGATACTCTTGCATATAATTTCACATATAAAATTTTATAGAAAAATCTTGAAAATACTTACTTGCCATGTACCCCAGAATGGGTAAAAATACTGCATGTACTCACCTCATATATTGCTAGTGGATTGACTACACGTTCCTTGTATTTATACTCTTTTGATCCAATGATCATTTGTCATGAACCTATAATTACATGTTATACATTAACATTCATTATAACTGATTATACAACTCATTAGAGTTCTTATGATATCAATATAGATCATGGCTAGATAGAATCCTTAAAAACAACTTTATATTCATTTTGTACATCTCCGGTGTACACGTATTGCTCTACAGTGCCATCGGAGGGTCGTATTCTAAATTTTATATTTTTCCAGGACTTTTCATACCATCATGGACTTGTAGTTAAAGTTTGAAGTCATTTGAACATGTCTAGCATCAAATTCAAACTTTAAAACCCCCTGAATGGATGCACGACTCGTGCAAAATATTGCTCTATAAGAGCACGACTCATGTGTGCTCAAAATAGCATCTTACTTCCATCTGCAGGGGAGCACGACTCGTGCATAAAAGAGCACGACTCGTGCTCTTACTGCAGTGTCCAGATTCAGTTCGATTTTTGCACTGTAGCACCCTGTTTTTGCATATTAAGTCCTTATTTCAGTTCTTAATCATTTTGGGTTTATTTCAAGACTAAAACCTTCCATTTATACAAGGTTTTAACTCCTTGAAATCAACTCAATCAATCAATTGCAGAAATTAGGGTTCTTGAGCCAAAAACCCCAAAATCCACTAAACCATCAAATTCTTTTGTTTCAATTGTATGTTCTTATCATATGAACATGTTTGAAACCCAGAAATCGTATGAATATCATGGATCATACTGAAATTACAGATTTCAGTCCACACCATGAAAACCCATCAAGAACACTTAGGTTAGAACTCAAAATACTAACCTCAATTGCTTCAAAATCTTCAATTCCAAGTCTATGATCGGATTTCTTGCTTCAATCTTCAAGGAAACCCCAAGATTCTGCAGAAATCACACAAGAAATCCCTCTCCCGATCATCTCAAATGTTCAGCCACACATAGGAGAGTCAACTCTCCTATTTATACTTCCAGAATTTACAATTTAGCCCCTGAAGTTCCATTTCTTGAACTTTGGCCACAATAATCAAGTTTTATGACATAAGGCTTTCATTTCTTATATTTTTGCCACAAGCAAACAATATTTTAACATATTTGGTCCTTCCCATGGCCAAATGACCAAATTACCCTTTTATGGTAAAATGACCAAATTACCCTTTTTTGGTAAAATGACCAAATTACCCTTACGAATATACTTTTATTACACCAACTTCTACTTCTCACAATTTTACCCACAATTATTTTTATGCCAAGGTTCAAAATAAGGCAAAAGACTAGTTTGCCCTTCTTTACCAAATTTTCTCCAAATTCTTGGAAATTTTTACTACATTTCCCGCTGCATTATTTCGATATTTTCAAAATTTTAAATCTTTACCTTAAACATTATCTCGAATATAAATTCAAGATTTTCGGGTCGTTACACTAACTGCATGTGCTAGATTAGGCCTAGTACAGACCATAGCATACATAAGGCTTCCAACTGAACTTGAGTACGGAACTCTACTCATATAGTCTTTTTCCTCATCCGTAGTTGGTATAGTACTTCTGTTTAATTTAAAATGCGCTGCCAAAGGAGTTCCAACTGGTTTTGACTGATCCATACCAAAAGACTGCAAGACTTTCTCAATATATTTCTGCTGAGAAACATATAGCAACCCCGCTTTCCTGTCTCTCTGAATCTCCATCCCCAATATCTTCTTTGTTGCACCCAAATCCTTCATTTCAAACTCACTTGCCAAAAGCTTCTTCAAGTTATTAATTTCAGCCATCTCCTTGGCTGCAATGAGCATATCATCAACATATAGCAACAGATAAACAAAGGACCCATTAGACAACTGCTTCAAGTAGACACAATTATCAAACTGATTCCGAATGTAGCCATGCGAAGTCATAAACGAATCAAATCTCTTGTACCACTGTCTAGGAGACTGCTTCAAACCATAAAGAGACTTCTTCAACAGACACACATGATCCTTATTAGAACCCGGAAAACCTTCAGGCTGTGACATATATATCTTCTCCTCCAAGCTTCCATGAAGAAATGCAGTTTTGACATCGAGCTGCTCAAGCTCCAGATTAAACGCACTCACCATAACCAAAAGAACCTGAAATTGATTTGTGCTTCACGACCGGTGAGAAAACCTCGTGATAGTCGATTCCTTCCTTTTGAGAAAATCCCTTCGCCACTAACCGTGCCTTGAACCTTGCAGGTTCAACCCCTGAAATTCCTTCCTTCTTCTTAAAGACCTATTTGCATCCAACCGGTTTGACTCCTTTTGGTAATGGAACAAGATCCCACGTTTCATTCTTCTCAAGAGATTGCATCTCTTCATTCATCGCCATCAACCAGCTTGATCCTTCTTTACTTGCCACCGCCTCTTTGTAGGACCGAGGCTCATCAGTACCAATGTTTTCACCAACAGCTAGTGCATATGCAACAGAACCAATATCACCATTAGTGACACATGTAGCATATCTAGCTGGAGTCTTCATGTTCCTTTTCTCTCTTCTCCTTGCTATAGATTCATCCTCATTGTTCTCACCATCGGCCTCAGCATCACCAGGCTGATCCTCATTGGGCTGTTCATGAGTTTCATCACATCTATGCTGATCATCACCGACATGCTGTTCTTCATTTATCACCATTCTGTCTGGAATTTGTGTGACAAACTCCACCTTCTGGTTGGCACCCTGATCTTTCCCTACATGACTTGTATCACCTCCTCTTTGGTTCACCATAGCAGATTCATTAAAGGTCACATCTCTGCTATTAATAAATTTTGGAGTTCTCCCTTCTTCTGTACACCACAGACGATAACCTTTCACTCCATGTGCATACCCTAGAAATATGCACTTCATTGCCCTCGCCTCGAGTTTACCATCATTAACATGAGCATAAGCCGGACAACCAAATATACGTAAACCAGAATAATCAGAGGGTTTTCCAGACCATACCTCTTGAGGAGTCTTAAAGTCGATTGCAGTTGATGGTGATCTGTTCACCAGATAGCAAGCAGTATTAACCGCTTCCGCCCATAATTTCTTCGATAAATCAGCATATAACCGCATGCTTCTAGCACGCGCTAACAGTGTTTGGTTCATCCGTTCCGCCACTCCGTTTTGCTGTGGTGTGTGCCGTATAGTGTGATGCCTCACTATACCTTCCGCCTTGCAGAAGTTGTCAAACGGGGCATTGCAGAACTCCAACCCATTGTCAGTTCTGAGTGTCTTGACAGATTTTCCGGTCCGTTTTTCAATCATCGTCTTCCACTCCTTGAACTTCCCAAACACTTCGTCTTTAGTCTTTAGAAAATATATCCAAACATTCCTTGAGTAGTTATCAATGAAAGTCACAAATTATCGATGACCATTATGAGACTCGACCGGAGAGGGACCCCACAAATCTGAATGAATGTACTCCAGGATTTCCTTGCTTGTGTGTTTACCCGAACTAAACTTCACCCTGCGTTGCTTGCCTTTGACACAAGCTTCACAAAACTTGAGTTTTCCCGTTAGTTCACCACCAAACAACCCTTGTTTACTCAGAATTGACATACCCTTCTCACTCATATGTCCCAACCTTCTATGCCACAACTCTGTCTTATCATTACTACTCTCTAAGGATTGAGTAACCGCCACTGTTCCCCTAACCGAATTTCCTTCTAAGACAGGAACCCCACTCTTCTGCACCTTTCCTTTCATAACTACTAGAGAGCCCTTGGTGACCTTCACCCAGTCATCCTCACCAGAGTATTTCAACCCATTCTTTGCTAAAATAGTAAGAGAAATTAAGTTCTTACGAAGATCCGGAGCATACCAGCAATCAAGCTTTCTGACCATACCATCGTGCATCATAATCTGTACCGTACCGCTTCCTTTGACCTGAGCAACCCAATCATCTCCCAACTTCACCGTTCCTTTCAAGTCTCTAAAAGATTCGAACCAGTCACGATGGAAAGTCATATGATAAGATGCCCCAGTATCCAAGACCCAAGCATCAACAGAACTAGATGTACAAACAGTCAATACATCGCCTATGTCTTCTTCTTCAGAACCATCCTGAACAATAGCCGCACTGCCATTGTTGCTATTTTCTCCCTTCCCCCCTTTCAGCAATGGACAATTTCTCTTGAAGTGACCCTTCTCCTTGCAGTTATAACACTTGACTTTTGCAGAAACTTTCGATTTCGAACGTGACTTACTCCGATTTCCACCATCTTTCTTATCCGATGTCCTTCCTCTGCCAACGAACAGACCTGAACCGGATGTCTCCTCATTCCCAGAAACTCTACGTTTGAGTTCCTTGGACAGCAGAGAATCCTTCACATCATTCACAGTAATTGTTGTTCTTCCATACAACATAGTATCAACAAAATTCTCATGTGAATTCGGCAGTGAACATAACAAAATAAGGGCTTGATCCTCATCATCAACCTTTACTCCTACTCCTTGAAGATCTAGAATAATCCGGTTGAAAGAATCAAGATGGTCTTTTACTTGAGTACCTTCTGCCATCCGGAAAGTGTACAACTGTTGCTTCTGATACAGCCTATTTGTCAAAGAACTGTTCTGATACGTATCACAGAGCTTCTTCCAAATACCGGCAGCAGTAGGTTGATCAACAACTTCCCTCAACACCTCATCCGTCAAGCTCAAAAGAATAGCACTATGTGCTTTCCCCTCGATCTCCTTCTTCACAGCATCTGTCGTGTCCTTTGCATATTCTCCTTCCACTGCAACTGCGCATCCTTGTTGAACCAGAAGAGCCTTCATCTTAACCTTCCACAAAGTGACATCATTCGAGCCATTGAACTTCTCCAAATCGAACTTGTGAGATGACATCTTCAATCAACCGATCCTTGTAGTCTTTGATGAACTAGTAAATCCGAAACTGCTTACTGCTCGTCGTGGCCGCGGCGCGGACTCCAACAGGGCGCGACGCGGGCTTGAACAGACGTGGTCCAACAGACGCGATCCTTCAACAGGCGCGACACAGTTTTTCAACAGGCGCGACGCGGCGAAGCCGTAAACCCTAGATCTACTACCGATTTCAATCAACCAGAACTACAACCAGATCTAAAATACGCAGACCTAAAACCGCAAATAACCACAGATCTATAACACTACAGATCTGAAACCGCGGCTCTGATACCACTTGTTAGGAAATAGACCTAAATCTATAACCTATTGCCCAGGAATAATAACGAGAATATAAATGCGGAAATATAAACACAAAGTAACGACACAGAGATTTACGTGGTTCGGTCCAAGATGACCTACGTCCACGGGCAGGAGAGAGTATTCTTTATTCCAGAGCTAAATACAGGTGTTACAGAGCGTACCTAGATTGCTAGTAAATCGGCCTCTTCTGACTACTGACTTCAGACTTGACAACCCGACGGCTAACCAAAACCCTAATGACCAGCCTTTATATTTATAGGCATTACAAGAAACCCTATCCGTACCCTAGCTGTTCACGGCCCACGCGACGCAGACACTTAATGGGCCGCGGCGCGCGTGTTTACAATTCATCCGGGTTTTAATTCCCAATTCACTATTTAACAAATACAAACTTAGAACCAACTAATTGTTTTTTACTTGTTTTAATTCATGTAAAATTAAGATTTACAAATTAAATAACGTCTGGTTACCAATAGGCCTTTGGCCTAGCGGTATCGTGTGATATCTTTCCTCAAGGAGATCGAAGATTCAAGTATCCTTATAGGTAAAAGTAGGAGTAATATAAAAGTAGATTAGAGTATATATCTGTAGCCAGTGTAGGTAGTGGATAAAAAAAATAGGAATCGTCTAGAGTTGCATTCAAGTGGCTTATTGGGCGTGGGCTCCATTCGATGGCCAAATGACTTGGGCCGTTACTACGTGCTTCATGGTTCGATCTACATATTTTTTTGAATCAGAGATGTGTATTGATATCTTTTTGATGTCTAGTTGTTTCAATACTCCGGCTGTACAACCGAGAGGCTTCTGTTTCCATCTCCCTGTTTGGACAGTTTTTTATTGGTTTCCAATCCATTGGTCATTATCCGAAAAATCTTGACGTTTAATACGCCTGTGATTATGTAAAATACATTCTAACAAAACATTCATAAACATTTAATAAATCTAATTTTTTATTATTAATAAACAAATAACAAAGATTTATTTATGGACACGGTATTCTTATTCCTTCACATGAAAATTACATCTCCATAGATATATGTACACACTACTAGAAAAATGGGTATTTAGCCACGAAAAATAGCCACGCAAATTTTGCGTGGCTATTTAGCCACGCAATTACAACGCATCAGTTACACAACCTGAGACCCCAATCTTAGCCACGCACTTGTAACGGAACTTTAACGCATAAGAAATTTGTGGCTGTTGCGTGGCTAAATAGCCACACAACAGCCACGAACAATGATTTAAAGTATCAGGAAAATGGCTGGTTGTTATTGCGTGGCTAAATAGCCACGCATCTACCACGAAAAATAGCCACGCAAATTTTGTGTGGCTAAATAGCCACACAATTACCACGCATCAATTACACCCCAATTTTAAACACGCACTTGTAACGGAACCTCAACGCATCATAAATTCGTGTTAGTTGCGTGGAAAACTTAGCCACACAATAGCCACGCAGTCATTGAATGCGTGGTAAAAGAGTGGCTAATATAGATATATGAAAAACTGTGTTTATAGCGTGGCAAACTTAGCCACGCGATAGCCACGCAGTCATTGAATGCGTGGTAAAAGAGTGGCTAATATAGATAAATAGAAAACTGTGTTTATGCCGTGGCTAAATAGACACGCAAATGCTACGAACAATTGTTTAAAACATCATTAAAGGGCTTGTTGCTATTGCGTGGCTAGATAGCCACGCATCTACAACTATTATTATTACTATTATTAATATTGTTGTTATTATTATTATTATTAGTCTCATATTTTTATTATTATTGTTAATATTATTAATATTACGTGTGTGTGTGTGTATATGGATATGAATGTATGCACATCAATGTGTTGGTGTGTTAAAATCACAAGTGCTTATACACCTTCAAAATATAACGTTTGAAATGAACAACGGGTTTTGAAGGTGCACACGCTTGTATGTAAGTCGAATTTACGTATAAACGGAGAAATATAAAGATAATAAAGTATAATAAGGATGTATAAAAAATGAACCCAAAAAATTAATTTTTGGCCTACAAAAAACGAAAAATACAAATACAGTCGTGTTAATTGCGTGGTAAATTTACCACGCATTTACCACGCACTGTCTGGTTTTGTGGCTAATGCGTGGCTAATTAGCCACGCAATTAAAACAAAGATTTTTGTATTTTTCGTTTTTTAAAGGGTAAACATTATTTTTTTGGGTTCATTTTTTGCACATCCTTATAATACATTATTATCTTTATATTTATCAGTTTATACGTAAATTCGACTTACACATAAGCGTGTCCACCTTCCAAACCCGTTATTCATTTCAAGTTTTATCTTTTCAAGGTGTATAAACATATGTATGTGTGAGTTTATGGGTATAATTATGTATGTGTGTGTAAAGTATATGTATACGTGTGTGTGTGTGTCCATGAGTATGGATGTATGCACATCAATGTGTCGGTGTGTTAAAATCACAAGTGCTTATACATATTGAAAGGATAACGTTTTAAATGAACAACGGGTTTGAAAGGTGTACACGCTTGTGTGTAAGTCGAATTTATGTATATATTGAGGAATATAAATATACTAAAGTATAATAAACGATGTACAAAAAATGAACTCAAAAAATAATGTTTGACCTTGGAAAAACGTAAAAATAAAATACAGTCGTGGTAATTGCGTGGCTAATTAACCACGCATTAACCACGCACTGTCTGATTGCGTGGAAAATGCGTGGCTAGTTAACCACGCAAATACCACGAAATGTTATAATAATTGTTTTCCATTTCTTTTATATATATATATATATATATATATATATATATATATATATATATATATATATATATATATATATATATATATATATATATATATATATATATATATATATATATATATATATATATATATATATATATATATATATATATATATATATATATATATATATATATATATATATATATATATATATTAGCCGTTAGCCACGCTTTAGCCACCAAATGCAATTAAATGATTTTCCCGCTCAGGCATTAAGGTGTTGTAAATTTTGCAGTAAATAAAATACCACTGGCCGTAGTTATTGCGTGGCTAAACAACCACGCATTAACCACGGGATGGAATTAAAAACTTTTCCGCATACGTATTAAGGTATTGTACATTGTGCATTAAAGAAAATACCCCAGGCCGTGGAAATTGCGTGGCAAAACAGCCACGCTTTAGCCACCGGTTACGCTTTAATGATTTTTCCACTCACGCATTAAGGTATTGTACATTGTGCATTAAAGAAAATACCCATGGCAGTGGCAATTGCGTGGCTAAACAGCCACACTTTAGCCACCGGGTAGGCTTTAATGACCAGCTCCAAGACTCCTCTCCAACCCGTCATCGAGATTATTATTCCAAGCAAAAAAAATCTGAACGCTCTCTCCTCTCTTCCCTGTCGTCGCTGCGACGCTCCCCTCCGACGAACAATCACCGCCACGCTTCTCCTCCAACGAAGCTCCATCGCCGGCCGAAGGTAACCACCGCCGCCGATGCTTCTTGTTCCTTTCCAACCGTCGCTGCCCTCGGTTCCTTTGCTCCTGTGACGGTTTTGTGCGCCCGACTACCACCGCCGGATGCTTCTTGTTCACTTCCCAAATCTCCTTTTCCTCAAGAAAGCTCCACATTCTTCCATTTTCACCCAAAAGGTAAAACCCTAGCTTTCAAATTTTTTTTGAATTTGTTCAAATTGATTGTTATTTAGGTATAAGATTGTTATTTGCATTAAATGTTGATTGTTTGAAATTTCTAAGGTTTTGTTTAATGTATTCATTATATTGTCCATGCCCTAATATGTGAACGTATACCACTATTCCAGTGATTTTGCGGCCAATTGTGCTAATTAAGTCTCTACGATCATTAGGTTGTGAGTACGAGAGACATGTGTGCGAGTTTGTTGACCATTCCCAAAAAATATGTTCGTGTGTAATAGAGACCTTGAGTTAATGTAAATATGGATGTGCTTTTGCCTGCAGGGTATACTGGTACATTGTTGATTAAAAACAACAAACTTTCTGATGTATTGGGCGAACTTCAGGTAAAAGATGCCATCAATTCTCCCCTTTTACCTTTGTAAAAAACTTAATATTCATTCGAAGCAGTGAGATTTCAATGATTTAGCATATTTCACAGACATATGATGTCAACTGGTTCAGTTTTAATTCAAAATCAGAAGTTCTCAAGGTTTAGTGAAAGGATATGAGGGAAAGCAGGGAGATGAAGCTCAAGGTGATTATTCAGATGCCATTGCTAGCCAGGTATTGCTTTATTTATAAGATGTTTATTTAAAATTTTACGTTTCAAGAGGTTTTTTTCCAGCTTTTAGTCCACTATTGTCAATAATTGCTTGCAATATGTCGAATTTGTGAACATGAGTGTTTAATTCCATTAATAATTGCTTGCCTTTTGTTTACATATGAAATTTTTGGTGTTATAGTCATTGTAGTCATTGTTTGTTTTTAGGTGAAAAAATGGCAGATTTAATAAACAAGTAAATGAAAGTTTATTGTTGTTTCTTGCATTTAACTCATTTTCTATATTGTACTAACTTCCTAATGTCACAACATGATTTTAGGTTGGAACAAGAATATGCTTTTTTCTTCAATATGAAATACTTTGAGGAACAAGTCCAAGCTGGCGAATGGGACGAGGTTGAGAGATATTTATGTGGGTTCACAAAGTTTGAATACAATCGTTACTCCGTGAAGATATTCTTTGAAATAAGGAAAAAAAAGTACCTTGAAGCTCTTGATAGGCAAGCCTAAATACTATATCTATACGCCACGTCATCGTACCCTTTTTTATTTTATTCTTTTTAACATTTGAGTTCGTAATATCAAGAATGATAGAGCAAAAGCTGTTGAAATTCTTGTGAAGGATTTGAAGGTCTTTTCAACTTTTAATGAAGAGCTCTTCAAAGAGATCACACAGTTGCTAACTCTTGACAATTTTAGGTATCTTGATTAGAAACTATGTTTTTTTATACGTGTGTATTATTTTTTTTGACATTATTGCTTTTGGGATTTGTAATAAGGAAAAATGAGCAGCTTTTAAAGTATGGCGACACCAAATCTGCAAGAAGCATTATGTTGATTGAGTTGAAAAAGCTTATAGAAGCAAACCCTTCATTTAGAGAAAAGCTAACTTTTCCCGTATTTAAAGCTTCACGATTACGGACATTGATAAATCAAAGGTTTTGACTTTTATGGTTTCTTATATACTTTTCTTTTTCAGTCTCAATTGGCAACATCAACTTTGCAAGAATCCACGACCCAATCTAGATATCAAAAACCCTTTTTATTGATCACACATGTGCTTCCAATAATGGTGGTCGAGCTCCTGCCCCTACTGACAGTTCTCTTTTTGGACCCGTACCAAAAGCAAGTGTATTTCCTCCAATTGGAGCACATGGTGTAAGTATAATACTATAATTAAATCCTTCTGTCTTAATGTTAAATTGTTAAACTGTATATATTTAAGAGATACTTTTTGTATGTAGCCATTTCAGCCTGTTGTTTCTCCTTCTGCTGGTTGGATGGCAAGTGCTAATCTTTCAATGCCTCGTGCTGGTATGCCAGCCGGACCTCCTGCCCTTGTGCAGCCTCCGGTTACAGGTAGGGTTTGGCTTAATTTTAAGTTTAATTTTATTTTTTTGTCGTATTTAATGATTTTTTACATTAAATGGATGAATTGATGTTTGGATTTTGTATTTGTAGCTGCATTTTTGAAGCATCCACGGACGCCTCCAGGTGGCGGTCCTGGATTGGAGTATCATATGGCTGAATCAGAACATTTAATGAAACGTGCACGTCTTGGACCATCTGATGAGGTATGTAATGATGAAAATCAGCCATTGAAATTTCATGGTGTCATGTTGTATTTTTTTGGGTTATGATACAAGAGTAGATTGGAAATTTGGTGCTTGTGGTTTGTGATTTTCTCTGGTTTTAGGTCCAAAAAGGTACCCACTAGTTAATCTTAATTTTAGATGTAAATGCAATCCTATAGATATTCAAATTTAACCTTATATATATATATATATATATATATATATATATATATATATATATATATATATATATATATATATATATATATATATATATATATATATATATATATATATATATATATATATATGTGTGTGTGTGTGTGTGTGTGTGTGTGTGTGTGTGTGTTTTGTGAGAAAAAAAAATCTGGAATTAAAAATATTTTTTTTGTATTTTTTTTTAATAAAAAAAAGTATTGCGTGGCTATTACGTGGTTAAAAGTCAAACACAGTCAACAAAATGTGTGTGGGTATTGCGTGGTAAATAATGTGCGTGGCTATTGCGTGTTTAATAATTTGCGTGGCTATTGCGTGTTTAATAATTTGCGTGGCTATTGCGTGTTTAATGTATTGGGCATTTATTGCGTGGTTAAATCTCCGTAATATATTGCGTTGATATTGCGTGTCTAAATCCTCGTTGTTATTGCGTGGCTAAAAATGCGTGGCTATGGCGTGGTTAACGCGCGTGGTTATTTAGTGGTAAAAAGGCGTGGATAATGCGTGGTAAGTTGTGCGTGGCTGTTGCGTGGCTAAAGCGTGGCTACAATTTAGACACAAAGGGTTATTCCACAGGTCAGTTTTCGTGGCTATTGCGTGTTTATTCGGCTTTTACCACACAACAGCCACGCAAATGTGCGTGGCTAACCCCCCTGTTTTCTAGTAGTGACACAACAATCAATTAAAATGTAGTTACAAGAAGGTGGTTGCACCAACATTTTGTAGTCGAATACTTACAAAAATCGTTTTTCTTTAAACAACCCTCGCTAATAATACGAGGCCAATTACAATCATTTGGAATCAAACTTGGTGGCCACAAAAAACAAATCTCAAAGATTATATGTTACAAAAATACTTGCTACTATCCTTTGCGTTTGTACTTACATGTATGTATATATCCAATGAAAGGGAGATGATGTCGACGTTTTTGGGCTGAAAAATATGATGAACAACTAGCATAGTGGAAACGTAACGCAAATATACCAAAAAAAAAACATCCTTTCACTTTCATGGCGTCATTTTGTTTTTAACATGGAAACTTAACCGGCCAGAATGGCTTGAATACTCATCGTCAGAGTGGAAGTCTAAAGTGGTTGTGGTTCTACGTCCAAACCTCTCTGATAAACAAAAGCTTTGGTACCTCAGTCTTGAAACTTTAACTTCAGTAGAGAACATAGCTTTCACGGGCCTGTGATCCGACAATGGAGTTTCACTTCTTGTGTATAGAAGTTGCTTAAATCCCTCGCCCGTCCAAATGATCCTGTCACACCTATAAAGAAGATAGTTCTGTAAATTTCTTTTTGTAAAGTACGTCATATCATTGTATTTCAGAACACTTTCTTTTTTTGCATGAGTTAGTGGACTCGATGATATATACACGAAATTAAAGAGAAAAAGTTACCATGCAGGAGCACGGTTCTTTTTGCTTTTGGTACCAAGATGACCACAACCATAATATTCACCAGAACGGGGGATGTACTTGTAGGTAGGAGCAAAATTGATTGTTCCTTCATGCCAAGCTTCAAATGCTTCACCATCCATGAGCTCCATTCGAAGCTTCACTTATTCGAAGGCCACCAGCAAAGATAATTAATCACAAATCAATTTACCAATCAAATTTTAAATAAATATGGTTATTTGTTTGTTGTATATAACCATAAGAATCTGATTATGCTATGTTAAAGAAGGTATGGGGTAATTAATATCGTTTTCGAGTTACCTGATCATTCTCAAGCAGCGTATTCCAATCCTTCCTATTTACCAGCAATCTTGTCTCCCTCTCCGGCAAGGAAATCCGGTAATTTAGATCTCCAAGCAACACAACCCGACTGCATTGTTGGAAACTTATGTAAACATTAAAAACGTAAAATGAACAGATAGAGAGAGAATAAACATGATGTTTACGGGGATTGGGGTGATCAGTAAAAAAAAATATTGATTATCGACTTTTGTATCATTTATCTATGTCTCTAACAACAAAATAATGTTTCTCGGCCTCATAAAACTTGCAACTTTGGGTCGCACCCTGATTAAAAAAAGGAAACAAATTAATTAAAAACAATCTTCTGTAAACCATAAATATTTGCAAATTATTATTAAATTTGGTAATTGACTGATAAAGAAGTTTTCAACGTAAAAACTATTCAAAAAAGAATTACCTTCGTGAGACTTCAAAATTTGTTTGTATAATGAAATTCTAGAAGACATGTACTGTGAATTAAATATGCAAATGCGAAAGAATTTTAAATTCAGAAAAGAATAACCCATTGATTAATATTATGAACGTTTTTAATTACGCATATATATTATAAGCTGAACATACAAACAAAAAGAACCAAATCAAGCAATCATCTATCTAGGGCGGTTTAATAATAATTAATTTAGTAATTGCTTTTTGTCAACAATAAAAAATTTAAAAGGCGTAAATATATATTTAATTGTTCAGCGATATCATTTATCAACAAATCAATCTTGTATTGAGATGTCCAATAAAATATTGGACAAATGAAGGATGATATTTGAAGTTTCACAGTTTGACGGAACAAACAACAATTTTATAGGAACCGGCCAATAGTAGGTTTTCATCATTCTCAAAGTCAAGTTGGCAATCACAACTTGAATAATGCTATATCATGGCAAAAAAGTATACTTGTTTTGTTTAAATTATCATTTTAGATTAGTACATAATGTATTATTATTTAAGGCTAGCTATATTTCACAAACTAATTCAAAAGTTAGCTGGTAGCTGAAAAACTAGCGGATAACTAGAAAGCTAGTGATTAAGTAAAAAATTAGCTGCAGCTGAAAAGCTAGCTGATAATAAATTATGTTTGGTAAAAAAAACTAGTTGTATAAACTAGCTGGAAAACGTAAAATGACATAAAAAGACATCCACAAAATTGATCAGTGTGTGTATATATACATATCCAATTATCTTTTAAAGGGTAAATTTGGAAGATTTTTAAAACGCTACTTTAGATGTTACTCATACTAGCTAGCATTTTAAAACACTAGCGTATACACTAGTTTTTGGTATGCCAAACATGTAAAATGAAAAAAAAAACTTGAAAAAGAAGCTAGCTTACAAGCTAGGTGTGGCGTGACAAATATACCCTTAATTGCTTGAGCACATATGTAACACTAACCGAAATGTCGAGTTGTTTTTTACCTTACAGATAAATAAAATGTTGGTTATTCTAATATATCTAACAATGGCGTAATCAGTTTTTTTAAATGACCAATATACTTAATTTCATATCGAGTAAATTACACGAATGGTCCTTGTGGTTTGGATAATTTGCGTGGTTGGTCCCTAATTTCTTTTTTTAACTCGGACCATCCCTGTCTCTTAATTTTGTTGCAAACTTGGTCCCTAAAAGATGTAAAAAGACTATTATAGCCTTTTTAATTTCTTTTAATTTTAATTTTTATTATTTTTAATTTTTAAAATAAGATAAATACATAAGGGTCGCAGAAAATCTGAAACCAAAGCCAAAACCTAAAATTCAACCTCAAGATCAAAATGAAAATCAAAATATGAAATCAAAACTCTGTGCAAATCAAAATCTGAAAACCAAAAATCAAAAGAAATCAAACCTCTATCCAAAATCAAAATTTGAAATCCAACCTCAAGTGATTCCGGTACAGATCATGGATCCCACGCCTACCCCACCCCCTTTCAACGAGCTCAGAGACGGAATTCATTTCAGACTCCAATCAATGTTTGTGTAGTCAAATTGCCAAGACCAGTCACTGTTCCAATCCAAATGAGTCGCCCCATCGCCGGAGCTCCGCTGACCCAGTCCTGAAAACAACCCCCGAGAGAAGAAGCTGCTGCCAGATGATAACCCACCGAAATTCATACCATTTACCAGGTTTCGACAGAATTCCAATCGGAAAAACGATATGAAGAATATGGACTCATACTTGTGGTTGGTATCTGTTTTGGTTGAGGCATTTGCATCAGTGAGGCGATGGAGGTGGGCAATAGAGGGGGCAGCAGAGGTGGCGGTGGAGGTGGGCAACAGAGGGGCAGCAGATGCGTCAGAGCTCAAGCTCTGGAGGTGCTCAATGACAAATCTAGGGTTTGTTGTAAATTGTGTTGACGGTAAGGGGTGAATACGTGAGAGGTAGAAGGTGAGAAGCGAGAGGCAGCAGTGGTTAAGAGGTGATCGACGGTCTTGAGGTTACCGGTAACAACAGTCCACAAACGATGGTGAAGTAGAGGACTGGAACACAGCGTTAAAGAAGAAAGAAGTAGAAAAAAAAAAGTAGAGGACGGGAAGAAGAAGACAGAGAGAGAGAGTATGGGATTGGTTTTAGAGGGGATGGGACCCTTTGTATTTCTTTTATTTTAAAAATTAAATGAAAATTAAAAGGGTATAATAGTCTTTTTATATCTGCTAGGGACGAAGTGCGCAACAAAATCAAAAGATAGGGACGGTCCGAGTTAAAAAAGAAATTAGGGACCAACCACGTAAATTACCCCAAACCACGGGGACCGTTCGTGTAATTTACTCTTTTATATCCAATGTACAACCATTAGTAAGTTATTTCATTATGAAAAACTAACTAGCTATAATTTAAAAATGAGAAGTTTTGTATCGTGTATAAAGCTGTATGGATACATATCTTTATCTGTAAGAGAAATTTTTTTAAACATTAATATTGTTAAACTTTTAAATGATAAATAATATTTTTATTGGCATAAATTAGGTATACTAAATGAGTGGTATAGATACCAAATACAATTTGAGCATTTGATAATTACATTGAATATCGGTCACTAAATCAAAATCAATCAGCAAATGTCATTATGTGACTTCATTCACATATTCAACATTGACGTAAACATATACATCTATGTTTCATTATGCAAATTCACTCATATATTCAAATGTGAAATATATATAATCATTTGTGTTTCATTATGCAATTCATTCATATATTCAGAAGTGAAATATACATATTCATCTATGATTCATTATGCAAAATTATTCATATATTTAGACGTGCTTTATATTATTATTATATATATATATATATATATATATATATATATATATATATATATATATATATATATATATATATATATATATATATATATATATATATATATATATATGTGTGTGTGTGTGTGTGTGTATATATATATATATATATATATATATATATATATATATATATATATATATATATATATATATATATATATACATATATATATATATATATATATATATATATATATATATATATATATATATATATATATATATATATATATATATATATATATATATATATATATATATATATATATATATATATATATATATAAACTTTAAAGTAAGATTCTTTTGTTTCTTAATTTGTTTGTTGTGTAAAAATTAGGTAAATTATATTTTCATAATAAACGTTGCACTAAGATCCTTTTGTTTCTTCCTCTGTAATTTACTCATAAAAGATTGTACATACTGTAGTTTCTATAAAGGGTGTTTTATATCATCTGCCGATTGTATTGATAACGACGAGACAAAAACGTCAATCTTCTATATATTCAGGACCCGATTTATTTTTTATGTCACATTTTTGTTATTTGTTTATTGGTCGGAACTTATATTGGATAAATTAATCACAAGTTGGTTTAAAATATAAAGGCAAAATCTGATTGGTAGATGTCTTCGCATTTGCGGGATAAAAAATTTGTATAACTGATAGCAACTTATACTTAAAGGAAAAAAGTATTGTATTGTATTCTATTGACAGAATGAGCGGTCTTAATTTAAATGTGATTTTACGTTGTTGTTATTATTCTCAATCACTTATTATCGGGGAAATATGTTTTTCTCTATGAATTTTGAATCCAACGATTTCATTGCAAAAACAAAAAAGTACGATGGTTCAAAACGTTTACTACTATATATAAGTGAAAACGTACTCATGGTCTAGAATCTTCTTGGGCAGGTCAAGTGAAGGTCCCATGGCAGTGGGAAAACTCGTTCTAGACAAGATCTCGGCGGCATTGGAGTTTCTGATTTTCTCGTCTCCTTCTCTCCCTCCTGATGCTAGATGACTACACACAAAGCAGAAGCTTGTCTCATGAAACTGAAACCGAACTGAAACCGAGCCCTGTACATAAAATGTGATAGGGTTACTGAAACCGTGCGTGTGTCAATTAAAATGATTTGGTAACAAAGATTTTCGTTTTGCAGTGTTGAAAATTCGGGAGTATATCTTCACATGATGAACGTGCAGCTTTTGGATACGTAAGCATGTAATAGAAAAAGATTTACCTTGTTTCCTAGGCATCCCATGATGCCACAGCCTACACAAGAGACATTTGGGTTTCGGAAGAATGGATGAAGATCGCTGCGAACCCAAACTGATATTAGTATGCCGACCATTTGTTTGCTGATGAGACACCGAAACTCTTGTTGGATCATGCTACTCTCGATATTTGATTTGTTTCCTTTTATAGCACGAAATGAATTTCGTTGCTTGTCGCTCAAGTTATCATTGTTATAGTATTGGTTATGTGATTTCTTGTTTAGGGTTCTTCTGATCAAAGAGTTCCATTTCATCGAGATTTTCTTTTTATCAGATCCAAGAACATTTTTGGCCCTTAGAGGAACGACTTCTTGAAACCTTTAAAGCAGCATGCATGGAGTGTACAATTGTTAGAGAATGTCTTAGTTCGATTAAGCTATGCAATCATGTATATATACATAATTTAATTAAAATACTTATATTTAAGTTATAAAATATGAAGAATACCCAAGTACATATATATCGCATGATGTGTTGCATGTATCTAATAAATCATCGATATTCAAATCTTCGGTAGGTGCAACACCGCCAACGTTCCACGTACTAACAAATACCCTTTCAAATAAAACAGAAGAAAAAAACATTACTAATTAAACACTTCTCAAAATCAAAATAATAAAGATAAAAGTTCCAGAAACACCCCAAAGAACACATCGGATATTGTTGAACTTTCTCACAAATAAACTAGAGATTATGAGGTTGAATCTCTACATTCGGTTGGTGGGGTTTCTGCTTGATTAAGCCTTGGTAATCCACTTGATAAAATTGACGTGTGAGATTCAAACACATATCTATAGGCTAATTTGAGAAGTCTAACAACGAAAAAAAAAGACAATAGAAAGCTGCTTAAAGACATTTATTTTCATGTATATATCTCTATGCATATGGATCTTACTTGAACTTTTGTGTATCATGGTGGCCAGTCAAAACGATCTTAGGACTCGGGACAGGTTCAAGATCCAACGTAGGAAGTTCAAGAAAAGAATATGTGTTTCCAGGGAAATCCGCGACAAAGTTGTTGGATCCCAAAGTTTTCCTTAGTAGCTTACTAGCTACCAATCTTGGCCACATAACCTTAAACACAGCAACATAAAGAATGGTGTGCATTCAATGCGCTTGTTATGCATATATACATTTGCATGTATTTATGTGTGTGTGTGTGTCTATGTGTGTGTGTGTGTGTGTGTGTGTGTGTGAGAGAGAGAGAGAGAGAGAGAGAGAGAGAGAGAGAGAGAGAGAGAGACTCACTTCTCCTAGCATACTATGAAGGGAAATGTTGGTGGTGAAGTGAAGCTGAAGGGAGAGCAGAATGGAAACCCCCTCCGAAAGAGAATATCCAAGGAGATATAAAGAGAGAGTGAGAGGGTTTTTAATATTTTACTTTCATTTTTTATTCAATTGAATTACATAATTTTATAGAGGCGAGCAAGTTGGAACTATAGAAACAATAAAAATGACGTACCGGGTGATGTCTATGCATGGAAAAGACATACATTTGTAAACTTTATTTACTTAACATGTTACAAATAATTTGGAAAAAAACACATAGTCACTACTAGAAAAAAGGCTTTTCATGACAGACATTGTCGGTCATAAATGGTCATAGATGACAGACAAATGTCTGTCATTGAAAGCCCCGTCATAAATGAAAGATGACACACATTTGTCTGTCATAAATTTACGACAGACATTTATGATAGACAATTATGACAGACATTGTATGTCGTAAATGATCATATATGCCAAATAAAGTCTGTCATTAAAAGTCATGTCATCAACGATAGATGACAGACATTTGTCTGTCATGAATTTTATGATAAACAATTGCGAGAAACATTACATTTTTAGGCATATATATATATATATATATATATATATATATATATATATATATATATATATATATATATATATATATATATATATATATATATATATATATATATATATATATATATATATATATATATATATATATATATATATATATATATATATATATATATATATATATATATATATATATATATATATATATATATATATATATATATAAGCGATCGGGTGAGGTCTCTTCTTAAAATGAGGACTCCTGATGACACCTTAAAAAACTTGAAAAAAAATAAAAATAAATAAATAATAAAATGGATCATAGTACTATACTGGAGAAAAAAAATTCGAAAAAAACTTTTGGATCATTATTTTTTTTATAATGAAACAATGATTCACAAAATAAAATTTTTTGTGGATCATTACTGTTTCTCAATGATCCAAATTTTTTTTCCAATTTTTTTTTATCATGATATAGTACTATTCTCGATTTTATGATTTGTATTTTTTTATATTTTTTTCATTTTTTTAAGGTGTCCTTACGAGTCCTCACCGAAAAAAGAGTCTTCACCAGAACGGGACCATATATATATATATATATATATATATATATATATATATATATATATATATATATATATATATATATATATATATATATATATATATATATATATATATATATATATATATATATATATATATATATATATAATTATATATATATATATATATATATATATATATATATATATATATATATATATATATATATATATATATATATATATATATATATATATATATATATATATATATATATATATATATATATATATATATATGTGTGTGTGTGTGTGTGTGTATATATACATACATATATATATATATATATATATATATATATATATATATATATATATATATATATATATATATATATATATATATATATATATATATATATATATATATATATATATATATATATATATATATATATATATGTATATATACACACACACACACACACACATATATATATATATATATATATATATATATATATATATGTGTGTGTGTGTGTGTGTGTATATATACATATATATATATATATATATATATATATATATATATATATATATATATATATATATATATATATATATATATATATATATATATATATATGTATATATACACACACACACACACACACACATATATATATATATATATATATATATATATATATATATATATATATATATATATATATATATATATATATATATATATATATATATATATATATATATATATATATATATATATATATATATATATATATATATATATATATATATATATATATATATATATATATATATATATATATATATATATATATATATATATATATATTGTATTAGTATTCAAACTGATTCACATTTAATGTATCTTATTACAAATACAAAGAAAGACAATCCATTACACACAAACTATAGTTTGACAAGTGCAAAGTGTAGACATTTACATAAATGGTATCTTCAAGAATGTAAAAAGTTATTGTTTTAACATAACTTGGAGTTATTTTCTAATACATAACTGCATCATCTCCGGCCCATTGTCCTTAGTTCCATGAAACTGTGGTCAATCTCTCTATCACCATTTTCCTGTATTTTGTAAACATTCTCCTTTTCATGATCAAAATCAATCATTTATTTAATCAGAAATACTACAAATTTACCTTTGCAGAGACTGAATACCAAAGCCATTGATTGTTGTGGCCAGTAGAAACCCAATCCCCTAGGAGTTATACTGTTGTTTGCTCTCCTATGAGACAAAAAAAATAAAAGCATGTTGCTATTTCTTGTTTTTATCCCTAACAAAAATATAAAAAATGTTGGGTATACCTTCTCTAGACCAAAAAAATGAAATGTTAAGGTGGCACAAACACCCTCTCCATGTCTTCAAGTGCAACCACCATTTTCTTTGCATCGTTCTTAAAACTTTCCAAGGCAGTAGTAGCTATAGCCATTAGCCACAACCTAATTATACAAATAATAAAAAGAACAAAAAAGAGATAAACAGCCTAAAATTATTAAAAAAATAAAAATAAAAACTAGGTACAAATTAGGGTACATTACCTAAGTCATGACTAGCTTTTGCAGAAGCCAGATATAAAACAGTGCATGTTTCATTCCCATGCTTTGGCAGCTCTAAAGCAAGAACCTTCCCAGTTGCTACTTGTGAGCATAAAAATACCTCTTGAAGAAAATCTGCAGTGCCTTACGCAGGGGCTTTTGAATACCTAAATATTCAAAGAACTCAAGCACTTGTTCTCGAGGACCTTCATAAACCACATGACCTTCTGATAATAGCACCAGATCATCAAACAGATCGAATGTTTCAGGTGCAGGTTGAAGAAGAGTCATCAAAATTGTGGCTTCCATTTGATGAACAAAATTCTTTATGCATTTTACAATTTGATATGTTGTTGAGCTATCAAGTCCAGTTGATATCTCCTCCATGAAAAGAGTTTTCCTTGGACCAACCACCATCTCACCTACAATAAACTTTAATCAACTATTTTTCACATATGAAACCATATCAATAAGACTGCAAAGAGATGAAAAGAACTTGTAGTGACTCTCTTTCTTTGACCACCTGAAATACCCCTGAGCATATCATTTCCAACAAATGTCTCTGAATATACATCAAGACCAAGCACCTTCAGTATGTAATCTGTTGAGGTGTTGTGTCTTTTTTCAGCGACAGAAGATGCCTAGTAATTACATGTATACAATTAAATTTTCAATGTATATGGGCATCATGGAAATAGAGACATGATACTATGATTCTCAAAATGGTAACCTTCATGAATGCATCAATTTCGAGACTGGGGTGTACTTTATTTTTCCTTCTCTAAACGAGTAAGTTCTCTCAAGTTTCCTGGATACATAAGATATTAAAAAGACTGAAATAGAAAACATTGATAAAAAGGACCATACATGGGTTTCAACAAAACAAACCTGCAAACCCTTCACCTTCACATCTAGCACCAAAATCAAGAGATTCTCGTACTGTTAGCTCTGCAATGTGGTTATATGTTTGACTAATGTAAGCTGAAGTCCTTTGAACACACAACTCATGAAGTTCATGCCCATTATATGTAATCTTACCACTTTTCTGAAAATGATATACCATGTTAAATGAAAAGGGTAACAAGTTCATGTCTAAAATTATGCAATTTATGCATGAAGCAGCCTACTCATGCCATTATGCAGGAAGCATAAATTTGGAATGAAAAAAGGAAAGAAATTTTGTGCATAGATATACCTTTAAGCTAGTATCACGTTTCCTTACAAGAGCTAAAAGCAAAGTAGATTTCCCTGAACCAGGTGGGCCCAAAAGCAATGTCATCCTGTCCACAATTCAAACAGAAATATACTTAAATGATCATTTACTTCTTACTCACCCATTACAAGTAAATATATAAATTTTGATTTGCAGCCATGACCTATTACCAGCACGTAAAAGTTAACAACGACATAAATGCATGTCAGCCAAATTAGAGCTTTGAAGACTGAAGCTCATTATTCATCTTACAAAATCATATGTATTATGTAAACCACTGAAGAAACAATTACTAAAGACATTATACTTTCAAAAGAACAAAATTTATAATGAAAGCCACATTAATATTGACTGAATTAATTTAGTGTTCTGAACTCAAATGATCCATATCACTACTAACTGGACCACTAATTTGTTTATAACTTCTTAATTTGTTTACCTTGCCTGTATAAAAATGAAATTAGATAAGCAAATGAATCGAAGAACACACTGAACTCAATTACGTCACGATAATAATTAACTAAATTTGGCCAATATGTAAACAAATCCAAGAACAAAGCCTAATCATGTATGTATCATGTCGATTCCAATTGACAGTATGATTCGTACAACAATTAACAACAAGAGTACAAATTTAAGACCAAATCAGACGTTGATGTCATCGTTAACCTAGATTGAGACCAATGCAGCATAAATTAATGATTTCCACTTGGCTCTTTGTGACAAATACTCCATATACATGTTAACATACTTCAATTGCAGTGAAATAAATGTTTAAACAAACCCTAATTGAAGTTATCCCGTGAAGGATTTCCGCTTGCGTCGCCTTTTCGCAAGAGGGATGGACGGTAAGAAGTTATGGATGCATTAGGGACACGTACCTTAATTTAGAAGCCCTAATCTGTTGTCGATCTCGTGAAGGTGTGACTGGCTGCGTCAATGACAATGGTTTTAGTTCTGAACTGACTATGTGAGGCTATGTTAGCACAATGTCGGCAAAAAGGAGGAGAACAAGCCCTATATCACCGACGAGTGGTGGAGTAAGCGAGATTTCAGAGAAAGTGTGAGCTTGAAAGCGGGAACTAGCCCTAAATCGCCGACAAGTAATGAAGTAAGCGAGATCTCAGAGTTAGTGTGAGATTGAAAGTCAGAAGGGAGGAATATGTTCGTGAATGAGAGAAAACAGAAGGAACGGGGGAATTAATAAAGCGACGTTGAAATTTTATACCACGACGGACAAAGTAACAAAGTGTAGCGTGTGTTTTTTTAAATTGATTTTATGACACGATAACATGACATACAAATATGTACGTCATGGATTTTGACAAACGATGACATGAATTTATGACAGGACAATTATGTATGTCGTAAATCTTTATAATTTTACAATAAATGACATAATTTTTACGACATACATTTTTGACTGTCATAAAATTGTGTCTGTCATTGTTTGTCTATCATTAAAAGTCATTTTTCTACTAGTGAGTAATCGTTTACATGATTTAGGTGGTGTTTGTTTTTAAGAGGTAAACAGTTTGTAGTCTGTGGATCATATCTGCAGACATCTACAAATAAGAGGTGGACCAAAATGTCTTAAATTTGCAAGAAAACGACTCTTTATTTTTTAAAGTCTGCAGAGTATTCAAATAAACGAAATTATTTATCAAATAATGTATTTATGTATATCTAACTTTTTAATTTATCAACTACTTTTCATTAAAAATTATCTATAATTAGTATTAAATATTTTTTTAAGTTAAAAGAGGTTAGAATATGCAAAAAATACTTTAGTCTATGTCTGCGAGAAGAAGAGGCGCACAGACCTTTTTAGGTCTGGGTTTTCTAAAAAACAAAGAGTCTGCGATGACAAACGTTTATGCGCCGTCTGCAGACTACAAACCAAATATTCCAAGAAGATCTGCCGACAAAAAAAAAAAAAACACCCTCTTAATATCAGTTAAAACTGCTTTTAATAAAATAAAATAAAAAGTAAATGTAAGTTGGTACTATAGTACTACGTACGTGACATTAGCATGATATCAAACGTTTTTCGAATTTAATTAATACTACGATATGTATCGTCAAGATCAAAACATCTATCCATGTCGTTGTTGTCCATATATGCTTTTATATGATTGTTTTCTGTAATCCTTCGTAACCTGCTAATATCCTATAGGAGAAGACACTCTACGAAATTAAGCTTTCGATGAAAGACCAAAGATGCAAAAATATATGTCAACAACAAAAGAAAAAACAACCTTGAATGTCGAAGGTGTAAATTTAACTATTTAAGTATTCAAAGTCATGTGCGAAAAAAAGAAATAAAAATGGACCCGTAAATATAATATTTTTTATAAATAGACAATAATTCATTACCTTATATATTAAAAACCGTAAGTTTTTTAGAAGGTTTGGGCTGGGTAGGGGGGTTTGGAGATTTTAAGGGGGGTGGGTTTTCTTTACCAATAGCATTCTACCACGGTCTCTTCCACCGCTCCCTCTCTTCACGACAGGTCTCCTTCTCCCTCGATATCTCGACCTCTCCCAGAACCCTTCACAACCTAAGCCAAATCGATGAGGCTTCCTCTTCTCGATTCCATGAAATCCTGAAAAACCCTTCTCAATTTCCTATCAAAACCCTTCACACCTCAGTAATCGGGGTTGGAAAACCCGTAAGGTTTCTAGAAGGTCTGTGGAAGCAAGTCGCGTACATACACGACGCCGGTGGCGGCGTGATCTTCTAAGGCGTAGGTAGTGGTGGTCGGGTCGCCATTGTTGAATTCAACCGGAGACGGTTGCAGCAACCAGCGATTTGAAGCAACTAATCTGATCAGAAGATCGACGGCGATTTGCAGCAGATCGACGATTTGAAGCAAGGTATGAGTTCGAAAATATTTCCCTCACTTTCGATTTGCACACTCAATTCCGATTTCAAGCAGTTCCAAAGTGTTTTCAATTAAACCTGCGAATTTTGGTTAATTGACTCGTGAATTCAAGTCAGAATAAGGGCAAAGTGGTGAGTTTGATTGCTCCTGGAATCCTCCAAAACACTGACTATACGCCACAGATCTTCCGGTTTCTTCTTTCCATCTATTCACATACAATCATAGTTATGGACGTTGTTAGCATCTGCACTGAACACCAAATAGCCACCGGCCATCGATGTTGAATGCGCTAAATTGGACATCGTTTGTTTCCCCTACAATTGAAAAAACTACCTGTGAATGCGACACGAAAGCGAGATTTAAAATTCTCGGTGAATCGGGTAAGTTTCTATTTTGTCTCTGAATTTCTAAAATCTGTTGTTTGTGAAATTTCTTTTTCTGCAATCGAGTTTGTTCGAGTTTTTGTGAAATCAATAATCTAAATGGTGATTGTGCGGAAATATCGATCAAGCATGCCATGTGTTTGACAAAATGCTTCAAAGATATAGAAATGACAGATTTCATCTCCACCGGGTACTATTAACGAAAGTCGGTCATTATATCTATCTCACTTTTGATGTTATAATTTTTCACTTTGTGATTGTAAGTTGTATAAAATATTAGTAATAGTATTGTTAGTGTTTTTTTAAAATTGTTTTCAATTAACAATCTTTGATGTAATTGTGCAGAAGATATTACACAAATATACAAATCAAAAACAATATTTGGCTGTATTTTGTAGTTCCATGGGGGCTGGGGAGGAGAGCTCACCTTCAAAGAATTCAAAACCTAATTCAACTCAGGTTTCCTCATTATTTTCTTCTTTCTAAAATATAAAGCATTTTCTGTTTATAATTTAAAGTTTTATTATTTTCTTTAGCTACATGAAACAACACCTCAACCCTCATATCCAGATTGGTCACAGGTGCATGTTATAATAAACAAAAATTCCTTGACTTTTTGTTACAAGGTTTAAATAATTCTGATAGTAGTTTATGATGGTTATTTTTAGGATTGTTATACCTCTGGATATGCTCCACCTTATCCATATATGTCGGGTGGTGCTGTGATCATCTCCATTTGTATTAATTTTTTTAAAAGGTGTTTGGTTTTGCGGATTCCGACGGAATCGGAATCTCGAATTCCATTCCGTGGTTGGTTGCCAGACCAAACAGATTCCTTTAGAATCCCGAGGGAGGGTGGATTTACTGAATTTCATTCTTGATTTTTATAAGAAAATACCAAATTGGCTTGGTGAACCCATTTCAAATGAAATCAATAAAGGGTATTTTAGTCATTTAACTGAATTTATCCCTTTTATGTTAATGATTTCAGCATCCTATGGTGCCGCCATATGGGACTCCGCACCAGGAGTTTATGGTCATCCCAATATGCCTTTGGTAATCCAGGATTCCCTCCACTTTTTATTTATTTATTTATTTATTTATTTTAGCACAGTCTGATGTTGATCCAATTCTTTATTTCCTTTATAATTACCTTGCAAACTTCCAGCTAGCCAAACCCACAAATGGAAACAAAGGCGTCTAATGGAAAGGACAGGGCTCCAAACCAAAAGTCCAAGGGCAATTTGGGATATGTCAAAGGTGGTGAGGTTTACCGATTCGGTGAACAAGTATTGGAGCTACTACATTAAAGGCTCTTATTTGAGTTTTTATTTTGTCTACAAAAATAGTCAATGAGATTTATAAATGAAAACATAGTAAAAAAGAGGAAGATTGGCGATAAATATCCACCTTAACCGAAAAACAGCACCACAGGGGCCAAATTACAATGAAAGCTGTAATTTTAATCAGCTTTATATTAACTATCAGATCGATGATTATATTGGTGTTTTGCTAACAAAACTTTTTTGAATATCAGGTATTTGCAAGGGTGACCTTGGAGCAAAAACAATTAATAATGACCACTTTTAAATTATCCGGGAGAATTACTTTGATGTGCGGTGAGGGAACCAATGATGTCAGAGCTTTAAAACCGACAATGCAAGAAATAACATTGTACTTTCATTGATATCTTTATTAATTAATGTCAATTACACTTTTGCTCATTGACTTTGGTCCAAAAGGAATAAGTTTGCAATTTTGGTCATTATCTTGATGTATGTGAATTGTTTAATTTAACTACATAGCTATTAATCTTTCTAAAATGGCCGTTTTGCCATTTTTTCTAAAATTACCATTTTGGCCTTAGACCAAGAAAAAGAAAAACAGTAGCTTTAGAACAGGTTTTTAGAAATGTTGAAGCTTGGGACTAAAATTGTAAATATGTAACCACCATTGCCATATTTATGTATTCTCCTACTACTTCTTTTACCTACAAAATGAACTTTTGATTAAGATTATTTGTTGACATGGTATTTATTCATTTCTTTTGTTTCAGGAGCATTTTCAAAGTACAATGTGTTGACAGGAAGAAATGAAAGTAAGATGCTATAATAAATTAATTATTTGAACTACATTGTTATTTATTGCATTTAACCTTATTTTTATTATAACATTATGTTTTTAACTTTTTTTCTAATCAATAAATTGTACTTTGAAAAATCTGTTTAGTTATAGCAATGTACTTTCAGGTTTTCCTTTTTTAAATAAAAGTACCCCAAGATCCAATCAATCCCGTGCGTATGTTTTAATTATAAAAAGTCAATTTATTCAGGAGCAATCAAAATGTGAAGCTCAGAAGCTTATTGCTGATGTAATAAGTTTAGTTTCGAGTCATATCAGTCGGCAAAAAGAGATGGTTTGTTTCCTTATATATTCTATATATTTTACTCTTTTATCTTTTTGTTTAAGGTGTTTAACGGTTGATTAAACAGGTGGATGCAAAATTAGCTGGAATCAACGAAACTTGTGCCGGAAGTAAAACATTTTTAGATGGACATGTTTCTTCAGTTGAAGGAATCACAACAGTTGAAGGAATCACAACATATGCTAAAAGAAAACCGCCGGTTTGGGTTACGAGAAAAAAAAAGTTTGAAATCGGCTTCAGAAAATCCGGTTCGTAGGTTTGAGAATCCTGGTTTGTAATTCGGGTTTTAAACCAGTTTTGAAATTTTCTTTCTACATTTCCACCTTTTCATTTGATGATATTGTATTTTTCTTTGCAGATCTCTGATATTGTTTTAGTTAATAAAGCAATTTCAGCATTATGAGACTTTGATTTGCTTTCAATGGCTTCAATTGAAGTTTTTTGTATGGTAGACAATATTGCCCTTCCTTCTTCAATTGCCATAAGAGCATACATATTAAGTAAGTTTCTGCATGTTATAAAATGTGATAGAAAGAATAAAGTATAAGGGAATATGTTTATAAAGTTGATTAATAATAGTTAATAAAATAAGCTCTTTTGATCAATTAATTACCATAGTCATTTCTTCATTTTTCTCCATCAACCTACTGATACAGGTATTGCATTATGATTTTTTAATGTTGCCTCTTCCAAGTTTACCCTTTGAAACATTTATAAAATCGTTGTTTTTCAGGTTCAAGCTTTATTTATATCACTAAACTAGGGGCATTTTTCCTTTTTGATAGGAGCAGCAGATGAGACAGAAAGACTGATTTCCAATATATCAAATAACCGGAAGACTAAAAGTTCTCCAAAGTCAAAGAAAAACAAAATCAGATCCAAACAATACCCGTGCAGAGCACGGGTCGAACCTAGTTAATATTACAAATAGTAGAAAAGAGTGCCCCAAAATTTATAGCGATGGAATTTGAAAGAGACTAGCGAGGCATTTTGCAACGTACTAACGACGGAATTTGGCAATGAATTAGCGACATAATTTGCGAGTGGTCAGCGAATATACTAAAGGTAAATTTTGTCGGCGCCTTAGACGATATGGATCATGTGTGGTCGCACACATCGCACCTTCTTAGGCAGACGGTGTCATGCAAAAGATGATGAAAGATGGGTTGTGGTACGGAAGCATCACCGAAATATAGATAGAATGTTTTCACAATCTATCATTATCTCATACACACACACACTATATATATATATATATATATATATATATATATATATATATATATATATATATATATATATATATATATATATATATATATATATATATATATATATATAAGTACCATAAAAAAGATACGAAATGTAACAATCAAAAATTTGTGTCATGTTAAATCTATGTAATCGTGTTATACGGAAAAAATTTTATTAAGACCTTTATTAAGCACTTAATGAAAAAGGGAAAAGTCATCTAAATGTGTGCTCATATGAAATTTGTGAATTTTGTCATTCCATTAAGTTCCTTATTGTAAGTATGTGTTGTAGAAATGAATAAATGAGAATAAAACTAAAAACCTAGTAGTGATTATTGTTTGGAAAAAGATTATGATATTCGTATTACTTCATAAATGAATAACTCAAAATGGGTTGAGATTTGGAAAAATTATCAGATTATGAAAAATGAAGTTCTTGAAAACATGAGAGTACATGAAAAGATTGGAGTCATTTGGATATTGGATGAAGAAGTTATGAAAGGTTGAAGTTAGGCAAAATAGGCTAAAAATCAAAGAATGATCAAGTTCAAGCAAAGATATCGTAAAATACATCAAGAATTGGAAGAACTTTAGTAAAAAGTAAGATATAGTTCTTCTTGTAAGCTTTATGTACATATAAAGTTTGTAAATTTTGGATAATGTATGAGGTTATGATCTTGGGAAAATAGTATCAAGCATTAGTGGATTAGTAAGAATATGAATTTTTTTTCTAAGTCTGGAAAGGGCTGGTACGTGGGTCGCATAAAAATGTAAAATATGTTGTGCAGGCCACGTGGAATAAATGCAAGAAAAATTCGAACGCCCTGATGTCACACGTGGACCACGTGTGATTTGTGAAGGATGTGTGTGGGTCGCGTTGATAACACTGTTGGATTAGGTGTCTAAGCCATGACTTATAATTTGTATTTATCTTATTAATAGAAGCAAAGTCCATTTGGGTTGCCCTTGGTAGTCCAACCGGCATCAAGGTTAAATAGAGAGAGAAATAAATAGTTCGTTAATTTATTATGTGATAATAAATTAATGATAAACTAGTTTGGAATTAATTAGAATTAATTGGAATTAATTTGGAATTAATTAAAAGTGCAGGGGGTAAATTGATTATAAGTGCAGGGGATAGAATGCAATTGTTCAAAAGTTGAACACTATAAATAAGGCTCTCCCCATCACTTGAAAACTTGCACCATTCCAAATCATCTCCTTGGAATTTCTCTTCTCTCCTTGCCGTCTATAATCCTTCTCTAAGGTTTTATAGCGAGCCGTTCTTAATAAGAGGTTAAGACAGTTAACCTCTGCTTGGGCTTCTGGGTGTGATCTCATTTGAGGCAGGACACTTGTGCTGCTCGGCTTCAAGAATAAAACTAAATGTTAGTTTTATTAATTGTTTTATATAGAAATTTTTGTTAGTCGTTATTAGAAATTTCTGTTAGCCGTTAGAATTATTATTATATGTTCAAAGATAGAAAACATATATCCTTTCTAGGTTGCATGTGAACTTAGGATTTTAGTTCATAGATTGCAGAAAACCTTACAGTGGTATCAGAGCGTTGGTTGTTTTCTTATTGAATTGCTATAATTGTTTACTTAAAAGATAAATTAAATCGTTTAACGGTTTAAATTTAATTTTAAAATTAAGAGTTAATTTTTGAAAAATTAAATATATAAAACAGAAATATTTTAAAAGTTTAAAATATATCTTATATATATTATAATTAATAGTTAATATTTTGTATATAAGATAAATTGGTTAGTCTTACCGTTAGTAGGCCTCATTCACAAAACTGTCCTATAAAGAGGGTATAAGGCGACTGCCTATAAAATGGTAGTCTAATGGGTATCCATTCTTACCCACCGCTCTCCTGGTCAGTCGAGTGTCGTTAGCCGAACGGATTTGATGGAACCGCTAAAGCCTCTTAAAAGTAAAATTATATATTTGAAAGTACTAGAACCATTATCAAAATCCCAATCTAGTTACTTTAGGTTAAAAATGTGAATTGAAGCTAATCCATGAAGTTGCACATTGCACTTTATGAAACGTTGGTGGAGCGTGTGTGGTTTACCGGCACACCAATGGGGGAGAATAAAGAGTGGCAATGGGTGTCTCGGGTGTTATCATTGTTGATGGAGCGTGTGTGGTTTACCGGCACATCAATTTGAGATGATAATGGACCCCGAGAGTACCAAGCTAATTTGCATGGTTATTCACACCCGGTTTGTGATTCTCGGCATCCCAGTCACAAACGGTGGGGCATATCCGAGATTAAACATGCTATTGAACAGTTCAATAAATCTCAAAAGAAACTAGGAATTCCGTTTATAATAAGATTATTTTTCCGCGGTGGAATTGGCTGAATCGTCATTCGCCTACCTTTATAAAATTTGCTTATAGATTACGGCATCCCTCTTCTATGTTGCAAATTGTTATAGTTGGATCCTAGCCTTATTTTATATTGGGTTATTATAAGGACCGACAAGTATCTAATTAAACTTACCTTCTTTTAAAGATGTCTTTTGCTGATCAATCCGCTCCCCACTCAAACTCTAGTGTTCCCTCTATCCTCTCACTGTGTTCCAAGGTTCAATTGAACGGGACAAATTATAATGACTGGATTAGAAATATCAAGATGGCTCTGAGGTACGAGAACAAAGAGTATGTCCTCGAGACCGAGCTTGTCGATATTGACTCTGAAACTGCTACTCCCGAGGAGATTGCCTCGTACCAAAAACATTCTGATGATGCGACCAAAGTGGCATGCATCATGATAGCCACAATGAACCCCGAATTGCAAAGGATATACGAAGACTACTGGCCCTTTGAGATGCACAAGGAGCTTGCAGAAAAGTTCCGCAAGCAAGAGCGCATCGAGAGGTGCGAGGTGGTCAAGGACTTCACGAACAGCAAACCTAAAGATGAAGAGTCCATCTGCGCTCATGTGCAAAGAATGCAAGGTTACGTGGAGCGGCTTAGAAAGCTTGCGATGCCTGTACCGGAGGAGTTGGCCGTTGACATAGTGCTTAACTCCCTACCGAGTTCTTATGACCAGTTCAGGTTGGCTTATCATTTGAACAACAATCAGGCTAACCTGACTGAGTTGCATCGCATGCTTCGAGTTGCTGAGGACGGGATGAAGGGTAAAAGTGTACCCTCGGTAAATCAGCCCGTTCTAGCCATTGGAAGTGGCAAAGGAAAGAAGAGGAAGGGCCCTCCTAAGCAAAATTGGAGGGAAAAGGTTCAGGTCGGGTCATCAAGCAATGGCTCGAGAACTAAGTATTCCCAAATTCCTTGTGTGGCCAACCCCGATGAAGCCAACTGTTTCTACTGCAAAGAGAAGGGTCATTGGAAGAGAAGCTGCCCCAAATACTTGCAGGATGTCAAGGATGGGAAAGTAAAGCCATCGACAGCAGGTATATACACTATCTCTAAAAACTCACCATCTTCTAATTCTTGGGTCCTTGATACAGGATGTGGTTTTCACATTTGTTCTGATCTGCAGGGCCTAAAGGAAAGCAGGGAGGTGGAGCACGGTAGACTGAACTTGATCATGGGCAATAGGAGATCGTCCCCTGTTACCAAGATCGGCGTTTACAGTTTAGTGCTTAGTAGTGATGTTAGTATAGAGTTAATTAATTGTTGCTATTCGCCAGAAATGGCAAGAAACATTATTTCATTTCACGCATTGTTCAGACAAGGATTTCAATTTTCTTTTGATAATAAAATTGGTTCGATTTCTGTTTTCAAAAATGGTATTTTGATTTTTACTGCTTATCCTTGTGATGGTGTGTATGAAACCGTTGAATGTGTTGACAATTTAGGACATAGTGTAAATTATATTGATTCTACTAGTGGTGTAGAAAATGCATGTCTGTGGCATAGTCGGCTCGGGCACATCAGCAAGAAACGCATCGCCCAACTCCAAAAGGATGGAGTGTTGGAATCATTCGACCTCAGGTCGGATGATGTATGCGAATCTTGTCTGTTGGGCAAGATGACTAAATCACCTTTCAAAGGGTCTTTTGAAAGAGGTGAGGGTCTGCTAGACATCATTCACACGGATGTGTGTGGTCCATTCAGATTAACCACAAAGGATGGCACGCGGTTCTACGTAACCTTTACTGATGATTTTAGTAGATACGGTTATATCTACTTAATCAAGCAAAAGTCAGACACCTTTGAAAAGTTCAAAGAGTTTAAGAACGAGGTAGAGAATCAATTAGGCAGGAAGATAAAGATGCTCAGGTCCGACAGAGGCGGAGAGTATCTAAGTATCGAGTTCCTAGACTATCTAAAGGAATGCGGGATAGTTTCGCAGTTGACACCTCCCAGGACACCACAGTTGAACGGTGTTGCGGAGAGGCGCAACCGAACCCTATTGGACATGGTTCGTTCCATGATGAGTCGAGCTTCACTTCCCATTCACTTCTGGGGGTATGCCTTAGAGACAGCCGCCCATATCCTCAATCTTGTCCCTACTAAAAAGGTTGCTAAAACACCTCATGAAATATGAACGGGGAAAGAAGTGAAAGGTGTTTCTTCCTTGGTTATCCCAAACAGTCCTTTGGATATCTATTCTACAGACCGAGCGAGGACGTGGTCTTTGTAGCTAGACGAGCAGTCTTTCGAGAGAGAGAGCTCATATTCAAAGAGGACAGTGGGAGTACCATTGATCTGGAAGAAATTCAAGAGTCATCAGATGACGCAACCTTAGGAGAAACTAGCAACCAACATGAGGAAGAAGTTCCTGTTGGTCCGACAGATGTATCCTTACCTCTTAGGCGTTCCGGTAGGGTTAGCATGCCACCCGAGTTTTATGGGTTCCATATAACTTCGGATGGGGACACGTTTGTCAGTGATAGGACACTGATAAATTTGGATGAACCAGCTAACTACCAGGAAGCAGTGGCGGGCCCTGAGTCTGCCAAGTGGAAAGAGGCCATGGATAGCGAGATCAAGTCCATGTATGACAATCAAGTTTGGAACTTGGTTGACAACGTAACGGGTCGAAAGACAGTCGGGTGCAAATGGATCTTCAAGAAGAAGACCGACATGGACGGAAAGGTACACACTTTCAAGGCAAGACTGGTTGCGAAGGGCTTTACTCAAACCCTAGGGGTTGACTATGACGAGACCTTCTCACCAGTAGCCAAGATAAAGTCTATTAGGATTATGCTGGCCATAGCTGCATTTCATGACTATGAAATTTGGCAGATGGACGTCAAAACCGCTTTCCTTAACGGAAAGTTGACTGAGGATGTTTACATGAATCAGCCAGAGGGTTTTGTCGATGCAAAGTATCCCAATAAGGTGTGTAAGCTTGAGAGATCAATCTACGGATTGAAGCAAGCTTCTCGCAGCTGGAATCTTTGTTTCCATGAGAAAGTCAAAGAGTTTGGCTTCTCTAGGAGCGAGGATGAGTCCTGCGTATATGTCAAGGCTAGTGGGAGTATAGTCACCTTTCTAGTGCTGTATGTCGATGACATACTGCTCATGGGAAACGACATTCCAACCTTGCAAGATGTCAAGGCTTGGCTTGAGAAATGTTTCGCCATGAAGGACCTAGGAGAGGCTGCCTATATTCTCGGGATAAGAATATTGAGAGATAGGAAGAAGAGACTAATTGGACTTAGTCAGGGTACATACTTCGAAAAGGTACTAAAGAGGTTTAGTATGGAAAATTCCAAGAAGGGAGAGCTACCTATCCAAAGTAATGCAAAATTGAGTAAGACTCAAAGTCCGAGTACAGACGAAGAAATAGCTGAAATGAGTCGGGTACCTTACGCTTCGGCTGTAGGATCGATCATGTACGCTATGACGTGTACTCGCCCTGACGTGGCTTTTGCTTTAAGCATGGTCAGTCGGTACCAGGGAAACCCTGGAAGGGCGCATTGGATAGCTGTGAAAAATATACTCAAGTATCTGCGAAGGACAAAGAACATGGTGTTAGTCCTCGGTGGCAGTGATACCTTGAGAGTTGAAGGATATACGGATGCCAGTTTTCAGACGGATAGAGACAGTGGTCGGTCTCAGTCGGGCTGGGTATTCCTTTTGAACGGTGGAGCAGTTACTTGGAAAAGTTCCAAGCAAGAAACAGTGGCTGATTCTACATGCGAATCAGAGTACATAGCAGCAAGTGAAGCGTCAAAGGAAGCGGCTTGGCTGAAGAACTTTATCGGTGACCTTGGAGTAGTCCCGAGTATTCAGGAGCCCTTGGAACTGTTCTGCGATAACGAAGGTGCGGTCGCCTTGACAAAGGAACCGCGAGATCATGGAAAGTCCAGACATATCGACAGAAAGTACCACTACATCAGACATAGGGTAGAAGAAGGTCACCTCCTTGTAAAGAGGGTATCATCGGAAGATAATCCTGCAGATCCCTTGACAAAGGCTCTGAGTAGGATTAAGCATAATCAGCATGCTAGGAGCATTGGATTAAGAGATGATATAAGTTTTTGCAATTAGATAGGTTTTGAAACTTATAACAATGTTATGGTATTTGACTTATGTGATTTAATAATGGAGATTTATTAATGAGTAATGGTTTACTAATTTTGTCAATAATATATCATTGTGTTTCATTTTGCATGTTTTACTTCCTGAATAATTGGATTATTCAAATATCCACAGTCGCTCATACTTTTAGGGAGTAAGTATGAAGCAAGGCTGTCATGAATTAGTTGTAGATTGTCTAAGGAGTTAGACATTGCAATAAGATTGTTGCAACATTCATGAGTACTTGGAAATGGAGATTTGAGTATTGGATAAACCCGCACTCAATGGATTGCTTCATGGATTATATCACGAGCAATATTGAGACGATAATATCTTTTGATCTTTAAGCTAAGACATATGAGTTATGATTTACTAGACGGTTGTTCATTGATAATACAAAAACGCATCGGTAACTCGGTGTTATAAAACGTGTTGTTGTGAGTAATTTGTCTGGTAAAAGACATAAGTATATGAGTCAAAGTTTATTCGTCCCTTGACCCTAACGGGGAACAGATATCTGTAGGCCTCTCGATGAATTTGAAGTTGACTAAAATGGTTGGCCAACCGGGACTAAATGGTAGTCTAAGAGTCATATACAAATCGGAAATCGAGGAACAGTGAATCAGACCAGATTGATTTTATCCATGTCTTGAGTCTGAAAAATATCTAGTTGGACGGAGGATCATCTGATCACTTATCTTTGGACAGAACAGACTAGGTCAGAGTTCGGCAGCAGTTTCTAGGAAGCTACAGTTTGCTAAGTAATCTGAAGATAAATGGACAATTAAAGTCATAGACTTATCCAAGTGGGAGACTGTTGGATTAGGTGTCTAAGCCATGACTTATAATTTGTATTTATCTTATTAATAGAAGCAAAGTCCATTTGGGTTGCCCTTGGTAGTCCAACCGGCATCAAGGTTAAATAGAGAGAGAAATAAATAGTTCGTTAATTTATTATGTGATAATAAATTAATGATAAACTAGTTTGGAATTAATTAGAATTAATTTGGAATTAATTAAAAGTGCAGGGGGTAAATTGATTATAAGTGCAGGGGCTAGAATGCAATTGTTCAAAAGTTGAACACTATAAATAAGGCTCTCCCCATCACTTGAAAACTTGCACCATTCCAAATCATCTCCTTGGAATTTCTCTTCTCTCCTTGCCGTCTATAATCCTTCTCTAAGGTTTTATAGCGAGCCGTTCTTAATAAGAGGTTAAGACAGTTAACCTCTGCTTGGGCTTCTGGGTGTGATCTCATTTGAGGCAGGACACTTGTGCTGCTCGGCTTCAAGAATAAAACTAAAGGTTAGTTTTATTAATTGTTTTATATAGAAATTTCTGTTAGTCGTTATTAGAAATTTCTGTTAGCCGTTAGAATTATTATTATATGTTCAAAGATAGAAAACATAGATCCTTTCTAGGTTGCATGTGAACTTAGGATTTTAGTTCATAGATTGCAGAAAACCTTACAAACACCTAGTAATGTTAGTCATTTTAGGTGTTATTGAGCCATGTTTTAGTTAGTTTATCTCTTTTAATTGACTAATATCACTAACTTTTATGTCAAAGTGCTTGGATTTGTTTTTAGTGTAAATACAAGGGTTTTTATGCAAATTGGAAGAAGTTGAGGAGCAAAACGGACAAAGAGGCGAAAGTAAGCAAAGTTAGCGACGCTAAGCTCATAGCTTAGTGACACTAAGTGGTGAAAACGCGTAATCTGCAATTCAAAATTCAAATAATGCAAATCGAGGAAAGGATAAGACATTAGCGACGCTAACCCTCCTGGTTAGCGATGCTAATGTCAGATAAGGACGAAATCTTCAATTTTCAAAATTCAAATCACGAGATATCGGGATTCCAGCAGGCCCGAGGCGCGGTTTAGCCTTATCCGTGGTTCGGAGACCCCAAAATCCACAACTATAAATAGAGAGCTCCCGTCTGAATTCGAAGCATCCCGTAGTATCAATGGGGGATCATATGGTTGATTTTTGTCTCTTTTTTAGTTCCAAGTGATAGGTTTGGTTTAGATTTAGTTTTCTATTGTTTTTATCAACTCGGTATTGAGGTATTCTGCAATTGGGATTTTCCTCGTTTACTCGATGTTTTAGTTTAGATATCAGAAGAATCATTTGATTCCTGTAGATTCTTTGGTTAGATTATATGGTTTAGTTTTGAATGATGGTTTTGGATATTTGTTTTGGTTTAAGTTTATGAAAGAAGCATTCGTTTTATTGTTTTCTCGACCTGCAATCAGATATGAGTTTGTTTATTTGGTTTATTTGATTTTTGGTTGTTCCCACATGTTCTTGATCCACCATCTATAGAGTGATATTATAGTGCATTTTATAGACACAAAGTGCCAACCACGGACTCTACGGTTCGACCCTTACTTGCCGCTAGCTAGTGAGCTGTAAGGTTTAATTTAGTATTTTTGACTGCATCAACGACTGTGACGTCTTGTGCGTAAAGCCCCCGTTGAACGTATATTGAGAGCATGTAGGCTCGTGGACTCGCCATTTTAACCCATTTTTGACACTTAACTTACTCTAGAAGGTGACAAGTGTACTCCACTATCACTAGTTATCATATGTGTGACATCCGCCTAAAATGGATTCGGGTCAACCCAACCCAATTGGAATTTTAATAAACCCTACTCGAGATTTCTCGATGCTACACATGTCCAAAAATTACAAAACCTTATCCGAATATCTTATATAACATGTTAATCATAAATAAAAAAATTTAATGAATTTCCATTAATCCTTTACTATTATTTATGATTTTATTGCTTAATTAATAATGAAAACCATAAGAAATACTTCCCATAGTCACAAATATCCAAAACATTTACAGTAGGCTCAATATAATGTTAGAAAACTATGCTTAAATTTCTAGAATTTTTAGGGATCATTTATTATTTTTTCCGAATTTTGATGTTTTTTAATCAATAAAATAATAAAGAAATATTAAACTAGTTCAGAAAACTATGAACATTTTACAGTAATTACTATTATGTGAAATAATGATTTTCTAATAATTTCAGAATTTTTCAATACTGTTTACTCTTTAAAACTATTTTCCTAAGTACTTAAGCATGTAAAAATGCATTTTTAATGATTATTTCATATAAATAATTGTTAAATTATGTAAATACTTATAATTGGACAAGTTATTATTTTAATAAGAAATTATTAAAATATTGACTAAATTGAAAATATAAATTAATTATACAAAGTAATTAATTCAATTTAAAATTCATTTAACAAATGAATACCTTAATATTCAAATCGAAATGAATTATTGTTCATTCATCTAATATAAGAATATGTGTATTTTTATTAATACTTCATTCCCGTTTAGTAGTTCCTAAACCAAAATTATTAATTATATTAGGTTCTACGTCATTTTGACCCGAGCCGCCTATTCTGCGACACGCGTATTCCGTTGGACTAATGTGAATAATCTACCCCATATTTTATAATTTTCAATACTTTTGGGGTGTATCATGTGGTTTTAATATGTTCCAACTTCATTTTATTATTTTTTCACCATTGAGATATTGTTGAGACATTTATACATGAATCATTATTTGTATAATTATTGTTTGTTTACGCTACATGTATTTGTAGTGCATTACAATTTTTAGTCTAATCTCCATGACTATGCCCGTATTCTTGAGGTACGTTATGGATAATAATAGCGCTATTGGGTTGACCACCCGACCTTGGGACGCTAAGGTAATTGATTGCACGTGGTTGAGTGTGTATGATGATTAGATGCTCCATCCTATATATATACATATATATGTATATATAGGGTGAGGACTTATTGTTGTTGTTATCATTTGTTAATCAATTTTTGATTTATAAATTGTTTTCTCAATAACAGTTGCTTGTCAACTTCAAAAGAAAACAAATTTCAAATTATTCAAACTCACAATTTTCTTTAATAAAACTAGATTACTCACCAACTCTCGTAGTTGACCTGTTTTTACCCATGATGCAGATTTGAAGAATGAAGTTGATGAAAAGTAGGGTGTACCTTAGAAACCCACAAGACTATTTAAATTTGATGTAATAAATGTTGTTGTATTTGGATTTGTATTTGTATGTTGTGGATCTTGTTTGCATACTTAGTACTTAATTGAATCTAATCATATTATAACATAGTTGTCATGAGACTTTGAACAATATATCATGCCTTGATCGATTCCGCCAAGGATCGGGGTGTGACAATATGGACGTGGATATGGCTCAAATTCAGCCATTTCTTCATCATTTTCTCTAAAAACTCTCCCAAGAACACTATGTGTGTTCTTGGTGTTTGAATGTTTGTGAACTTAACCCAACATCAAAACTCAGTTAATCAAAGGGCTTTTGAGTGCAAAATACTCCTAACAAGGTAAGAAACACTTCCATACAATTTATTTGAGTTAAATATTTATGAAATAGATTATAGCATGAACCCTAATTTTTGGGAAGTTAGGAGTTTTATGAAATTGATGTTGGCATTGTGTTTCTTATACCTATATGATGATTAGCCAACAAGAAGTTCATCTTAAAAACCATTAAATCATCAATTTAGGTTTACTCATATGGATGAAGATTGGCTAATTGCCAAATTGATCAAAGTTATGGTTGAATGGTGATTTAATGATGATAAGTTGATTATGATTAATCAAAGAGTTTGTAATATAATGGTATTTTGTTTAATGAGCATTCTAGTAAAGTTTTAATATAGATAGTTAGTGAAGTTATGATTATAGTGGTGAGTTTAATCATGGAATTGTTTTATGAATATGATAATGGTAATGCATATACTAGTGGAAATGGGTAATTGGGTTATGATCATGGTGTTGGATTAGGTGTCTAAGCCATGACTTTATATTTATCTTGTTAATTGAAGCAAAGCCCATTTGGGTTGCCCTCATAGCTGGAGGTTAGGATAGAGTTCAGTAGAGTAAAAGGTTGATTTATTAATTGTTTAATAAATCAATAGAATTAATTAAATGGTTTATTAATATATTTAAGTGTTAATATATTAATTAGAAACTATAATAATTAATTAAGATTTAATCTAGAATTAATTGGATTTAATTCAGTGATTAAATTAATTAATTAAAAGTGCAGGGACTGGTTCGTATTTATTCAATAGTTGAATAAATAACTGGCCAGTGGACAGGGACCTAAAGTGGCGCAACCATGCAAAGATTCTCCATGGTTGGCGAAACCCTATTAGGGTTTAGAAAAGGCTTGGTCCATTTAGTCAGCAGGCTTGCCTATTTGGAGGCTCCTCAAGGTTTCAGCTGTAACCCTTGGAGGCTATAAAAGGAGGCACCTGGCCACCCTAAAACCTGTGCCACTTTCACCAAGATTACTCTGCTGGACTGTCTTCTCCATTGCTTTGGGTGTGACTTGCATTTGAGGCAGGACACTTGTGCTGCTAGCTTCAAGAACAAGATTCAAAGGTTGGTAATTCTTGTTTTAAACTTTAGAAATTATTGTTGGCCTTTAGCTTTAGTTTATTATCTTCATAGAAGAAAACATAGATCTTTCTAGGGTTGCATGTGAACCATAAGAAATTATTTGTTCATTGTTTGCTAGAAAACCCTTAAGTGGTATCAGAGTTTAGGCTGTTTTCTTATGAATTGATATAAACTGCTTGAATGATTATTACCTTGAGTGCTTTTGCGAAAAACTCTCTTGGATGACCTAAATTTCGTGGCCTAGGCTAGGGTTTCCTAACCCTAGCTGCCACCCCTTTATTCCCCCTTGATTTGCTTGATTTGCTGCCCAGATTAGGATTGTTATTTTTGGTAATTGCTGATTAATTAAATAACTAGAATCCTTTATCCATATCTTGTAAATCTCGAAATCTAGGGATAAATATAGGTAATTAATTTGATTAATTTTGTGATGCCTATATTTGATTTAATTAGTTTAATTAATTGTTAATTAAAAGATCAATTAAATCAGCTTAAAGATTTAATTTAAATTTTCAAAAATTCCTTAAAAATTTGTGAAAATTATATTAAAATTAAATCTAAAATATTTTAATAAGATTAAAATATATCTTATATATTTATGATTAAAAGTTAATAATTTATATATAAGAAAATTGGTTAGTCTTACCGCAAGTAGGCCTCATTCACAAAACTGTCCTATAAAGAGGGTATAAGGCGACTGCCTATAAAATGGCAGTCTAATGGGTATCTACTCTTACCCACCGCTCTCCTGGTCAGTCGAGTGTCGTTAGCCAAACGGGTTTGATAGAACCGCTAAGCCTCTTAAAAGTATAATGCTATAATTGAAAGTACTAGAACTTTGAACAAAACCCAATCTAGTTACTTTAGGATAAAAATGTGAATTGGTGCTAATCCATGGAATTGCACATTGCACTTTGTGGAACGTTGGTGAAGCGTGTATGGTTTACCGGCACGTCAACTGGGGTCCGCAAAGACTTGCAATGGGTTTCTCGATTTTGTCATTATTAACGGAGCGTGTGTGGTTAAACGGCACGTTAATTAGAGATGGCAATCGACTTCGAGAGTACCTAGCTAATTTGCATGGTTATTCACACCCAGTTTGTGATCCTCGGCATCCCAGTCACAAACAGTGGGGCACATCCGAGACTAAATATGCCATTGAACAGTTCAATGTGTCTCAACAGATCTAGGAATTTCATAAGATGAAATTGATAAGTGCATTATCTGCCTTAATGACCATTATGTTGTGATTACGGCATCCCTCTTTACACCATAGTTGAGGCATTTTGGGTCCTAGCCTTAATAAATAATATATTCGGTAATTATTTAAAAGGATTAATTAAACTAATAAAATTCTGTTTATTGTAGATGTCTGAACCAAGTGTCTATTCTCCTCCCTCTCCTCCTTCACCCATTTCTGAGAGCATCAGAAAGCACCTGCTAAATATGGAAAGGCTGACTGGACTTAACTGTAAGGAATGGCTTCGCAATTGGAGACTGGCTCTCGACATTGCTGGCAAGCTACATCACACCGAGTATCCGATCCCGGTTCCACCGGAACAAGTCATCATAAAGAGTTCTTATGATGAGCGTAACTTCTTAGTTGATGAATCCGAAAGGATTCGTGACCTCATGCTATTGACCATTGACACCGATTTCCGCAAGGATTTTGAATCTTTGGGGCCATATGAGTTAATGCAATCGGTTGAGGAAAAGTTCCAAAAACCGGTTGAAGAGGAACGAGCTAGGATCTTCAAAAGACTTGCAGAGTGTAAGTTAAAAGAAGGAAGTAGCATCGATTCGCATGTTCTTCAGATTGAAGCGTACATAGGCGAATTGCACAAACTTGGTTATTCCATAAGTCAGGAGTCGAGTGTTAACACTCTACTCGCTTCACTGACCAGTAAGTACGATCTGTTCATTCAGACGTATAGAAAGGAAGACCAGAAAAAGAACTTAATGGAAATGCGTCCACTGTTGACTTTATATGAGTCACTCTTGGACAGGCATAGCTCCAATGGTTCAGCTACTTCTGGATTAAGTCCAGTGAAAAGACGCAGCAAGAAACGATCCAGATCATTTGGACATGTCTTAAACTGGGAATTCACAAAATCGGATACAGTCGCGGAAAGATTGGAAGACGCTCCAAGGTCAAAATATTTTGAAAGCTCAGGTATATCTAAAAACCTCAAAACTCATGTTCCAAAATTCCTTGATGCATAATGTGATAGTCACATTTTGGTTTGTATGCAGGGAATCAGTAGGGTACGGGACATTGGCGCATAGGAGCACATTTGGATTGGATTTCCGGCTCATGCAGTTTTGAAGTTTAGTTAGATATTGAAATATTGTTATTAGCTTTTAGATGCGTAAGACATTGTCTATCATATAGTACATTGTTCAAGGATTTTGTTTTTAATAAAATTGTCGTTTAATTTCTTTTAACATCTGTTGTTTGAAATTATCCTTGAAATGTTGTATGATTCTGTTGAATGCATTATTGATGATAACTTGAATATTGAATGCATCCAAAGTGTTTGGATCTTAGGAATTGTGTCTTTTATGATTGTTAAGATAGATATTACAAGAATCAATTCAACCAAAGGTCCAATCACTTGACTTAGAGTCACTTGATGAGTTGAGTTCTTAATGTGTTAAGAAATGAATCAACCAAAGACCCAGTTGGACAGGACTTTGGAATCATTTGACTTAGAGTCTCATGATGAATTGAGTTCTTAATGTGTCAAGAAATGAATCAACCAGAGATCCAGTTGGACAGGATTTTGGAATCATATGACTTAGAGTCAGATGATGATTAAGTTCTTTATAAAGCACAGATGGCAAGAAATGAATCACCCAAAGATCCAGAGGATAGGATTTTGGAATCAGTTAACTTGGAGTCAACTGAAGATTGCAAGTCTTGCCCAGCATTAACAAAGTCATAAGCTTACATAGATATGTAAAGGACGTTGAGATTAGGAGCAACGAACACATCAGTGGCTGTGTGGTGCTCGAATCTTCAAATAAAACACAATAGTTTGTACTTCGTGATATTTGTCATTCAGAATGACGAATATGTCTACGCTTATCAGAATAAGCGATTGAATTGAAACCTTAAACAGTTCAAGGACTTCAAAGGAAGTACGAGATCCACAGAACCTGAGTGACAACTTAAACTGGGAAAATGTTTCACAGTTATTCTCTTCCAAGAACATTAATAGTTATAATGTGTCCTAGGGAAGATAATGGAGCATTGGTCGAAACAGTTTGATCCTCGATGTATGAGATACATGGCCAATTAGTTTCCCATAAATTAAACACTAAACCAGTCAGACCATATAAACCATATTCCAACCACATCTTCGACTAAGTAGGTATTGCAGACACTGTCTGAAATGTAAAGCTGGGATTGTCCCACTTGTACATTAAAGGTCCAGGGTCTTGTAGTGTTCGTCTGAACCTCATGACTGGCCTGAACCTAATCAGAAATGTCATTTCACTGGCTATCCCGCTGTACCTGGAAAAGAAAGAGATCTTTTAGAAAGAACTCATGTTCTAAGGAAATAGTGGGAGTTGGGACAGTCCTGAATGAGTTCAGGATTAGCCAAGTGAAAGAACCTTTAGTCATCACTAGGCTTAGAGCAGAAATCAGATTTCTGTTTCAACACTGACATAATCTTCTCTTAACCAGTAGTACTGATCAACGTTATAAGTAGTTATGATCGGGGTGACATACCGAATAGTGGTAAAACACTATAGTTGGTACGGATTTACAATCCGACTACTTGGAAGCGTTGGTGAGCCCGATTGCTGCCAATTAAGAGAACCTTATGATGAGATGCAGTCTGTGTGATAGTTTGATTGATCTTACAACTGGTCTTAAAACCAGTGGGAGTAATTGAATCATCAAAAGAAACCAACATGGACAGAAACATACCTGCAGAACATCTGGTTGAGTGAGACGATACTCAGAGTCAAGTAATTGACCCCGAGAGAAGCACTCTCAATAGAAGATGAAATCCGAAAGGATACTGCATATTGTAAGTCGTTAGTGGAGCGCGTGTGGATCACCGGCACACTAATAGGGACTCACAAAGAATATGCCAGTATAAAGGTACATGGGCCCGGGATTTCCCCACGGGCATCTCGCTAGAAAGGATATTTCAGATTCTCAAAATATGCCAAAGGATTGGATTTTGAGAAAGGGCTGAAAGATATCCATTAAGATGTCAGAAAGGTTTGGATTCTCAAAATGTGCCATAAGCTCTGGATTTTGTGAATAGTCCATAACCATGTCAAAGCCAGTGGGAGTGTCACTGTTATCTCTATCTCCATATGTGTGTTACATAATGTTTCTAGGAAACGTCTCTTTTCATTACAAAGTGTAATGACTTGGTGTTAAGAGACGGATCGCTATGAAAGACTTAATAAAGATACGGCATGCTCGGGTGGTTATAAACGTCTATGAGATAGATCGAAACTCTGCCAAAATGATATTGATGAGACTCAAGATGCATTGCCTAGGAAATAGTTTTCTATCATTGCAAAGTGTAATGATTTGGCATGAGAAATATAAAGAAGGTGCAGCATACTCACATAATCCATAGACATCTATCAGATAGATGTTGTCATCAGTATAGACCTAGCCATAGTAAGCATGATCTTGATAAGATTCAAGATGCATGGAAAAAAGTGTCCGAAAGGATATAGTTATTAAAAGTCGTGACACAAGGATTATAAGTAATCCTAAGATTCCAAAAGGGTTTGGAATAGGACTAGATCGTATCCAACAAGTTTCTTGGATCGATCAAAAGTGTCATGAACATGCCTTGATGACCTAATGCTTAGAGCATAGTGAGTTAGATTCAAGATATGACCTGGCTAGGAATACTTAATGGATTTTGTACATACATGAGAAATCATTGGAAAATGATTAAGGGGTGAATGTTGATAACAAATTTGAAAAGAGTTTTAAAATAAGGAGTTAATGGTTAAAGAATTTCGTTGGCATTCTGATGGAGCGCGTGTGGCTTACCGGCACATCGTAACACCTCGAGATAGTCGCAGGGTGCAGTAATGTGAACTAAAGATCCCGAGAACCATGGAAAGTCACAATACATAGAATGGAGTTGTTAGTGAGAATGACAGTATGACCAAATTGAAATATCATCAGAATGATATCCGATCGGATGAAGTGTATAAATGTATAACATTTGGATACACAGAAAGAGTGAAAGGTCAAGTAGACATAGATACATAACACGAATTAAAAAGTTTAAAAGAAATCTAGAAACCGATAATAGTTTTATGTAAAATCCGACTTGGTGATTACCTCGTGGAGACTTGGTAGTTAGGCAAGAGTAGCCACCAATCAGATTTTATGTTTCAATTTTGCATGTTTCACTTCCCGAATAATTTGATTATTCAAAAGTCCACAGTCGCTCTTTCGGGAGTAAGTATGAACGAAGACTGTCGTGAATTGGTTTGTAGATTGTCTAAGGAGTTAGACATTGCAGTAAGACTGCTACAACGTTCATGAGTACTTAGAAATAGAGATTTGAGTATTGGATAAACTCGCGCTCAATAGATTGCTTCATAGATTACATCACGAGCAATGTTGAGGCGATAATATCTTATGATCTTAAAGCGGAGACATATGAGTTGAAATTTACGAGTCGGTTGTGCATTGATAATACGTAAACGCATCGGTAACTCGATGTTACAAAACGCATTGTTGTGTACGATTTGATAAGTAAAAGACACAATCATATGAGTCGAAGCTTATTCGTTCCGTGACCCTGGTGGGAAACAGATATCTATAGGCCCCTCGATGATTTTGAAGTTGACTAAAGTGCTGGCCAGCCTGGACTAAGTTGATGTGTTCAATTAGAAGTCCGAAAGTCATCAGCAGAATCGGAAATCGGGAAACAGAGTATCAGACAGAGATTGATCTCAATCCATGTCTCGTGTCTGAAAATATCTTGTTGGACGAAGGATCGTATGATCACTTATCTATGGACAGAACTGACTGGGTCAGAGTTCGGCAGCAGTTTCTCGGAAGCTGCAGGTTGTTTATTAATCAGAAGATAAATTAAAGTCATAGACTTATCCAAGTGGGAGACTGTTGGATTAGGTGTCTAAGCCATGAATTTATATTTATCTTGTTAATTGAAGCAAAATCCATTTGGGTTGCCCTTATAGCTGGAGGTTAGGATAGAGTTCAGTAGAGTAAAAGGTTGATTTATTAATTGTTTAATAAATCAATAGAATTAATTAAATGGTTTATTAATATATTTAAGTGTTAATATATTAATTAGAAACTATAATAATTAATTAAGATTTAATCTAGAATTAATTGGATTTAATTCAGTGATTAAATTAATTAATTAAAAGTGCAGGGACTGGTTCGTATTTATTCAATAATTGAATAAATAACTGGCCAGTGGACAGGGTCCAAAAGTGGCGCCACCATGGAAAGATTCTCCATGGTTGGCGAAACCCTATTAGGGTTTAGAAAAGGCTTGGTTCATTTAGTCAGCAGGCTTGCCCATTTGGAGGCTCCTTAGGGTTTCAGCTGTAACCCTTGGAGGCTATAAAAGGAGGCACCTGGCCACCCTAAAACCTGCGCCACTTTCACCAAGATAACTCTGCTGTACTGTCTTCTCCATTGCTTTGGGTGTGACTTGCATTTGAGGCAGGACACTTGTGCTGCTAGCTTCAAGAACAAGATTCAAAGGTTGGTAATTCTTGTTTTAAACTTTAAAAATTATTGTTGGCCTTTAGCTTTAGTTTATTATCTTCATAGAAGAAAACATAGATCTTTCTAGGGTTGCATGTGAACCATAAGAAATTATTTGTTCATTGTTTGCTAGAAAACCCTTCACATGGAATGAAGTATAATATCACCTAGCTATTCTAAAGTGACTTAAGGGATTAAGTGAATTAAGTAATTCTTGATAGAAGAATGTAATGTATGATAGGTATTAACGAATACATGTTATATATCTATAATTCAAATAGGTCGTGATCAAGCGGTTTATCAAGGAAAGGGAAAAGGGGCTTTTGAAACATAGCTAATTTATCCATAACCTTAAGGTGAGTACATGTGAATTTTATTGAGTACATAGCAAACAGGCTTTTGATGCCAAATGTGTTGTGTTAAATGATTTATACTAAATGGCTTGACAAATGCTTTCTATATCTTGTACAAAAGGCATTGTTTTATGTTGAATGATTGAAATGGTTTTACATGTTTAAAATGATGTTTGAAAGAAAGACCAAGTTACTAACATATGAAGTAAGAAAAATGAAACTAATTATTAAATGAAACTTATCATAATGATGTTGTCTGGACTATGGACCTTACCTGTTAGGAGAAGGTCAAACAGACATTATTGGGATGGTACCTCCCGTCGCGAAGTAGTTGTCTTTATACACAACCTTATGGATAGATGTGTTCTATTCCATGAAGGGGATGAAAACTTACGTTATGCATAACCTTACTAATGGATATTTTTCATTTCGGGATGGGGGTGACTTACGGGGGCGTCCGTATGAAAATAATACCAATGATAAGAAACACGAAAGCAATTGGTCTGAGATTTTATGATGAAGTTATGTATTATGTTTTGATACTCACATAATGATCAAATGTTTTGTCAATAAAGTGAAGTTTTTATTTCCATGAAAAGGAAGTAAAGATTTCAATGTTTTATGTTAGTTAATGTTGTTCAAATTGATTTAACTCGCTTAGGTCAAAAACTCATGTTACTCACGAGGATTTATGTCTCACGTATATTTGTTTTAAACGTGATGTACTCAGGGGATGATGACATATGTTAGAAGACTTTTTGGGAGATTAGAAGAACTTATTTTGATGATTATCTTAAGGAAGGTTATGCTTGGACTATGGTTATGTACTTGAATACCCCACTTTTGATGTTTTGAAACTTATGTTTACATGTTTTTGTTAAACTATCTTTTTTAAAGTTGTAAATGGTTTATAAATCCTTGTATAAGCAATGGGGTGTTAGAGGAAGCCTTTCACTTAAAAAAATGGACGGATCTTATTTAAATGTTAAAATCCCATTTTTTATTTTTTGCTTTTTCTTGTAAGGAAAGACAAAATCGTCATTTTCACGGTTGTATTCACAACTTAATACACACATTCAAAAATTAATGCACACATTCACAACTTAATATAACTAAAAATTCACAGCTTAACATACGAATTCACAGTTTAATACACATTCACATTTTAAAAACTCATAGTGACATTTCATCAAACACCTTGTGTACAGTGTTGGAACAGATTTGATAAGACGGTTTATCACACACATTCATAGCTTAATATAACTAAATATTCATAGTTTAACATACAAATTCACAGTTTAATACACATTCACATTTTAGAAAACTCATAGAAACATTTCATCGAACACCTTGTGTACAGTGCCGAAACAGATCTGATGAGACAGTGCTAAAAGAAATTTGATATTGGTGTGGTTTTAGACATCGACAGGGGTGGGAGGAGGAAACCATAGATGGAGGACATGTTGGTGGTGCACGACGGTGGAACAGATCTATAGATCTACTGGTCTTTAACTAGAGATCAAAGAGGAAGAGACGAAGGCATTGATGGTGAGTTTGGTCAGATTGTGAGCACCACACATTCGAACAGATCTGAGTGAAACTCCGACGAGCTAGCAGTGATCGGTGGAGATTTGCACTTGAAATTTATAGGAGGTTTGGATTTTGAGGTTGAAGGGTGGTGGTGTTGAGTTTGGCCAGTGGTAAGAGGTAGTAGAGAGAGAATCAAACCTGAGGCGGCGGTCAGAAAACAGCTGTGAGGCAGACGTGGGTGGCGAACGTGCGGACGACGAAGGCTGTGGGGTTGACGGCGGTAGCTGTTGGGTAGACAGCGACGACAACAATAAGATGGAAAGGGAGAGTTTGGTTCTTAAATAATGATGAGAGAATGAGAAGCTTGTAGTGTTTAAATCTATCAGATCTGGAAGTATGATTGTGAAAATAGTCTAGCATTTTTCTTTAGTTACAATCAATGCCGACTCTTTATTTCAAATCATTGATCAAATATTAGAGGTTGAGATTAGTTTCTAAGGAATAGCTTCAAATGAGAACAATTAAAAGATTGAGACCTTAAATAAACTAATCTAGGTCATATATTACTATACAAGGGTTTGATCCAAGATTGTGAGGTTTGATCGTCTACAACGCGTTCACATTTGTTAACCCCCTTATAATACATAACCCTCCAATTAATTGCATCAATGGCCGAGATTGGTTCTCACTGTTTTCAACTTTTTTTTGGTTCTCATATGAATATATATATATATATATATATATATATATATATATATATATATATATATATATATATATATATATATATATATATAGGCCAGTCCGTTGATTTTAAGGGCCCTGTGCCAAAATTCATTCATACTACCATAGTGTTAAAAAAAAAAAATCAAACAAAAAACCGTATTACAATAAATAATCTTGCGTAACTACATAAATTGAAAGTTTCTCCTATCATTCTTAGAAGCAAATTTGTTTATCAACTCTTCATAATTAATAGTATATAATATATCGTTTTTTATGCTTTTGACTACCAGATAGATATTTAAAAGACATAATTTCTCCTATCGTTTTGGGATTTGCAACTTTTAGTCCTCCGATTGTTCTTCTCGCTTTATTTTATCGGACCTTACGTTCTTTGATCTTGGAACGAATTGTTAATAAGATAATTACTTCATTGGACCCAACCCGTGTCCAATAGAATATCAATCCTTAGGTTTCCTTTATTGTCCTTTGTTTACACGTGTTGAATTTCTTTTAATTTCGTTCGTTTTTTATCTATAAAGAAACGTATAATCGGTTCTCATACTTGCCCTAATCACTCAAAGATGCGGGTATCTCTCTTCCATTCTTAAGCTCCAATCGACTTACCTACTCTGACCCTAATCTCTTATTCCTCCACTGCTCCAGCGTCGACTACTCCACCCCTGTCTGCTCCATTGCGACGACTCGCTTCCTACCCTCTCTTCGGCGACAATATCAACCAACAGCAACCACGAGTATATTTTGTATATGAAATCCATTTCTTTCTGTGAAAAGGTATTTTATTTGTTGTTTGCCGAAACTGATTGTGCTGAAAATTGATTAGTGTGCTTGGTAAAATTGATTGTTTTTCTTGGCTAAAAATGGATAGTTGTTGTTCAATGTTTTTCTAGAAGTTTTCTTTGGGGTAGGGGATACGGGGGTAGTCGATTTCTTAGTGCTTTGTATTTATTAGTTTTTTGTGGGATTTGGCAGTTTTAGTCCTCTGATTATCTTTTTTACTTCCGTTTTACTTGCGTTTTACTTTAAAATCACTTCACGGCAGCTGTATACATTTGGTTTGCATTTATTGATGTGTTTTGGGATTTGCAACTTTTAGTCCTTCGATTGTTCCTCTCGCTTTATTTTAACGGACCTTACGTTCTTTGATCTTGGAACGAATTTTTAATAAGATAATTACTTCATTGGACCCAACCCGTGTCCAATAGAATATCAATCCCTAGGTTTTCTTTATTGTCCTTTGTTTACACATGTTGAATTTCTTTTAATTTCGTTCGTTTTTTATCTATAAAGAAACGTATAATCGGTTCTCATACTTTCCTTAATCACTCAAAGATGCGGGTATCTCTTTTCCATTCTTTAGCTCCGATCGACCTCCCTATTCCGGCCCTAATCTCCGATTCCTCCACTCCTCCAGCGTCGACTGCTCCACCCCTGTCTGCTCCTGCGCTTCCTGCTCCATTGCGACGACTCGCTTACTACCCTCTCTTCGGCGACAATATCAACCAATAGCAACCACGAGTATATTTTGTATATGAAATCAATTTCTTTATGTGAAAAGGTATTTTCTTTGTTGTTTGCTGAAACTGATAGTGCTGAAAATCAATTAGTGTGCTTGGCTGAAATCGATTGTTTTTCTTGGCTGAAAATCGATAGTTGTTGTTAAATGTTTTTCTAGAAGTTTTCTTTGGGGTGGGGGGATAGGGGTAGTCGATTTCTTAGTACTTTGTATTTATTAGTTTTTTGTGGGATTTGGCAGTTTTAGTCCTCTGATTATCTTTTTCACTTCCGTTTTACTTGCGTTTTACTTTAAAATCACTTCACGGCAGCTGTATACATTTGGTTTGCATTTATTGGTGTGTTTTGGGATTTGCAACTTTTAGTCCTCCGATTGTTCCTCTCGCTTTATTTTATCGGACCTTACGTTCTTTGATCTTGGAACGAATTGTTAATAAGATAATTACTTCATTAGACCCAACTCGTGTCCAATAGAATATGAATCCCTAGGTTTCCTTTATTGTCCTTTGTTTACACGTGTTGAATTTCTTTTAATTTCGTTCGTTTTTTATCTATAAAGAAACGTATAATGGGTTCTCATACTTGCCCTAATGACTCAAAGATGCGGGTATCTCTCTTCCATTCTTAAGCTCCAATCGACTTCCCTATTCCGACCCTACACTGCTCCTGCGTCAACTGCTCCACCCCTGTCTGCTCCTGCGCTTCCTGCTCCATTGCGACAACTCACTTCCTACCCTCTCTTCGGCGACAATATCAACCAACAGCAACCACGAGTATATTTTGTATATGAAATCAATTTCTTTCTGTGAAAAGGTATTTTCTTTGTTGTTTGCTGAAACTGATTGTGCTGAAAATCGATTAGTGTGCTTGGCTGAAATTGATTGTTTTTCTTGGCTGAAAATCGATAGTTGTTGTTCAATGTTTTTCTAGAAGTTTTCTTTGGGGCGGGGGGATACGGGGGGTAGTCGATTTCTTAGTGCTTTGTATTTATTAGTTTTTTGTGGGATTTGGCAGTTTTAGTCCTCTGATTATCTTTTTTACTTCCGTTTTACTTTAAAATCACTTCACTGCTCCACCCCTGTCTGCTCCTGCGCTTCCTTACGTTCTTTGATCTTGGAACGAATTGTTAATAAGATAATTACTTCATTGGACCCAACCCGTGTCCAATAGAATATCAATCCCTAGGTTTCCTTTATTGTCATTTGTTTACACGTGTTGAATTTCCTTTAACTTCGTTCGTTTTTTTATCTATAAAGAAACGTATAATCGGTTCTCATACTTACCCTAATCACTCAAAGTTTGGTGAAAAGTCAAAAAAAAGAAGAAGAAAAATTGAAATAAGTGGAAATGATTGAGAGAAATGAGGATATTGACAGTGACAGTTAGGGAGTATACCAAGAAGTTGCAATTGAAGTCCCCAAAACTATTTCTGGTATAAGGTGTGACCTTATCACTTATTTGGATATAAAGAAATCCAAAAGTTGCTTCCATTTCTAAAGAATGAGTTATTTTTTGACCTTATGGTTTGAAGTTTTTAAGGGGGTGGGTTCTTTTTTACCAATCACATTCCACCAACACCGATCCCTCTCTTCACGACACCTCGACTCCACACTCTACCCAATACGCCACACACCCGAACGTGCGAGTGCTTTCTTTTTCCGTTTCATTGATAGATAATTACTTATTAATGTGTATGAAAATTGTCACTTTTTGTAGATAACTCGATATCGTGATAACGGATTTGGATATGTGGGGACATGATTATTTGGGTATTGCATCAACTTTTCTGTTCAACTTTATAGTGCGTCCATCTAAACCTAGGCATCGTCTCCATTTCCTCATACAATGCTTTCTTTACGTCATAATCCTCCTCCAGTTTTTTCTTAAACTCCAACAACATTTTTCTACTGCTTTTAGCCCTTTCGATCAACGCATTGAGGAGCTTTTTAAAATCCTTTCCTCTCATTATGAAACTCAATAGAAAGAAACAAACGATTTCAAAGAAAACTAAAAAGCAGGAGACGAAAAGATAAAAGACTCGACAAGGCCTGCGTGTTAAATAAGAAGAAAAAACCCTAATGACGCACACAATACAGCTCTTATTCCTTAGAAGTCGAACAGATAAGAGATCCTAATCGATTACTATAAAGATAATGATTAGACGTGTTACAGTAAATTCATTAAACCCATAAACCCTTTTCATCAATAACAAAAACGCTAGAAAAAAACCCCACAACGCACGTACGGAGCACGAAGCAACGACTAGTTTTGTTGACTTAAGAAGTATATCTAAAAACATTATCTTTTGTTTTATACTTAAAAACAGTGGAAGTGTGCAAATTTTGTGATTTTAAATTGAAAACATAGATGGTCCAATCAGAGGCCTCCGAACTCTGCTGTGTTGTTGAGAGACCATTGGGGTTACGAGGGCACAAGGGACAGTATTATCATCGTTCACAAATTCGCGTACTTACACTTTCAAATTGCATTATTAGTCAAAAAAACAAAAGTTAAATCGTAGTTTAATACTCCCAAAAGTATGTTTATGAGATCCTAAATATTCTTAAGATATTGAGTTCTTAAACTAATTTTTATTTAAAAAAATGATTTAATGCACTAACTCGTTTATATTTAAAACAATTAAAAAATTGTAAAAAATATATGTATATAGGAAATGTGCATACATGCATTTTTGTGCAAATGTACTTATGTGCATATTCAAAAAAATCAACTTTTTTAAAGATTTTTTTAACGAAATGTCTTATATATAAACGACTTAATACATTAAATCACAATTTAAAAAAAAGTATAATCTAGGAGTTCTCAATATTTCATGAATATATGGGATCTCAAAAGAACCTCTCTCTCTCTCTCTCTCTCTCTCTCTATGTGTGTGTGTGTGTATGTATGTGTGTATATATATATATATATATATATATATATATATATATATATATATATATATATATATATATATATATATATATATATATATATATATATATATATATATATATATATATATATATATATATATATATATATATATATAACTCATATATTAATGAGAACATGATAACTTCTATACTATAAGTTTTTTTTTTTCAAAAAAATGATTTCATCCATTAAATCACTTATATTTAACATATTTCGTCAAAAATTTTGATTTTTTTAAGTTACACATATGTACATTTACACAAAAAAAAATGCACATTTGCACATTTCGTATATGCATTTTTTTTTTTTTGAGAAAAAATCTTAAATATAGACGAATTAATGTATTAAGTCTATTTAAAAAAATAATCTAGGAGTTCTCTGGTTCTCATAAATATATGGGTTCCCTATATATATATATATATATATATATATATATATATATATATATATATATATATATATATATATATATATATATATATATATATATATATATATATATATATATATATATATATATATATATATATATATATATATATATATATATATATATATATATATATATATATATATATATATATATATATATATATAGAGAGAGAGAGAGAGAGAGAGAGAGAGACAGAGAGAGAAAGAGAGAAAGAATATAAATTAAATAAGTAAATGATGTATATTTTTTAGTTGGACGCGAATGTAAATGATTATAATAAAAAAATCATTTTGTTTTTTTATGTTTTTTAATTTTTAAGCTTATTAATTTTTCCAAAAAAAATACTAAATATATCAAAATTTACAATTTTTACTCCTCTCTAAATAGACGCTTATATTGATATACACATTTTTTATACTTTCAGTTCGTCCAAATTCACATGTGAGTGAATCTGAACTGAACTATATTGTGTTAAATATATTCATTTAGATATAAGTGACAATTCTATCTGTTTTTTTTTTTTCAATAAATGTCGACCAATCACAAGTGAATTTGAAGTAATTCATTTGTGAATCTCAGTTAATTTAATTGTATACGATATCAAAAGGTTTAAATATTAAAAACATAATTAAATTTAATTGAATTCACATCTGTTTCTAAAACGTATTTACATTTACATGAGTTATTATTAAATGATTATCAATTAATGAAAAAGTTTAATTCAATGACCATTCGCATATAAATTATAAGCAAATTCGTTTATAAATCTCAATTAATTCATTTATGTATGATCAAAATATTGAAATAACGTGCATCTAGTTTTATACATATTAATTCACATACAAATGATGAGTGCACTTGATTTTTTTCAACAAATTTTGATAATTCATATGTAATTTTAAGTAAATTAGTTTGTGAATCTCAGTTAATTCAATTGTGTACTATCAAAATATTGAAATTGTAAAGAATATACATGAATTTACTTGAATTAATATAAATAAATTCATATTTACATGTGAATCTAAAAGTTTCTTTAAATTCACATGAGTGTTATCGAATAATCAATGATTAGTTAAAAAACCATTTTAATGATCATTCACATCTAAATTATCTTCTTTAAAAATTTGGTATAGTTCATATTCACATTGATTTAGTGTTATGAATGTGAACAAAATTTTTAAAGAATTTATTTCATTTTTTGTATATTGATATGGATGTCCATTGAAAAAAAAATTATACATTTTGATATATTCGATTTTTTATTTCGATAAAAAAAAGCTCCAAAAATGAAAAATAAAAAACGAAACGGGTTTTTTGCTATAATTCGCTACATGTACGTCCAATTAAAAAATATACAACCTTCTCTTCGGCTTTCGATATTTGCATTGCGACGCTCACGATTGGTTAATTGGTTCTTTGTTTTATTTTGGTTCTATATTGAACATATATATATATATATATATATATATATATATATATATATATATATATATATATATATATATATATATATATATATATATATATATATATATATATATATATATATATATATATATATATATATATATATATATATATATATATATATATATATATTCATATCTCATATTTTCCATTTTCTCAATCAGAACCATTAGAAAAAATGTATAGTAAAAAAAACATACTTCCAAATAAGCACATCCATGTATGTTTATGCACATGTATTCACATTTGAATGAACATATGTACAAACATGGATATAAACAAATTATCGTATATATGCATTTATACACATATGCACATATATTTATGCACATCTATATTTATGCATATATGCATTTATGCATATATATGCATTGATGCATATATATGTATTTATACATATATGTACATATGTACACATGTATTAATATTTGTATGAACATATGCATAAACAAACATGGATATAAACAAATTGACATATATGTACATATGCACATTCATTTATGCATATATGTGTTTATGCATATATGTATTTATGCATATATGCATATATGTACATATGCATTTATACACATGTGTACATGTGTTCATATTTGAACAGAAATATACACATATGCATACACATATCAATTGCAACTTGGGATCTTTGAAAGCTCGCAAGCACAAACAATTTAAGCATCTGTATTTGAAAACCTATCTAAGTTCATTTTCACAATGGTAGAAAATGCTATGAGAAAACTTGTAAGCTAAGGAATACAATATGTTTAACACATTATATTCACACATACGATAGTAAAAGAATCCGAGCTTACCTTCAGAATATTTGAAATGTCCCAATCTTTCCAGTTAAGTTTCTAGTATTTGAGGCATTCCAATTATGAAATAAAAAGAATAAAGTCACAAATGTCAACATAGACATCATTCAATTCTTTTAAAAACATTTTATTGTTAAACAAAATCCATTAATAGCGGAAACCAACTAACGTCAAGTCAATAAAACATAAATCTTCACAGAAGCTACACCGGTGTGTATATGTCACGCATTTGGAGGGCATCTTTTACACATTCTATTGGCATATTTGGTTGTTTCAGAATACCTTCTTTGGTAGAAGCTCTTTGAAAATGGTAGATATTAATTGGGTGGCTTTTACACATTGTTACCCGGTCTTTATTTTGGGTTAATAATAGGAATAAGTCGGTTTGTATTAATTGGGTGGATTGACTTTAAGACCCAAACATTGCTATTCATTGATCTATTTTGTTTTGTCGAGTTCATTGCTAGCTTAATAAAATCGATCTGCCATTAAAAAAAATACTTCATGCTAAGATAACAACATGTGAATTATACTATTAAATATGCTATAATAAAAAACATTATTTATGCTATCATATAAATATTATTTAGACTATTTGGAAGAAATTAGATCTGATAAAAATTTTTATTATTTATGCATATGACGATTGTTATCAAGTAGCCTCAGTTAATACCTAATTAACGTTTCATTTGTATCATCGTTGCTGATTCATAAATCTGGAACCACTAACTCCAATAATCAATCACATATTATATGCATAAATGTGAAGGAAACAAGCTGCAAATCGAAATTTGTGTAAAGGAATAATCAAACTTTTAGTATTAAAATGAATTAATATTAGATATGGTTTATGAAAGTAACTACTTGATATATTTAATATTAGTAGAGAGAAACTATAGAAGACAGGCTTCATCTGTATCTACCACCACATGATTTGATTACAATTATAACATGAATTTGGTTAGTAGTTGATGGGTATAGATCAATTTGCAGCCATAGGAAGCGATTTGGTCACTGCAAATTGCATTATAAAAATGATCCCAAAGTAGTTTAAGCTCGTTTATATCCCTTTTGGTTGGCTAAAACATTAAATACTTAACCAATGGGACGCCTCTTATTGATGCAAGATTATCTTTGTTCTCTCTCTCTCTCTCTCTCTCTCTCTCTCTATATATATATATATATATATATATATATATATATATATATATATATATATATATATATATATATATATATATATATATATATATATATATATATATATATATATATATATATATATATATACTAGCTGCGTACCCGCGCAATGCGGCGGCGGCTAATATTTTTGTTTCGGCAATTACTTTTTACCTTTTAGTTTGCAGATGGGAGGGGGAGTTGACGAATATGAAAGTGATTAATTTCTTTTCGGGCGATCGATTACCTTTCCAACGATATAGAGGACGGTAAATACCTGAGAGTGTGGGTCCAAAAATGGAAAAAACTTTTCTGTTTGGAACTACAGAGATATTTTGCAATGAAATGATAAATAGAAGTACAATGCTATAATCTGAACAAAAGACAAAGTAAACAAAAGGGCAAGGGGTAAAACAAATTTTCGGACCAAAACTGTAAAAATTCTTAAATCTAACAATTTTTGTAAAAACAAAAAGTTCAACGCTATAATCCGCAAAAAATAAAACTAATTAAATGCTTTTAAAATTATTTAAATTTTAAAACTTTTCCGACTTTTCAAATATTCAGACTTTTCAAACTTTTCAGACTTTTCAAATTATTCAAAATTTTCAAACTTTTAAAATTATTAAATTTTAAATCTTTTAAAACATTTCAAATTATTTAAAATTTCAAACTTTTCAAACTTCTCAAATTATTCAAATTTCGAAAATTTTGAAATGATTCAAAATTTTCAAACGTTTCTCAATCATTCAAAAGGGTAGTGTGGTCTTTTCACTTGTACCAGGGACCAAATCTGTAACAATTTTCAAACGTTTCTCAGTCATTCAAAAGGGTAGTGTGGTCTTTTCAATCATTAAAAAGAATGACTATTTATGTAAAAACATGTCAACCATAGGGACCAAAATTGTAATTTACTCTTATTTTTATTTAAAAATCAAATTTTGCTATTTTTGGTTGTTTTTTTTCTGCATATTCAAATGTGTCTTTGATAGAACACTAATTTGTTTTAGGGTGATCTTAAAAAAACCCTTTCAATGTATGTAGGTGAGTGTGTTGTGTGAGTTGACTCTCACATACACATGTCACATCACATGAGTTTTTTTTACCAATACCCTAAAATAAATATAATTACTAAAACGTTTTTATTTCCTAAAAATATTATTATTTAATAATATAATCTATTCAATTTAATTTCGTATTATAATTTAAAATCTATTCAATGTTATTTACCATTCAATCTATTCAATAAAATATATAATCTATTCAATCATATTTACTATTCAATATTATGTATCAATTTTATCTTTTATTTTTATTGTTTTCAATATTTTCAAAACTCATGAGAAAAACATATAGTTATGTTCATTTAGTATTCCGACTATGTTTGCATAAAAAAACGTTGTTTTGTTTTGGTATAAATACAAAGGTTACTTGATGTATTTTTTTTTCTTAAAAGGCCATTTGTTTACAATTAAGTTATTTCAATCCAGTTTAGATGGTTTAGAAGACAATTAATGACCCTAATTGATTAACTCCATGATTGTGTTTTTCAACGTGAGATCATTGATTAAATAGAAATTTAAAAGGGCAAATTATGTTTAAAATGCCCATTTTTATTTGTTAAAAATCATTATGGAACACCCAAAAGTCCTCGCAGATTTATCATTTCCTTTCAATAATAGCATTCCAACTTTATTTCCAAAAGATGAGTTATAATTATAAGTAATAAGTAATTGTTAAAACCACCCCTCTACCCACAACACCTTGCCCCGCATACTTTTTCATGCGTAAAAACAACCACATATACACACTGCTCAAATTGAAAATTAAACCCCATATGCCATACTCACATATAAACTGAAAATCTGTAACTCAAAGATATATAGATACACACAACACACTTACACCTCCTCACAGATACTGAATTTAAATACACACTCGCTGCAGCCCAGCAATTCAAACATAAGCACACACACCCAAACTCTGGAAATTTAACCCATTGCCGGATAAAGTTTTGAGCAGGCTTTGTGGGTTTTGACAGAAATTGAATCCATATTGTTTTATTCAAAGATCTGGATCTGATAAAAAGTCTAAAACCAAAAAACTTTACATACATGGTATTTTTTTCAAGTTCAATGAGAATATACAGCTTCAAAAGTCAAAACGTTCTTTAACATCGCTCCAAGTCGAAAGACGGTATTTTATTTTCAAAACCAATTATAAAAACCCAACCCCGTGAAATACCAAAATGCATAAATAAATAAACCAATGTCCGTTTGAACCATATATCAATAGATTTTCCGTTCATAGTACTCAGAGGGATGTATACCAGACACAACCAACAATTGTGAAGAACCCTCGTTTCTTGTTTTTCTTGTTTTCGTAGTCTCACTAAACCAGCGGCGGTGGTGGAGCCTGATGATTCTTCGAGACAGAGGTAGAAAGAGTGAGGAGCGTATGCGTAATACATAATGAGTTTTTCAAATTTTGAAGTTTTATTTAAGGAGGATGCAGGTTTTGAAAGAGGATGCCAGCTTTTTCCCAAAAAAACTATCCCACTCTTTCGTGTCATGTGATATTAAATAGAGATCTGAATGGAGTTTTACATACAAATTGTAATCATTTGAACTATATTGTAAAACATCGAGAAAACCTGTCGAACCAAATCCATCACTTATGCCTCCCAAATCAGCTCCCCTGCTCCGCCGTCTATCTATCATCCTCCCTAGACCCGTCTACGGCTGTCACTCCCGGTATCCATCTCTCTTTTATCTCAATCTTTTTGTCTATTGAAAATAAAAAAAATTAAATATTTTTGATACTATAAACGAAATCAAAACCCAAAAGTATAGTACACATCTATAACATCGAAGGCCTGCAGGTAAGTAAAATATTTTTCAAAGCTTATCTACACACCAATTTTGAAAAAAAAAATACACACATATATGTAGTTTATGAACATAAACAAACACATATAGATTGTTGCCTTATAAACAAAAATGCATACAGATTTATAACATGATGCAAAGAACGATTTTTCAGTGTTGTCTCAGATCGTAAATTCGATTTTTCTCATATCCCCATCTTCATGTTTCTTAAGCTCCGTCTTCACGTTTCTTATATCACCTTCATGTTCATAATCTGGAGGAAACTTGAACATTTATTAAATACATATATATATATATATATATATATATATATATATATATATATATATATATATATATATACAGATCTGTATCGTAGACATATTTATACTAATCAGAAATCTATATCATCCCCACAAATATATAACATACACACAGATCTATGACATCGAAACAAACACAAATCTATAAAACTTACAATTTTATAACATGCACATCATACACACAGAGAATATACATGGTAAATTGCTTTTGAATTGGTTGTCTACAACTTATGAAGCTGCGGTAATTTGTCTTCTAGAACCTGCATAATCAGGGATTAAAATGTTATAAATTATGAGAAATATGCAAAAAAAAAAGAAACAAATACGGAGAGTTCAATAAAGTTATTGGGTATGGCAACCAAGACTACGATTTGATAATATGCTAAAAAAAAAAAACACAAGCTTTGTCCCACCAAAACCTCAACACGCATCATTATTCTGTATCCATAAAAATTTGTTGATAAAATGAATTTTAAAAGAACAACAAGCAGAAATAGAAAGGTAAACTTGAGAGAGTAATTAATACCTTGAAAAAATGAAGTTCTACAGGAACCATTGATCGGGTCTGTTTGTTAGGAGCAAACTAAGCAACCATGTTAGGAGTTTACTAATAAAACAATATATTAAAGATATTACCAGTTGTGGTATTTCAGTAGGTAAAGCACACTATGTTGCTCATTAGATGTGATGGCGATGCTGCAATGAATCTAGAAGGATGCATAGCTTCACACATGTGGCAATGGTGATAGCGAAAATAGGACTTTAATACCATTTTAATGCACGAGGTAATTACCACTTCAAGATAAGCAATTAATGGTAAACTGTAAACATACTCTCATTACCTTAGGTTCCTGGAAAAAGAAAAGGTTCTTACTCTATGGCATTTTGTCGAGCACTTGGAATGCATTGCTCTTATCAACCATCGGGTTCCTGGTGGCGGTGAACCTTGAAGCTTCAAGTTTCATAAAACAAAAACAAATACAAACCTGCAAGTTTTGATTTGTTATTCAAAACCGTAAACAAAAACAAATACAAACCTGGAAGTTTTGATTGAAGCTGAAATAAAGACCATGCCCCCACTTGTTGACCTGCACAAGAAAACAAAACCTAGTTTAGAGCCTAAAAATACCTTATATAGTCAACAAACAAAAAACCCAGACTGTTATATGTATAGATTTGCGACTTGCAAAATGAAAAAAAAAATAGAGACAGAGAGTGATAGAAGGAGAACCGAGATTTTCTTTCATCACATAAAAAGAAGACATAAAATGAGTTCAAAGGTCGTATTCCTCGGGGTTGTAGTAGAAGGTGTAGATGGCGGTTATCGATTGCTCTGTGTGACTATAAATGAACATCAGAAAAGAGAGGTGGTGCGACAGTTGTGCGGTATAGAGTTTCTGTGGTGTTGGGAGCATAGCAGTATGCAGTGTCTTCGGTTGTTGTGGTGGTAGTATTGAGACGGTGTTGAGCGCTGATTCAAGGTTGCGTTTTTAGGGTTTTTATTGGAGAAGATGGAGGAGGTGGTATCGAGACAGGCTTTGGAGATGGTGGTTGCTGCACGTGGTATGAAATGAGGAGTCCTTTCTACACTGTTATTATATAGAGAGACAAAGGATAAGTTTCTAGAATTACCCAATCGAAGAGTGATTTACGCTGAATTCAAATTTTAAAATTTTGAATTTTGAAATTGAACTTTTGGAGTCACCAAATGAGAATTCAAATGCCGCCCAAAGTTTGGATGCAATAGAAAGTTGTACGTCTTAAAGTTTGAGTCTTAAATTTAAGACTTTTATGCATAAAGGTATTGTAAATTATATATGGTTTATAATATAGTATATATATATATATATATATATATATATATATATATATATATATATATATATATATATATATATATATATATATATATATATATATATATATATATATATATATATATATATATATATATAGACTAAAGTTCAAATGGGAACCATTTTTTCTTAGGAACCTAGGAACCTTTTGATTGAAATTTTTTTTTTTTTTAAATGACATAATACACCTAATGGCTTATATTTAAGACCTTTTGTAAAAAAAATTCAAATATATATATATATATATATATATATATATATATATATATATATATATATATATATATATATATATATATATATATATATATATATATATATATATATATATAGAGAGAGAGAGAGAGAGAGAGAGAGTTAGGATATATTAAAAACTGTAATTATTGTGTGGACGTAAGGACCAATCAGAGACGAGAATCAGTCAAGGGTATTTTTGTCAATTGATTTATGAGTTAGTTAATTACATTTAAATCGGTTCCTATAATTATGCTATACTTATGGTAAAGTTGACCTATAATTGTGGAATACTGCTAACTAATTGGAAACCCTAGCTATCATCGACAGGCTCCTGGAATATCCGCCACATTCATCTCATGCCTCCGTAAACTCCACCAGCCGATCTCCTAGAATCGCCTGCAGCACCACCTGGAACCGCCTCCATCTTCACGCATTCTACTCTTCTTGACGACCACCACCCGCCAACGCCGCCAAACACCATCATCTTCATAACGTCGACACCCCAAGTTCATGGTCAACATTGAAGCATTACTTGTTTAATTTATTTTATATCTCACTGACTCCTTTCTGTTTATATGAAATCCAAGGTTTTTAATTTGAAATACATCTAATCGAAGAGCACAGAAGGTGGAGGTAAGATTTTATATCTATTTTCGAATTTTGTGCTGTTAGTTTTGTATTTCTTGTTCTTCTCACATTTCTTTGAATAAGTTTGTAAATCTATTTATTTTTTCAATTAGGGCAAATCAAATTGTCTTTCTTTCTGTTTTGTTTATGTCATTCTGCCGGAATGGATATTTCATAATGTTATTCCGTAAGATTTTTATTAGTTTGAATGGATCATTCTACCAGAATATGCTTTTATGATTTTTGTGATTCTCGGATCAATGTTGTCGATTATTCTAACAGGTGAAAAGATCATTATGATGTTGCAGGTTAATTATTCGTGCATTCAAAACATACAAGAAATCAAGAAGAAGCTCTAAAGTTTGGTTTCAAGGCAGTCATTTTGACAGAATATCATTCTCAAATAATATAATTCTCATAGAATGACATTCTATTTTGTATATTAGATTTTAGTATACTGTTCTAGTCATTTTGATGTTACACAATACAATGTAAATCTGATTTTGTAATTCATATAAGTATGATTTTGTAATTTATTCTACTAGAATGTTTAACTTACTTTCAAAATATGAAACAACATTCTTTAATATATTCTGATGTATGCTTTGTAATTCATTCTAATAGAATGTAAGTGATTATGAACTTAGAATAAGAACAGAAATTAATTATATATTTTATTAGAATTGTAAAAAAATTAATGTTTGAATTTGAAAATAAATTCGAATTTGAATTTGAAATTGAAATTAGAATTAAATTCGGAATTTAATCCCATAAAAATCTCACATTCCATAATTGAAAGACAAAAAAAGTCTATATTACCCTTTAGAATGATATTATTAAAAAGTTGATATTTTTTAATTAAAAAAAATCAATATTCTGTTATTAATCATAGCCATTGATAATTATAATCCTACGCACCAGATTTGTCCTTACGACCACACAATAATTGTGGTTCTTAATGTAACCTAGCCCTATATATATATATATATATATATATATATATATATATATATATATATATATATATATATATATATATATATATATATATATATATATATATATATATATATATATATATATATATATATATATATATATATATATATATATATATATATATATATATATATATATACACACACACACGAAATGTGCACATATGCACGAAACGTGATCATATACACATTTGCGAAAAAAGTGCATATGTGCACATTTCGTGTATACATATTATTTTTCAAATTTTATTGACAAAAAGCCTTAAATATAAGCGACTAGGTGTATTATGTAATTTGTTTTGAAAAAAAAATTTCAGTCAAAAGGTTCTTAGGAAAATAATGGTTCTCATTTGATCCAAACTCTATAGAAAAGTTCAATTGAGAACCAAAAAAGCCTAGGAACCTAAGAACCCATTTTATGAACTTTTTTCTACACAATATTTTTCAAAAAAAATATATATACCCAAATTTTTTATTTCATGCGATTAGAAGATTTAAAAAAAATTCAAAAAAAATCTTTTTTTATTTTTTTATTTCATATGTATATGCACATAAATATGCATATGAAAAAAATGATCTTTTTGAATTTTTTAAAATCTCTTAAATGTTCTATATACGTCACTTTGAAAAAAAAATAAAAAAGAAGAAATTGTTACATATATTCTAATAATGGTTGCTAATAAGCAACAAGTTATGAAATACAAGTAACTTCTAATGACAATTAATTTTTTGTCAACGGCAAATATATCACACTCCTACTCCTATAATGTATGTTAGTTGTATATTTTCTCAAACCGTTGTCACTTAATAGCAACAAACTAATACATTGTATGGTTTTGGAATATGGCATGTTCTCGGAAATAGATAACTTATCAAAAAGAAACTATTTTTTGTCTGCCGTATTGCACGGGTACTATTTAAGGATACCACTAATTTCATCCCGTAAACCATAAACCTTAAACCCAAATCGTCAAAATGGAACTGTACACTGAGAAAAAACTATTATCATCCCCCACATTCAATGACCGTTGAAGTGCGGAAATTTAAATCAGATTAATTGGAAATTATGTAAAATTTTTATTTGAAAAAATAATATTCATTTATTAATTTTTAGATTGATCTGGTTCTATATACAAAAACACAAAGTTAAACAATTAAATAGGTACTTTATTTATATTCATATAATGATTCAATCAAACTAGAGAGCTTATTCGGCTAACTACACATACATAAAAAATATATATTGTTTTTCGTAAAATGATAAATGTAGATATTTTTTAAAATAATTAACAAGTCTCCTAATAAATAATAAGACATTCATTGTTTGGAATAATAAGGTCCACACAAACCTTTAAACCGTAAACATTACACAAACACTACAAATATTAACAAACTTTTAATATTTTTACCAAAATAAGTCAAATTAAAGTTAACCATATCAAATTAGAGTTAACCATTTTTTTAATTTACTTTACCATCATAGTTTTACATTTAATAAGAAGCAAATACATATTTTTATATATAACACAAAATAATAACATATTTTTATTTTTAACATAAAATTACATACTTCAATTTTTAATTGAAAACATCAATGCACTAATGTCGTCGTCGCATTGCGCGGGTACACATCTAGCAGTGAAGTAATATCATTGGTTAATCGTGTTAATAAAATAGAGATTATATCTGGAAATAATATTGAAAATCGTACGTTTATTCCAAAAATGTCTTTGACGCCTTCAGATAGAATAATTTCTTTCAAATTTCAAAGAAAACAATTTTCATTGACCGTATGTTTTGCAATGACAATAAATAAGAGTCAACGGCAATCGCTATCAAAGGTGGGTTTGTTTTTGAGACAATCAGTCTTCACACACGACCAGTTGTATGTTATATTGTCGAGAGTTAAAAGTAAAGATAGATTAAAAATGTTAATTTTAGATGACGATAAACTTAGCAATAGAACAACAAATGTTGTATTCAAAGAAGTCTTTCAAAATTTGTAATTTGTTATAATTGTTCAAAGTTTATCAACAATTATGTTGTAGTGTTTAATTTAATAATATATATATCCAAAAATTTCATTATATATTGTCGAGAATTTGTTATGCATAATTATTAGCAGGGGCGGACCTATGTAGGAGCCCGGGTGGGCACGTGCCCCCCCTGAAATTTTACCCCGTAGTGTAATTTTTTTTTTATATATAGGTGTCTCCCGTCTAAAAAAATGCTCCTCGTTGCCCCTCGTGTCCATTTTTCCTGGGTCAGTCCCCCCACCTCCCCGTGTCCATTTATCCTGGGTCCGCCCCTGATTATTAGTGTTTAGGTTTTTTATTTAACAATTATTTTGTATCATCCCGTGTAATACACGGGTCTCACAACTAGTATATATATATATATATATATATATATATATATATATATATATATATATATATATATATATATATATATATATATATATATATATATATATATATATATATATATATATATATATATATGTATGTATGTATGTATGTATGTATGTATGTATGTATGTATGTATGTATGTATGTATGTATGTATGTATGTATGTATGTATGTATGTATGTATGTATGTATGTATGTATGTATGTATGTATGTATGATTTATAAAAATAAAAAAATTATTTTTTTTTTGTTACGGTCTATTCCCCCTCCCCAACGGTCAAAAGCAACGTTCATATTGCCATTGCAGCCCATCACGCCATCCACAGCATCCCACAGCCACGTGGTCCACGCCCAGACGGGACGGTATTCCATGCCGTGGAACGGTGGAAGCCGTCCATGTCATACCCACGACACTACTGTGAGATGTATACCACATTGCGTTATTACATCGAGGTGCACCACGCTCTTGCATGGTCTACAAAATGAGCGTCTTCTCACCTTTCTATAAATATTGTTAACATATGTTGTAAGATTAATACATTAGTACAATTCTGTCATATGAATTAGTAACTCAAGTACAAGTGATCGTATTTTCCCGACATTATTTGATGTTCGGATTCAAGTCAAACAGCGTGCTTACGAGTTTGCATACGGAATCCCAATTAAATCAATGTTATATTGTGTCATTTTCATTAACAGAAAAAGTCTATATATTATGGTTGCATGAATCACGTACATAATAAACTGATTTGGTTGGTTGATGTTTTCTGTTTTTAAATGGATATGCACAGTTTATTTTTTCGTTCTTTCACTTTTACGGTTCTTAACTATTCGTATAATAAAAATAATCGCATATTTTATCTTAATCTTATTGAAAATTGATATTTTATTTCTATAATTGATGGTCCTTCCCATGGTCAAGTGAAGATGACAAGAACTAGCTAGAAACTTTCTCATGAAAACAACCCTCCCACTTCTTTTTTTCTCTTTGGTTTTCATTCTTAAAAAAGAATTCGAACCAATTGGCTTCCCTTTCATCATAAGTTAAATATTGGAAAATAAACTAAATTGGAACTTTTCTAAACATTGATCTGCAACCTTGTCTAAGGAAATTATTAATTATCACATAAGATAATGTTGTAAATATGTTGTTTAATCCATTCAAAGTTTATCCAAGAATCCACTCATTATATCTTTTCTTGTTAATCTAAAAAAAATCGAAATTATTTGCATTTAAATGTGTTATGGGACTATAACATTTTTTAAAACTCATTAAGAAATTATTTATTTACGAGTGCGTGCATAAATTATCCATAATTATCGTACGAGTATTCTTATCATTTGCAGAAAAATGACATGTTATCGCACTTTGTGTGTTTGGTCAACAAAACAAGTGATTGTTGCTGTGTTCTTGTAATTATGTATGATTGTTGATAGTCTCGATATTGTGAAATGTGCAGTTTATTATTTCTTTTTATTAAAAATATTGTAGAGATATTATTAAGGACAAAACTTTATTAAATTACATATATTAAAAATTACTACATAAACTTTATTAAAATTATTAATTTATATTTTTCACAGCCGGAATTGTATTAAACCGGCAAAAAGTTAGAAATAAAAAGATTACAAATAATCAAAACCTAAATTGGATGATATAACCAACTAACCAATTGATTTTACATTTGAGACCTCTATTAAATTATTCCATCTAGTCGACTCTTCTTGTACCACTAAAATAGCCACTTTATTAACTTTCTAGCCGACCCCATCTTAAATAACCGTTCGCTTCTAGATCGCAATACCATCGACCGGGTTGCTCTAACAATAAAAAATGCTCCAATAATAGACTAAAAACATCAAATTGCGAATGTTGTTGGGCTGTCAAACAAAACAAAGACATGATGGGCCTAATATGGATTTCCCAAGAGATGCACTGTACATATATGCGATCAAATTGTATAGAACGTATGTTTCTTTATCTTTCTCTCAATAACAACACCCTAATAATCTTAATTGATCGTCCAATCTTCTCCATCATAAGAGTGCATCATCTTGGCGAATCATTGATCATAAGGCACTGAAGACCATGAGATTAACATCATTCTCCACGGGGTAACCGGTAAGTTATTATCTTGATCATCATTCTATCAATATGAAATTGTGTTGAATTGGATGAGAAATCGTTCGATTTGGCCAATAAGTTTCAACATAACCGAATAAGGATGAGCTTATTTGGTTTGGTCTTGGTTAAAATTATGTTATTTTGGTTAAACCAAAAAATTGAATAAGAAATTAAATATATTTTTACATTCTATATTTATAAATTTATTATCAAATTATATATTTATATATATATATATATATATATATATATATATATATATATATATATATATATATATATATATATATATATATATATATATATATATATGTATGTATGTATGTATGTATGTGTGTGTGTGTGTGTTAGGCAGAAATAAAGAAAGAAATCAATATGAATTATGTGTTGTATTCCACATTGATGCATAAAGGAAATACGGAGTTCTCTTGATCCATAAAAAGGAATCGTAATGAGGGCATCAAAAAGTAGTGAAATCAATCGGCCTCTAAATAGGCAAAATAACATTTTTTTTATATCGGTTCAACCCAAGTTTGGATAGTATTCACTTTTTCTTTGCCGAGTCCTGGTGACTTATAATGAAGTTGTTTTTTTTGTTTAACCGATAACTAAACCGAAAAACCGAAACCAATTTAACCGAACCTTATTTGGTTTGGTTATGGTCAATTTAGGATTGTTAAAAAATTGGTTTGGTTATGGTTAATCTAGAAATATTAAAAAATCGATTTAACCAACCGAATAACACCTCTAAGATTATCAAGTGTTGAGGGAACAAATGTCATTCAACCATATGTTAAGGGTTCAAGTCTTGCTTAGGATGAAATGTATATTCTAGGAGTAGAGTGAAGTATGTGTGTGTGTGTGTGTTAGTTGTTCTAAATAATGTTTAATCCATTTAACAAGCTTGGAGAGCTTAAACATTTAATGCAAGTTTATAATGAAGGTTAACCATAGTCAATAATCAATTATTGTGTTTGTTACAGGGGGTTTAATTCCTTAAGGATTTATAGATTTTTAAAAATAAATGAATTTGCAAGAAAAATTGTCTAATATAAGTGGTCTATTTGAATAACTAGAAGTAACGATTTTAATGCATTTAAACATACATTACTAAACTCCGATATGTTTCAAACATCAATCTAATGTGAACAAAAACAACTAAGATGATATTAAGATATGAAATTTTTATTTATGATTTTTAACAATGAATTTTGGCTAAAAACAATAACAAAATAAAATAGAAATTAATGTACGAATTTAACTTACAAACATTAAAAAGTTTTTTTCCAAATTCTTACCGAACACCAAAGCTTTCTAAAAATCGGCTTCTCTACACTCGACTTTAAACGTGAATGAAAATATACTAAAACCCCTTTTTCCAAAATGGAAAACAAAGTAACTATTGAGACTATTCACGCGGTCCGTGTAAATAATGCTGAAAAAATACACAACACGTGTGAATATAAAGTAACAACCTTTTTTTTGCATAAGTCCATTCACACCACCTGTGTAAATAACACTACAAAACCTCTTTTTCTATTGGTTCTGATTTATATGAACGTGTGGAAATCTAATACAATTTCACATGCCTTGGGTCACCTTCTGTCAAATTGGCCTATGCTCATTTTTTTCAACTTCTCTGTTCCAAGCTTGGTTTCGTTGAAATTCATCCCAGAGCTTCCAAACAAGTTCCCAAGCCTCTAATACCCCTACCAAACCCGAAAAAGCACGTGATAATCTAACTGCACCAATATGCATTAAAGTCCTTAAATAAGTAAAATGCATGTAGTTAAGATGAAAAATGCATTGCAAGGAATGGAATTAAACATGCTAAAAGATGCATAAAATGCATCTAAAAAATATCCCCAACCAATAACCCTTCATTGTCATCAAGGAAGACAATGAATGGAATAAAAAAGGTAATAAAAAAAAAGAGAAGAATAGAGTGCTCCAAGTAGATAATTGTAACAATAGTAACATGTTTAATATATGGATAAATTGCATAAAAGTCACTGACTTTTTCAATTTTCTCGATTTTGACACTGTATTTTTAGATTTTGCAATTAAGTCATTATGTTTTCCAAAAAGTTGCGAAAATGACCATATGACAGGATGGCAACAGGTTACCAGGTCATATGGTCATATTTGCAATTTTTCAGAAAACCTAATGACTTAATAGCAAAAATAAAAAACGTAGTGTCAAAATCTAAAAATCTGAAAAAGTTAGCGACTTTTATGCAATTTACCCTATGCAATTTATACAACTTAATCACTTTACATGCCCCGTACGTGTCAAAAAAGTAAATTTGTTATTACATGGGATAGTTTAATTTGATTTCAGTGGTCAGATGATGTTGACCTCTCGTTGTCTAAAACATTCCATATTTCCATGCTACATATGTATGTATCCTAGTGTTTTTTTTAATATTTATTTTTAATTTGCGTAAAAGAATAAAATAAAGCCGCAAAAAACCATGTACAGGGAACAACACTTCACGACGGTCAAAAAATAAAACATGTGACGAGGAAGGGTGGTACGAAAATAAAAGGCATCCTTGCTAAAAGACAATCTTATTTATTTTTCCCTATTACTTTTTCCATGAAACAAAAATTCCTTTTTTCTTATATTGTATTATTTTTTGATTTATGCTTATTTTTAAATTCCATTCACGTCCACATGCTGCCATGCCCTCACTAATTACTTAGCGTAATATTTATTTATTAAAGGGTAAATTGCATAAAAATCGTTAATTTTTTCAGATTTCTTGATTTTGACACTATGTTTTTTATTTTTGCTATTAAGTCATTAGGTTTTCTAAAAAATTGCAAATCTGACCATATGGCCTGGTAACCTGTTGTCATCCTGTCATATGGTCATTTTTGCAATTTTTTGGAAAACATAATGACTTAATTGCAATTTTTCAAAAAACATAATGACTTAATTGCAAAAACTAAAAATACAGTGTCAAAATCGATAAAAATGAAAAAGTTAGTGACTTTTATACAATTTACCCTTAATATATTGCTAACTTATAACTCATCCACATGATAGTAATCCTAACATATTGAAAAGAATATCACAAAGTCTCACTACCCTCAGCCCAAAAGTGTCATCCCCGCCCCACGCTTACGATGGTGACCGGTGCCAATGAGTTATGGTGATGAACGACATCATCGATGGTGGCAACACAATGACGTGGCAGCCATATTTTTCTGGTGATTGAATATTCGTTAAAAATGTATTTTATTATGTTCGAAATGTTCGTCTCTTAGATTTTTTACAAAAACTATAGGATTAGGAGTGGGAAAAGTATTTTTTTTATTTTGTTATATTAAATGAGTGTGATGTTTTGTTTGTGAAATGAATAAAAAAAATGAAAAACTAAGATCTAAATTAAATGGCTTATCTGAGGCTTGTTAAATTTAAAATGGTTTTGTTGACATATATTTATGGCATGCATGCAATTTATTCGTATCACTAGTTTTTTTAAATAGTCATACAAAAATGAACAAAAATTTATATATTCTCATCCAATACTTGGGACAACCCATAGGTACAATTTTGGATATGGTCAAACCTAACTATTTGCCACCCAAGGTGAATTTGTAGGTCCTGATCAGGCCAAAGCGAGAAATTCACATGTTCCAAATTAAACAATGTAACTAGGCCTATTTAGATCTAAGCGTCAGGCAATGATATGATTAAACATGCAAAAGACACTGGTTTACTGTCCAAAGTCCAATAAGAATTTAAGATTAGTGTAGAGATGCAATTAGTAATTGTCACCTACCAATCAAACTATTTGTTGTGTGTATTGTAACACCCTATCGTTTATACATTGGAAATATAATTTTTTTTCAAAAACATCTTATTACATATATCTTAAAAAAACTTGGTCAAATTTGGTCCTACAAAAATATTTGAAAATATTAGTCAATCTTGGGGTTTACAACCATAGTAAACAATAATATGATTACAAAATATAAGTTCCAAAAATAAGTAATTTTCTACAAGGATTCACTCCTTCTAATTTTATGACATGTTGTTAAGGGTGTCAATCCCTAACAAATGTGATTGGAACAGAATCCAACCAGTCACTGCTCAACTGCACTAGATTAGAGTACAGGGTAAGCAGGGTCGAACCACAAGGACATGAAGTTCAAAGCTTATTTCTTAATAAAACGTAAACTAAAGAAGGGGGTTTGAATAACAAATAATAATAAATAACTGCAGAAACATGCAAATAGTAACTTTTGAGGAAAATCAATAATAAAAAGGCCTAGTCCCGAGTCTTCAATGTTCAGTGTAATAAAATGAATCCGACTGACGTGCTTGAGAATACAATTCCAAGTTGGCTTTTGAAATTCATAAAATATAATCTTTATGAAAATAACTTGCTAAAATGTTTAGATAAAGGTCCGCTTATTACCTAAACCTAGTTCCATTTACTCGACCTAAGGTCCGCTTATAGGTCAAAATGCAGGAACCGCATAAGGTGTGCAAGTACCAATCAATGTCCAATTCTTCGCGTCCGTTGGGAAGTGCGTGGACATATGACCAAATTCTAAACAAGGAATTGGGCGCTTGTTTTTGTTACCAAACATCAACTGTGCTCAGCGATTAGGTGCCTTACACAGTCGATTAACAGTGTTTGAAAAAGATCCAATTAAGATGGCCAGTCAAAAGTAAATCTAATTCAAAACTCAGATTGAAACAAGAAAATGATCATTTGATTTATTCAAAAGCATTCATCAAACCGAGTGTTTCAAATTATACACCGAACATATCCAAACTCAGGACTAGAATGCGGTTTCTAGCCAGACATGGCTAGAAATGAATCAAAAATACAAAATTATAATAAAAAACGTCTTACAAATGGTAAAAATACGTAACCGAATCTCGAGAGTCGTGATTCGGGCTTCAAAAACCTTCTAAAAACTGCTTGGAAGTGTCTCGGGGTCGTGGCTAAAACGCAGGGACTGAACAACCTTTCTGGCAGGAATCAACTGCTATTTATAGACTTTAGGGACATTAGCGTCGCTAATATATAGATTAGTGTCAGTAATATTCAGAATCCACAAAACCAGGTCTTCGTTCAACGCAAGAATCTCGCCAGCTGATTTTTCTCAACAGCGTGGATTAGCGTCGCTAATCCCTTATGTTAGCGGCGCTAATTGGTGAATTTCAGCAACTTGTCACTTTTGGTCCCTGCTTGTTCCAACTTTGGTCATTTTTCGCCCATTTTGCTCCTTTTTGCTTAAAAACCTGCATAATTAATATTTTCCAAGTAAAGTGAGTATTTTAGCCCTTTTTGGCTTAATTTATCTATAAAAATACCCTGATATCGTATAAAATATGTACGAAATGCGCACGATATCAGAATACCCCACACTTGGACTTTTCTTGTCCCCAAGCAAAATAGAGTTTTTCGGCCATTCAAAACAATTGCAATAACAATTCCCGCGTCAATTACCCACATCTAAAATAATAAATACAAAAAGATTTTAAACTGTACCAGAATCATCAGCATATATGTGTGTTTGTCCTTTTTAACTGATTAAATTTCTATTGAACTTCATTCCTGTAAGCAATAAATCCTTAATGTGCCCACTACTCATTTTTGCATTCCCTAGAAATATACCCTTCAAAAACCGCCTAGGCTCATGACTTATTGCTAAGTTCCCAAGGTCACCTTTTGTACTCACACATTTAGATGATTTCGTCAATTTATTCCAAAAGCTATTTAAGTATTAGTTCCTTCGATTTCGATAGCGTTGAAACTTTCGTGTGGAATGTTACATAAGCTGCACCAATTATTACCAATTTGCTTATTATTTGCACCTTCGGGACTCACGACTTTCCATGGAACTCTTGATTACAAATTTTCGACCTTAGATTGTACGGGGTCTACTCATTCAAATTCCAGGGGCCGTTAAGGAAATCCCATGACTTTCTATGGCACCCGTGTAGCGAACTTTCGACAACATTATCCCAAACTAGTCGGTCTTAGGTAATGAGGTGAGGAAGACCACCCTTTTCATGTCTATCGGTTCGAGTACCATAGGCCACGGATTGGATTTTCCCTCCTGAGTCTCGATCTTATGGTGTCTTTTCATCCTTTGGATGATTTATCGAGATTTCCTCGATTTTGCTTTTATTCGAGGCTTTTTCTTTCCTCAGATTGGTAACAGCATAGGTTCTGTACATTTGAAACCAAGGGAACCTAACTCAATCTATTTTGGCTAGGACTTAGCTTTATTTACTAATAAATTGACATCCCTTGAAAGATATCAAATGCTAAAAAGTTTTTAGAAGGGTTTATTTCGTCAACAATGCAAAACCATGTTGTAGGGACACACTAATTATCTACCAACTTACAAGTCAAAATTTCAATTAGAAAAATAAACAGCCACATATACTACTTGTGAAAGCTGAATACAACTCAAATTTCTATTCATATCCATTATTCCATATGTATTTATATTTATTTGTTCAATTTCGGGAATTTATTAAGGCAAAAATTTTAAAATTTGGCAAAATAAACCTAAATGCTTGTTTTAAGTGTAACGCCCCACCCCACACTTAATTTATACAATGTTCCCATTGTATATTTTGCATTAAATTACAAATGAAGAAAAAGGAACAGACTCCCCTGGGTGAGTTGCAGCTTTCACTTGTATGGGACAAGCTTTTCTGGTTTTGTGTTGAGCAATTCGTGCTTCATACAGTTTTCACCACAACCAAGAGATAAAAATTAATAGTGGGAACGACCCCACACTTATTACGAGCATAGTCTCATTGGTAGATCATCTTTGCTGCATTCGAAGCTTATTCAGTTGGATTTGTCTTAGCTTTCCAATTGCCCCCTGTCAAAGCAAGTTAAAAGAAAGAAAATAACAAAGAATAGAAAATAAAAATAAAAATAAAATAGAAAATAAAAAGAAATAATCATTAGAAAATAAAAATAAACCAAACCAAACCAAAAATCAATTGTTCATAAAAAATCCAAAACCAAACAATCTACTATTAGTTAACAATCTCCCTGCTCAGATGTTGCTATCGACATCTTTGCCTCCCTGTTGGGAGGAGGTCGACGTGGTTGCACGTTAGAACATGCCATCATTTGCTCCATACATTCTCCCATCCAATACATGTATTCTTTCTGGTCTTCTATCATCTTTTTCAATCCGCCAACTTCAGCTCTCAACTCTTGTACCTCCGATGATAAAACAGCTGGCGGTGTCACCTCTTCCTCTTCTGGATCTGAATCTGGTTCAGACGCTTCAACCCATCCGCCCGGTGGAATGTGCGGATCAACCAAAACCGCTTTCCCGTCTTCCAACCTTAGGACCCCCATAATGACCAGATCATCCTGTTGTAGTAGGACAATAGGAACACACTCGAATTGTTCCAAAACCTCTTCCCTTCCCAGACGATAAGATCGTGCCAATCGGGTGATATAATGACCTCCGTGAATGGGGCTATCTGGCTCTTCGCTATTAGCGATACGGTGCAGATAAGCCACAATCATATAGGGGAGGTCGCATGTTTTCTTCCTTGCGATCATTAACCACATAAAGTAGAGGTCAGCTTCCAAGATATGTGTTACCTCGCTCCGTAGGGCGAAGGCGGTTACCACTAGTCGGTGTAGCATCCGATGCGCGGGCGATCGGATGTGCCCTTCAAATCTGTCAAATCGACTGTAGTAGCCGTCGCCTATGGTAGGCCAGAAGGTGGTGGCGTTGAACTCGGGCGGGAATTTGCGGCAGCACCGGCTAATGAAGTTGTGATATTCGTGGCTTGTGGCCACTTGGGCTGTGTATAGCTCGATTCCTTCTGCAAACTCCATTAGGCTACATTGCCTTTCAATTCCATTAAGCCGGAATAAGATGATGTCTGACGTCCCTTCTTCTCGTAGTTTGTCAACGTTTAGGGTGGAAAGAAATTCCAAAACGAGCTCTTTGTATGTTGGCTCGTTTATGTGGAATATCTTCCACCATGCTGTGTCAATAAATTCGAAAAACGCCCCTTCAGTCCACTCCTGTAGGGAAAGAGGCTTTAACTGCTTGTCGAGACCAGTCTCAATAGCTAGTTCCCAATCAAGAACCTGGGAAGGCATGATTTCCCGCTCTCTCAGATTTCGAAGCTTTCTTAAAAATTCTTTTTTATAGCAATCGAGGCAGGTGGTGGTGGGGCGGGAGATGTTACTGAAACATTCAGGATAACTCTCTTCCTTGGGGTGCAAACAATCTTCACCACCTGCACGGAAAACGAGGAAAAATCAGAAAAATGGGCTGCCTGGCAGTTAGCGGCGCTGATTTTTAATGTTAACGTCGCTAACTTTTTAGCGTCACTAATTTTTGCCATGTGAACAATAGCGTCGCTAAAAAGGTGTATAGCACGAAATTTCGCTCAAAAATCTGATTTTTACGATCCAAAGCGTTTGCATTAACTAAATAAATGTCCTAGAACTTCTAGAAATCAAACATATTCATAAATCATGGCTCAACATCATCCATACGTGGGTTTGATTGCAAGAAAACTCAAAGAACGTATCTATTAAAGAATAAAAACGCTAAAACGCTAAAAAGAAAATCAAAAACAGAGAAACATACCTTTTAATCTTAGATTTTGAGTGGAATAAGCCTCTGGATGCTAATTTTCAGAGTTTCAGAAGGTATAATGAGTCAAATTTCGGATTAGACTTAATATATAGACTCAACAAACTGAAAAGATAAAACGTAACAACTTTTTTATCCACAGCGCAAATTAGCGTCGCTAACTTTTAACGTTAGCGTCGCTAATTGCTTCTCCACCTGATTCTCGCTGGTTTGTTGCACATTAGCGATGAGGGAGAGGGCTGAAGGGTTAGCGTCGCTAAACCTTAAAGTTAGTGGTGCTAACTGGCCATTTTCCACCATTTTTCGTTTTTTGTTCCTCCTTTGTCCCGCACGTGATGCTTTGGCTCGGGATTTTCCTAAAATAATTTAAAAACAAATAAAAACAACCAAAAACAATTAAAAATAACTTACAAATACCCGGGTTGCCTCCCGGTTAGCGCCTCTGTTTAGTGTCGTCGGCCCGACCTCGCCCAGTTTGGATGTTTCATTCGATATCCTCCGGTACCTCCAGCTTTTCTTGGATTTTTTTTCTTCCACGAAACCTTCATAAAATGGCTTTAACCTGTTGTCGTTTACCTTGAATATCTTATCCGTTTTCATGCTCCTTATTTCTATCGCTCCGTGGTCAAAGGTCAAATACATGTATGACCACAAACGGCCCTACCCATCGTGACCGTAACTTTCCAGGAAACCACTTGAGTCTTGAGTCGTATAGCAAAACTTTTTGACCAACGCTGAAGTCCTTTCGTTTGATGTATTTGTCGTGCAAGCGTTTGGTCTTTTCTTTATACAATCTCGAACTCTCGTATGCGTCATCACGGAGTTCCTCAAGTTCCTGTAATTCCAACTTCATGTACACCCCCGCTTCATCTATTTTCATATTCAACTTCTTGATTGCCCAGTATGCTCAATGCTCGAGCTCTACTGGCAAATGACATGCTTTACCATAGACTAAGCAGTAAGGAGACATACCTATAGGGGTTTTGTAAGCCGTCCTATAGGCCCATAAGGCATCATCCAGTCGGGCGCTCCAATCTTTGCGAGTCGTATTCACATATTTTTCAAGGATTTGTTTAATCTCGCGATTGGAGATTTCAGCTTGACCGTTGGTTTGCGGATGATAAGCTGTCGAGACCCGATGTTGGACCCCATATCTTTTCAAAAGGGTATTGAATGCCTTATTCAGGAAGTGGGTGCCTCTATCACTTATTATGGCCCTTGGAGTTCCGAATCTGCAAAAAATTTTAATTCTCACAAAATCAATAACAGTTTTAGAGTCATAATTTCTTATAGCTTTCGCCTCCACCCATTTAGAGACATAATCCACGGCTAGCAAGATGTATAGATTGCCAAAATATGACGGGAATGGCCCCATAAAGTCGATACCCCATACATCAAAAACTTCACACACCAAGATTGGGGTCAGTGGCATTTATGTTACCGCTCCAGTTCGTTGACATCTCGCGCAATTCTTGAAATGTAGGTACGCATCTTTGAAAATGCTTGGCCAATAGAACCCGCATTCCATCACCTTCCTTGTTGTTATTTGAGGACCGAAGTGTCCTCCACATGCGTGATCATGGCAAAATGAGAGAATAGAGGGCACCTCATCATAATGTACGCACCTCCTAATCACTTGATCTGCCCCTTGCTTCCACAAATAGGGGTCATCCTAGATGTACCGCCTCACTTCAACCTTCAACTTTTCTCTTTGAGCTCTATTGAATTTGGGAGGGAATTCTCCTGATACCAGGTAGTTGCAAATGTCAACATATCAAGGTAATTCTTGAATTTTAAAAATGTGCTCATCAGGGAAAGCATCACGGGTTGGCTCGGTCTCCCCTTGTGGTGTAATGCGGCTTAAATGGTCAGCCACCAAATTTTCCTTTCCACTTTTATCTTTTATTTCGATATCAAACTCTTGCAACAAAAGGATCCATCGGATTAATCGCAGTTTTAAATCTTTTTTTGTTAGCAAGTGTCTGATGGCAGCATGATCAGTGTAAATGATCACTTTGGCACCCAGGAGGTATTGACGAAACTTTTCAAGTGCAAAAACCACTGCCAAGAGTTCCTTTTCAGTGGTGGAGTAGTTACCTTGAGCATCATCCAAAACTTTTGACGCATAGTAAATGACATGATGGGCCCGGTCAACTTTTTGCCCCAAGACAGCCCCAATGGCTGTGTTACTTGCGTCGCACATTATCTCGAAAGGTAGATTCTAATCAGGTGGTTGTATAATAGGAGAAGATGTGAGTAGAGTCTTCAAGTGATCAAATGCTCGCTTGCAGGCATCGTCAAATTTGAAATCGACGTCTTTCTGTAGAAGATGGCTTGGAACCGTGATTTTTGAAAAACCTTTTATAAATATTCTATAAAAGCCTGCGTGCCCCAAGAATGATCGAACTTCCCAAACATTCGTAGGATAGGGCAAATTCTTGATGACATCTATCTTTGCTTTGTCGACCTCCAGCCCATTTTTGGAAACTACGTGTCCTAAAATCAATCCCTTGTCCACCATAAAGTGACATTTTTCGTAATTGAGGACAAGATCTGTGTCGATGCACCTTTGTAGAATTTTTGTGAGATTTCCTAAGCAATGATTGAATGAGTCTCCATATACCGTGAAATCATCCATGAAGACTTCAATGATCTCTTCTACATATTCAGAAAAAATACTTACTATACATCTTTGAAACATGGCCGGTGCATTGCAAAGGCCAAAGGGCATCCTCCTATAAGCAAACGTGCCAAAGGGGCACGTGAAGGTCGTCTTCTCCTGGTCTTCAGGTGCTACAGGGTTTTGATGGAATCCAGAGAATCCATCCAAACATCAATAATGTGATTTCCCTGCCAGCCTTTCCAACATTTGATCAATGAAAGGCAATGGGAAATGATCTTTTCTGGTTGCGGCGTTCGGTTTCCTGTAATCTATACACACTCTCCACCCATTTTGCACTCGAGTGGGCACCAGGTCTCCATCTTCGTTTTCCACAACGGTAACCCCAGCCTTTTTAAGAACTACTTGGACTGGGCTTACACATTTACTGTCAGAAATGGGATATATCATCCCGACGTTCAACAACTTCATTATTTCTTTCTTGACCACCTCCATCACAGGTGGGTTCAATCTCCTTTGCGGTTGTCTTGAAGGCTTATAATCATCCTCCATTAAAATTTTGTGCATGCATAAGGAGGGACTCAACCCTTTTATATCCGCGATCGTCCACCCAATCGCTTTCTTGTATCTTTTTAGGAGGTTGAATAGCTCATCCTCTTCCTTTTCTGTCAATTTGTTTGAAACGATGACAGGGAGTGTCTCCTCGTTTCCCAAGTAGGCATATTTAAGATGCTCGGGCAAAGTTTTGAGCTCGAGCTTCGGTGCTTTAACTACTGAAGGAAGGAGCTTTTCATTTGAAATGGGAAGTTTCATCGTGACATGTTTGTTTTCAGGTCCTTTCTTTCCTCCACTGCCTTCACCATTGTTTTTAGATCTTCATTTAGCTCATACTTTTCTACCAATTCTTTCATCTTCTCCTCATCTAAGACGTTATTCAAAACCAAACTCAAGGGGTCGCTGTTGACTAACTCAAAGACTTCCTCAGCAAGAGGTTTGATGACATCTACGAAATTTAAAGAGTGAACATCAGTTAGGTACCTCATGGCTTCGTAGATGTTGAAGTTGATGACTTCTCCGTCGAATTCCATGGACAAAGTACCAGCAAAAACATCAATTTTCGTTCTTGCAGTTTTCAAGAACGGCCTCCCCAGTAGGATCGAGTGTGGATTAGGATTGTCTTCATCCCCCATATCAAGAACATAGAAATCAGCTGGAAAGACAAGCTGATTTACTTGGACAAGTACATCCTCCAATACTCCCTTAGGATGCACCACCGAACGATCCGCAAGTTGAACAATGACCCCAGTCTTTGTTAGGGTCCCAATACCAATTTCTTTGTACACAGAGTAATGCAAGACATTGATTGAAGCTCCCAAATCAAGCATTGCTTTTGGAACATGCAGGTTACCTAGTTTGCACGATACGGTGAAATGTTAGGATCCTTACATTTCTTTGGCATCTGCCTTTGCAAAACTGCGGATGCGTTTTCTCCGACTTTGACCGTCTCGTTCCCCTTCAACTTTTTCTTTGATGTACACAGCTCTTTGAGGAACTTAGCGTACCTAGGTACCTGTTTAATAGCCTCCAGGAGGGGAATGTTCACTTCAACTTTTCTAAAGATATCCAATATCTCATTCTCCTCCTTTTCTCTTTTAACACCTCTTAGTCTTGAGGGAAAAGGTGCGGATTGTATTTTAGCTTCTACGGATTCTGGGTCTTTTGGCTTTGGCTCTTCAGGCTTTTTCGGCGGTTTCTCCACTTCCAGCTCTTCCTCTTCATCCGGGGCTTTGGGCCCTTCGTATTGCGTACCGCTTCTTAACGTAACGACATAAGCATTATGCTTAGGGTTTGCTTCTGTTTGAGCTGGAAACTTGCCTTGTGCTTCCAATTTGCTTACTGAGCTAGCAAGCTGAGCCATTTGTTGTTCTAGATTTTTGATGCTTGCTTTAGTTTCGTTTTGGAAGGTCTGTGTGCTTGTTGCTAAGCTTTTAACAATATCCTCCAGGGACATCCTAGAGCTGCTTGGTTGAGGGGCAGCTGCTGGTGGACGAGCTTGGTATTGTTGATTTTGCGGTGGCATCCTTTGTTGATATTGTTGATGGTTCCTCGCGTTTGATCGTATTGCCTTTGAAATGGCCCTGTGGCTTTGGCTTATTCGGTAACTTCTTGCAATAATGGGCACATATCGGTTGGATGGCCCACTTGTAAACAAACATCACACGGTCGAACTGGCGGTTGAGCGACTTTCTCTTTTGTTAACAGTAGAACGGCTTTGGTCAACTTAGAGATTTGTGATTCCAGTTTAGGGTTGTTGACTTCGTTGACTGCCCTAGGTGGGTCCGGATACCATTCTTCCTCTTGAAGAGTATGCTTGGAATCTTCAGCCATCGTATTGATCAATTCCCGAATTTGAGTCGAGGTTTTATCCGCGATGGATCCGCCGCTTGAAGCGTTTAATAAATGGCGGTCCCATGCTGTTAGTCCTTCACATAAGTACTGGAGTAACTGATGGTCTCTGATGCCATGCTTGGGGCATCGTGCGCATAATCGCTTAAATCTTTCCCAATAACTGTGTAGTGCCTCCCTTTTTTGTTGCTTAATGCCAATAATCTCTCTGTGAAGGGCAGAGGCTTTCATATCAGGGAAGTACTTATCAAGGAACATACGAGCTAGCTCATTCCACGTGGTAATGGATCCAGGTGGCAAATAGTAGAGCCAGTCTCTCGCGGAGTCTTGGACAACAAAGGGGAATGCCCTAAGCTTGATTTAATCTTCTGTCACGTCATGTGGCTTCATGCCGGTACACACCACATGAAATTCTTTTAAGAACTTGTGAGGGTCTTTGTTTTCAACCCCTCTAAACGTCGGTAGAAGATGAATCAGCCCAGACTTGAGCTCGAAGTTGATCATAGCAGGGTAGGTGATGCAAAGGGGTTTTTGGGTAACATCTTGTGTTGCCCATTGACGGAGGGTTTGTTCGGGTGCTGTCATGGTGATAGGTGTAGGAATAGGAGTTGGAGATGGTGGTGATGTGGTTTCGGTTGATTGGTTTTCTGTGGTAGGATGTGATGTAGAAGTTTGGGAAGCAGGTTGCTTCTTGCGAAGTGTAGCTTGCTTCCTTAGGCTTCTGGCGGTTTTCTCGATCTCCTTGTCAAGTGCAAGTGGTGAACCTGTACGAAGAGATCTTGGCATAAACATTAGTATTGTCGTGTCCCCGGCAACGGCGCCAATTTGTTAAGGGTGTCAATCCCTAACAAATGTGATCGGAACAGAATCCGACTAGTCACTGCTCAACTGCACTGGATTAGAGTACAGGGTAAGCAGTCGAACCACAAGGACACAGAGTTCAAAGCTTATGCCTTAATCAAACGTAAAATAAAGGAGGGGGGTTTGAATAACAAATAATAATAAATAACTGCAGAAACATGCAAATAGTAACTTTTGAGGAAAATCAATAATAAAAAGGCATAGTCCTGAGTCTTCAATGTTCAGTGTAATAAAATGAATCCGACTGACGTGCTTGAGAATACAATTCCAAGTTGGTTTTTGAAATTCATAAAATATAATCTTTATGAAAATAACTTGCTAAAATGTTTAGATAAATGTCCGCTTATTACCTAAACCTAGTTCCATTTTACTCGACCTAAGGTCCCCTTATAGGCCAAAATGCAGGAACCGCATAAGGTGTGCAAGTACCAATCAATGTCCAATTCTTCACGTCTGCTGGGAAGTGCGTGGACATATGATCAAATTCTAAACAAGGAATTGGGCGCTTGTTTTTGTTACCAAACATCAACTGTGCTCAGCGATTAGGTGCCTTACACAGTCGATTAACAGTGTTTGAAAAAGATCTGATTAAGATGGCCAGTCAAAAGTAAATCTAATTCAAAACTCAGATTGAAACAAGAAAATGATCATTTGATTTATTCAAAAGCATTCATCAAACCGAGTGTTTCAAATTATACACCAAACATATCCAAACTCAGGACTAGAACGCGGTTTCTAGCCAGACATGGCTAGAAATGAATCAAAAATACAAAATTATAATAAAAAAACGTCTTACAAATGGTAAAAATACATAACCGAATCTCGAGAGTCGTGATTCGGGCTTCAAAAACCTTCTAAAAACTGCTTGGAAGTGTCTCGGGGTCGTGGCTAAAACGCAGGGACTGAACAACCTTTCTGGCAGGAATCAATTGCTATTTATAGACTTTAGGGACATTAGCGTCGCTAATATATATATTAGCGTCACTAATATTCAAAATCCACAAAACCATGTCTTCGTTCAACGCAAGAATCTCGCCACCTGATTTTTCTCAACAGCGTGGATTAGCGTCGCTAATCCCTTATGTTAGCGGCGCTAATTGGTGAATTTCAGCAACCTGTCACTTTTGGTCTCTGCTTGTTCCAACTTTGGTCATTTTTCGCCCATTTTGCTCCATTTTGCTTAAAAACCTGCATAATTGATATTTTCCAAGTAAAGTGAGTATTTTAGGCCTTTTTGGCTTAATTTATCTATAAAAATACCCTGATATTGTATAAAATATGTACGAAATGCGCACGATATCACATGTCTTCAAGATAATCACAAAAAGTCCATACATAAGGACTAAATTAATCTAATATTTCGCATATGAACTTGGAATACATGGATTAAAAAAGAATGCATAAAACAAAAATGTCTCGTGAGTTACAAGAGTGTGAGACACACAATCTTTCCAACGTTTCAATCATTTCTACTTTAGATTATTAGAATAATAAACTTTCACTAGAAAAATATGTTCTAACAGCCTTTACCTAAAACATTATGTCTTTCAAAGCATATAATAACTTCACTTGAAGATGTGAGTTTGTCAACATAGTATAAGTTTCCTTGAAAACATAAGATTAAGAATCATGATATTAGATATTCACTTAAAAATGTAAGCTTATGAAATATAGTATAACCTCTCTTTATATATATATATATATATATATATATATATATATATATATATATATATATATATATATATATATATATATATATAGAGTTAGTATCAAATGTGGAACACAAATATTGTGTGATCGTGTGAGACAATATCAGCCATTAGATGAAAATAATGAATGGTTAAGATGATGATGACATGATCGTAATTAATTGAAAAAAAATAATTATTTTTAATTTAAAAAAATCAATAAGGGTAAATTAGTAAATTTTCCCGATAGCCAATTTTGGAATGTGTAGATATTTTGGGATATAATTTAGTTAGTTATTTTGCATGATTTTAGTTTCCATTCTTATATATTCTTATTTATCTTGTAATTTTGTGGTATTTTGATTTAATACATAATTATCACGTTCATTATATTTTTAAAATTAAGATTCTGGAAGAATATGACTTATACACTTTTCAAATATGAGATAATGATGAATACATTCTAAAAGAATAGTAACATTCTGAAAGTTAGACTTTATTCTAAAAGAATTCGACTGTATATAATGGACAAATACATGAAACATTATTGAATAATCATTCGTAAAAAATGGACAAATGCATTAAGACATAACCATTCTTAAAATGTAGACAAATAAATCAAAAGATTAAAACATTCTATCAGAATAATTGATAAATAATATAATGTATTCTAAAAGAATCATAACATAATTTATTATGAAAAATCTTCAAAGAATGTATTCTGAATGAATCGTCAAAGACTATATTCTGTAAGAATCATAACATATCTTGATCCATTCTTCAATAATCATATTGTGTATGGTTTTGATTGCATCAAACCTTTAACACATATGGTCATTTGGACTTCAGATTTGGTGATAGTTTGAAGATCTACAAAAGTCACAATTGTTGTTCAAGGTGTGGTCAGTCAAAACTTTATAATCGAAACAAATAACATACACAAGAATTACCTCCTAATCCAGTTGTCTAATGGATTTCTGTTAGTATTCGTGATTGATCTGCATAATTCCATTAATCAACACCATTTAAATCTATCTACAAAAAGCCATAAACTTTGGTAGAAACTGCAAAAGCAAGTCTGTTTAGAATTTAAGAACTGAAAACCAAAATATATATTACAGTACTAAATCGATCCCAAACCAGATTAAAATTTAAATCGTTTTTTGGCTAGTGATTCACTTATTTGGATCATTAAAACATCAATGGCACTTACAAGATTTTACCAGAATCAAATGTTGTTGTCATGGGATGCTTGGAAGAGCAATCGTCGCACACTTGAGTGAGCTGATTTAAATCCAACTTATACACCATCTGCAAACCAAACTTCATTATGACATTTTATCAAACATATTATGTGCAAGAGAAAAGATTTACAGAATGAAGAGGAAATTGGTCAGAAATTCTTTGTTTTCATGATAAACTAAAAGCATATAAGTACAATTGTCCAATATGTAGAATAAATTGAGTCGTGCAACGGTGAAGGAGTGAGTGTTTCGTCCTAAAGGATACAGGAAAAATATAGGAAGGTGTAGAATTAAACCTCAATAACTTGATTTTTAGTTTATGGTTTTGTGTCTTCTTCGCTATCATATCCATAACAGGAGAAGCAAGGTCAGGGTCGAAATGCACATGTGGTTCCATATTTCATTGTTGGTAAAAATTAAGTGGTTTCAAAAGTTCAAAATGGGATTGGTTTCACTATGGCATTTCATCGAACAGGTAGTATGCATCTTAATAAAGGCCAATATAAAACGATTAGACTCATTATTTAAACCCAAACCCAAGCTCCAAGATTAAATGCTGACGGAATAAACATAAGAAATAAGAAAATAAGCCCACATAGTTGAGATTTCAATTTTGTATCAGACCATACTCATATCATAAGCGACAATACCTTTTAAGCTTCAACTAAATCGGTAATGTTCATTCCAATCAGATTTAGATAGCAATTAGACTTCGATGGCAATTATTTCTGGAGATGGCAGGTATCCCAATCGGACTTGCAACGAAATCGGTAATATTCAATCTGCAATCAGATCGATAATATTGTTATTCAAGTCGCAACGTGCAATGAGAAATGGAATTGAACAAACCTGAGGTCGATTAACGTCTCTCGATTAACATATCTGATGTTGTAATTGGTATCCTAATCGGACCTACAATCGTTCCTATGTCGGATTTTCCATTGCTCGTCGTTCCACCGTCTTTTGTACGATTGATTGTTCTTCCTCTGAGGAGGACGAAGAATAATTCGAGGCAAACAGAAAGGGAGAAACGAAACCAAGATGGATCGATATTTGGACGGCGATTATGTCGCAAAAGGCACAAGACGATTCAGTGAAGCTTCCGCCACCTTACATTCATCTACTTGTTACGAAGTCTGCTAACTCATTGAGCGAGAAGAGTCTTAAGGTTTGTACCGAGAGTAGCCGGCGTGCGTCGTGATTAAGGGGATGAAAGAAAAAGGGAGATTATAAAGAGGGTTTCCAAGATTATAGGGTTTTTAATTTTAGTTGGTTTTATTATTACCATAATCTTAGGAATTAAATATTAGTTATTTAAAGAATTAAATAATCATTGACGAAAATACCCTTTAAAAATGATTGGCTAATATTGTCTCACACACTCACACAATATTTAGCCTCCACATATGAACCTACATCTATATATATATATATATATATATATATATATATATATATATATATATATATATATATATATATATATATATATATATATATATATATATATATATATATATATATATATATATATATATATATATATATATATATATATATATACACACACACTCATACATACACAATGCATAGCCATATTCTAATGCAAGCTATCGTGTCATCTTCATTCCTCGTACCATTCATAACTATTAGTTATGTATCAATTCATATTATTATACAGAGGGCCTAATCATAAATAGTTACACCTCAATCATTTTACCACCAGAATGTGAATAGGAGATCAACATATTATGACATCATAATTATTATACATTTACTTTGTAACGAGAGCTACCATCTTAGTAGAGTCTTCTTTTTTATCCTATTTCTAAGATATCATGTGTTTAGACAGTTATGCCTATTATGAAATTCACATTCCATGTACGTATGATCGCTACTTTTCTCTCATACAAGTCAGCCACATTAAAGTGACATGACATGCATATGCCAAATTTATGATTTGAAGGACATTCATAAGTCTTTGCATAATATCATAATAATATAAGCTTTGACTCATTAGATAAGAGGAAATATATCATTCTTTATCTTTCATAAACCAATTGAAAACATAATTGGTACTTATAAAAGAGTTCATAATTAATACTAGCTACTCATAAAAAGAGTTCATAAGACATACTAGCTATTCTTAAAAAAGAGTTTATTAAACATGTTAGTTACTCTTAAAAATCGTTCATAAGAAATACCAACTACTTTTAGAAAAGAGTTCATAAAACATACTAGCCATCTTTAAGAAAAAGTTAAAAAAAACATATTAGCTGCTCCATAAAATAGTTCATAAAACATATTAGCTACTCTATAAATATTTCATCAAACATATTAACTACTATTAGAAAATAGTTCATAAAACATATTCGCTAGTCTATAAAAGAGTTCATAAAACATATTATATTTAACAACTTGAAAATATAATTTTACCCCTACACCTAGAGGTGCACAAAAGCCGGTTAAAAACCGGTTCCGGTTTTTTAAAAACTGGTTTGGGTCCAACCGGTTTCGGTTATAACCGGTCCGGTTTTGGCCGGTTTTTTTCGAAAGAAAATTGAGTTTTCGACCGGTTTTTTCGGTTTTTAAACCGGTTCGCTTCGGTTAATCGGAATAAAAACCGAGATAAAAAACCGGTTCGGTTCGAGATAGAAAACGGGTTATTAAAAAACTGGTTATTAGAAATCCGGTTATTAGAAACCGGTTCCGGTTTTTTTTTCCGGTTTTCCGGTTTTTTAAAAAACCGGTTGTAATGTGCACCTCTACCTACACCTGCCTACTACCCGACCAACAGCCCAATCCAGTAGTCGGCCCACCTAATCGCCCCACCCACCCATCTTAAACCCGCTACTGCATTCCCATTAAATCCACTCCGATACCTGACCCGAGCCGTACTTTCACCTCAATCGCCTTCCGCTGCCGGCTGCCGTACGCCTCTTCACCTCGAACCTCCACAGCCACCACTCATCGCTGCATTGTTATCGCACCCCACCTGCACGATTACTCAGGTATGCCTTTTCTTATTATTATTTTTTTCTGTGTGTTCGACGACCTCTAGGTGCAACTTAAAGGCCGAAATCAATTTTTAATCCTGAAATTGCAATCAACATCTTTGTGGATTACATTTGGTATTAGGGTTCAGGTGGATTTAGGTACTTATATTTTGAAGTTCAGTGACCAAACGTGCTGTGCGATTTTTCAATATCCATGAAATTGATATGATTTTGGTGGTAACATGCTATTGTGATTGTGATAAGCGAATTATATATCATCCACGATTTGGAGATGCTATTGATGTTGAATGAATGCATCTAATTTAACTTTAATTGGATATGCTTCTGCTTTAAATGTTGGCTTTCTACATTATGCTAGATTAAGCTTTGTTGTATGGGGATTACTATGTTTCTTTGAATGGATGTAGGGCTAGATTATGAATCTGGGGTTTTGTTTCAATTTGAATCCTTATGATCTTGAATGGTCAGGTTTTGGTATTTGATTTTATCGTTTCATTTATATATTCTTCATCTAGTCAAGAATACCTACTATTTTTAGATTTCGTGAGATTTCATTGTTTTGGCATGCTTATTGAACTCATGGATGATATGGTTGATTCTTTTATATGGAATCCTGAACTCGTAGAGCCCTTAATCTACTTCTTCCTAGACCCGAAATTTGTATCTAGATGAATTAGAAGTGGTAATTGTCTGTATTTAAATTCCATTACGTCGACTTAATTGATTCAATCATTCAAACAATATCTCATTTGATGACTTGTATCAGGTTGGAAGCTACAAAGGTCAAGATAGGATTGCTGAATTTGGTTTTGAAAATCCAAAATGGGTCGAGAGTAAACTTCTTCAACTCAATGGCGAGGTAATATTATCTTTTCTTACCCTCTTTTTGTTACTAAAAAGCAAACAAATATATTTCGTTATTTACAGAAATAAAAAATTCATTGAGTTTAGAACATTCCACAATGCATGGACCATATACACACACATACATGCATACATACTAGGTTACAAACTCATGTGTTACACGGTTGACAATTAAAGCAAAATGATAGTTGTCTAAGTTTTTTTTAACAACATAATTTATTTATAAAAGAATTGGATCCATCAGGAAGCTGTCCTAAGAACGAAGAGTTACAAAACAAAAGACATGAAAATTATGCATGATCAACTAAAATCTAGCATAATAAGGACATAATAAGAACAATACTAAGCAATCTTGTCAAAGAAATAGCGATTAACTTTGGGTCTCCAGATTGCCATCTTCATTTTAAGCTTTTGGCTTTTACCGTCTTCATTTGTTTGCCATTTTGATTTCATCTATTTTAACAACCTACTTTCCGAATCCAAATATTACAGCAACCAACTTTCAATCTAGTTAAAATACTACCTATTGATAACTGTATTTGTTGGATATAGATTTGGTTACTTAATGTACAACTAACCCAATAAAATAATTAACAAAATTCAATCCACAAAAATAAAAGATTAATATTTTCATTGTTCATTTGTTTAATGATATTGCTTCAAGTTCCTGCATCAACACTCTGTTCCTACATATTGTAGCAGAATTACACAGTGAGTATATGAAATAGAAAATGAAAATAATAGCAATGTAGTTTTGTAATTTAGAAATGAAAGTAATTGCAACATACTAAATAATTAAACAATTACACAGTGAGTATATAAAATGGAAAATGAAAATAATAGCAATGTAGTTTTGTAATTTAGAAATGAAAGTAATTGCAACATACTAAATAATTAAACAATTTCTATCAAAAGAAATATTAATGCTAACATGTTTGAAACTCAATAAATATTTATACTATATATTAATCCACATTATAATAAACAAATTAAGTAAAGAAAACTGTTAGTAACCGATACTTTTAAAAAGAAGCGTTTATTTTGTGTTAAGATTAGCATATCAATTATCCAAAGCACCATGCATTAATAAGATAAAAATTGAAATTGAAAGGCCCAATGTTATTACCAAAAAGAAAGTAAAATGCTAAAATAAACAACTTAATTAACTAAAGTACATTGCTATTTCACATTCATAATAGACTTTTTTTAACTTGTTACATTGCAATGTACTTTCAAAAGAAATTTAACCGGTTACATAACAATGTACTCTCTACATAAAATAGCAATGTACTTTCATTTTCTGCATAAAATAACAATGTATTTTCATTTACTACTTGAAATATCATTGTACGTTCTGTGTGAAATACCAATGAAATAACAGCTTTTTAAGCTTTAAATTTAGCAAATTTAAGCTTTTATATGCCATATCTTTAGCATTGAAATTGTAGGTTTTTTACTTTTAAATGATACTTTTTGAAGATCTTAAATCACATGTATTTTTAAAATTAATTATATAATAAAAAATGAAAATAAATTATACCAACTATTTCGTATTTGATGTGTCACAAAGTTTTTATGCTCTCATCAACCTCAAATATAAATTAAAATTTCAAAAAACAAGAAAAAAACCAAGGTGATTTAAACAATACCAACTGTACAGTATTTTACAGCTTTCTGGACACGTGGGGAAAAGCTCAAACGGTTTAAGATTTGTACTTTTACAACTTTGTTACTGGGTTGCCATTATAACCTTGCGAAATAGTTCAATAGTACTATATGATCAAAGCAGCTTTCCAACACGCTATAACGTGTCTGCCTTTGGTATTTGCTTTGTAACAACATAAAGAAAAAAAAAAAAACTCAATTATGTAATAACAATCCTTTAATCCCACGTGAAAAGAGATTAAAAGAAATAATATTGATATTTGGTTTTATAAATTCATATAATCTACCCATTTTTCACTTTGTTGTTTCGTTTGCTTTTATCACTATGGACCTAATATATTCACAATTGTATCTTTTGTCTTATTATGTTAGGCTTATAAAAATGGTTAATTTGACAACTAATCAGATTTTAATATGCTTTCAAAACCCACCATTAGGAACTACAACATGCTTATAATGGTTGTTGTACCTTGCTCATAATATATGCCTCGTAGATTCCATGAAAAATGTAAAAGTATGTTATTCAATCACTAAACGTTATGATCTATTTAGAATATCCAACAAATATTTATTAAAATTGTAGAAGATTAATAAAAAAAATATTATACTATTACATGCCAAAAGGCATGGCATAGTCTAGTTTAGACTAAAGAGTGCCTAGATACTAGGGGTGCAAACGAGTCGAGCCGAGCCTGACTAAGCTCGGCTCAGGCTCGGCAAGAAATATACAGGGCTCGGCTCGGCTCGTTACGAGCTTTATGGTCCTAAGGTCGACTTGGGCTAGGGCTAGGCTCGTTTATTTCTTGACAAGCCTAAACGAGCTTAAGTTTGACTCAAGCTCGTTAAGAAGCTCATTTACTCTAATGTAGGAAAATAACTACTTAATTTATATGACTAAATATGTTTTAATTTTAATTTACATAAAGATAAAACAAAAATTATATTATATATAGGCTTGGTTAGGGCTCGCGAGCCTAATCGAGCTTGGTGACACAGGCTCGGCTCGAACTCGTTTAACAAACTAGCCTTATATTAAGCTCGAGCTCGGTTCGGGATCGTTTAAAATCGGTCTCAAGCAAAGCTTTTAACGAGCCGGTCCCGGGTAGCTCACGAGCCGGCTCGGCTCATTTGCACCCCTACTAGATACATACAATAGCCTCTGTAGCGATTTCTAAAGAATATAATGTGCATAATAAATCTCTATTAGCAAAAAATATTTCATTGCACTTATACCTTGTATTCATTTTGTAAGTTCAAATAGACCTCAAAACATGTTGGAAGTTTTGTTCGTCCAACCATCTTTATTCAAAATTAATAACTTTAATCCTTTTCTACTATTCACTCTCGATAAATCAACATATAATTAGTCGTGTATGAAAACTGGTTGCCTCATAAACAACCCAACCTTTGATAATAATTGTCTTTGACTTTTGTTTATGGTCATAGCAAAACAAATAGAAATCAGAAATTGTCTTCTTTTGAATTTGAATGAGATCTTTTTGTCGGTAGGTGTCAATGACATTCTTGTGATAAAAGTTCGATGCCTGATATTATTCCCAACTGCTTCTATGACTCGATTACCCAATGATATGATACGACCAGGGGGTCCGTCGCGTCACGAGGGTGCGGCTGAGTGCTGCTTTTGGTCGGCCACTTGTCTGGTCAGTGCGTTGTGTTGGTAGTCTCGCGATCAAAAAGTTGGTATTGTCGCGTCCAAGGTCTTCGCGACCAAAAAGTTGGTGTTGTCGCGTTGGTAGCTTCGCGTCGCGACCAATGATACCGTCGCGTCGCGAGTGCTGTACGGTCTGGATCCTTGTGTTTTGCTTCTCTTCACGTCGCGACACAGGGTCTGTCAAGTCGCGATTGCTGTATCTTTTATGAGTTTTTCGCCTTTTTACTCTTCGGTTTGGAGCATCACTTCCTCGGGTTTGATTGTTTTATTATAGTTTCTTGGGTCTTGTTCCTGAAAATAAGCCATAAAAGTTAACACACAAATCCCTCGTGTTTTCCTCACACCAGCAGCTCCGAAGAACTCTATTCAAGTTAAACATGAATCGTAACTCATGTTTAGCCACCTGTTAATATAAGCCTGTTTTGATGTTGAGCTTATCAGGATTTCCTATGGTAAATACCATAGTTCTGGCAGATTTGCATCTGCAACACAGCAGTGGGCTGTGATGTGCAGTGTATGAACAAATGAGATATTCTCTCGTTAGCTTGCAATTTTAGTGAGGATGTCTGGGAACGAAAGACAAATTAATCATGATTCTTTTAAGAGAAATAATGATATCTTAATAGGCTTTCCCCATGATTTGTGAGATGTTTTCTATATGAAAACAAATGGCTGGCTTGGGCTAGTAGTGACCCGACAGTAGATCTATTATCAACGCCAGACTTTTAGGAGTCTGTGGTGTGCATCAGGAGCTGCCGTTGGAATGTGAGCTTTTGCCTGGATATTGAGTGAAAACATGCATTTAGATGAGAAATATGATCTATTTGGTTAACAGACGAGGTAGGTTAGACGGGTCTGTCTGAACCATATCTGTTATAAAGAGCATTTTGCATGTTTTAAGGCGGTTTTTGAGATTCTTCATGTTGCACAAAAATACAGTTTTTGTGTGCCTCTGAGCGTGTTAATGCGATAAAACAGTCTTTTAATGATAGTGTTTTATTGTAAAAATAAAACACTATCAGAAAGCGAAAATGGGAACCAAGAAAATTAGTATTTCTAATAGGTAGAATTCATTCTGTTTCTCCTAAACTTGTTGAAGCATATTTTCTAAAGATACTTTTAAACAATATTAATGGTCCAAAATCTTTTGAAAAAATTTGGATACTAATGTACAACTTTTAGAGATGCATGTTTTGCTGTAGGTCTTTTATACGATGATAGGGAATTCACTGATGCAATAAAGAATAAAGTCATTTGGCTTCTGGTTTCTATCTACGATCATTATTTGCAACGATGTTAATCTCTAATTCTTTGGCTAGACCTAATTTTGTTTGGGAATACTTTTAAGATGGAATCCTGTACAATCAACGAAATCGATTGAAGTCTCCAAGTATTTTTGTGTGTGTGTGTGTGTGTGTGTATATATATATATATATATATATATATATATATATATATATATATATATATATATATATATATATATATATATATATATCAAAGAATCGTTAGTCAACAAAACGAATTTGAGGAACTTATTTATTCATTAACAACGAGCTATTTTTGATGTTGTCATATGAGTGCAATTACAATTAATAAAGGTGGTTTGTTTATGGTTTTGGTAGAATTGGTAAAACATCAATTATTATCATTGTTTCGAGTAGAAGAGAAGGAATATCTTAGCTCAGATACACTTTGTCTGTCAGAATTTATTTAAGATCAATTTGATGGGAGTTTATACTCACCTGATGTTCTAAATGGTGTTAGACTCTCGGGATTGTTTAATCATAAGCTAATTTTAAAAGTCTGTGTAAGGAAGCTTACAAATATCAAGTATAGTTTACTTGTGGAGCTTGGACTACAGGTGAGTATCTTTACATAGTTTTCGTTGTTGTGTTGTTGTATGTTATGTATAAATATAGAAATGCTACTATGTTGTGTGTATATATGTACTATGGTAATGTTAAATTAAATACTTTAATGAAAAGTAGTGTGATTGATATTGAAAGGTGATACATGTGTAAATCTAGAAGTAGTTAACTCTAAGTACTAGTAGTATAATCTTTGTTGACTATATTTATACTTGGTGTGTGTTATATGATGTTCTATTAGTTGCGTAATGACTACATTGCAACTAAATGGTGTTTTATTAGTTGCATAATGACTACATTGCAACTAGATGGTGTAACTCAAGATTGGTGATAATTTGGTGTATCCAACGGTTGGTGAAAGATTTTGGGTTTTTGAAAAACCCAAGATCCCTCGGTGAAGGTTATTATATTGGTGATAGCTCGTACAGGAGTTACGTTGTATACCGGTTGAACTTGGTGTTATTATACTATATATACTAGGTTATAAACCCGTGTGTTACACGGTTGAGAAATTAAAAAAAACATGTATACAAAAAAAAAACATTTTATTTGTATAAGTATGATGTTGTTAATGAGCTTTTTTGCAAAGTTTAATTAATCATCATCAATGCTAAAATCAATATTTTTTCCAAAAAAATGTAAAAGAAATATAAATTATCCAGATCATCTAAACATATTTCGAAAAAAGTCATTTTTTCAAAGTACGATGCTATTATGGAACTTTTTTTGCAAAGTTCAATAAACCAATATTGTTTCCCAAAAAAATATCCTATAAATGAACTATAACGTAAAAGAAATGAAACATTTCCGGATCATCAAAAAAGATTCCAAAAAAATACATTTTTTCAAAATACGGTGCTATTAATTAGCATTTTTGCAAAAGTTTAATGCTAATTTTTCAATAAATATGTCCTATAAATGAACCTCAATGTAAAAGAAATGAAACTTTTCCAGATTATCTAAAAAAATCCGAAAAAAGTCATTTTTTCAAAGTACGATGTTATTAATAAATTTTGTTGGAAAGTTTAATGCTTAAATCAAATTTTTTTCCCCAGAAGAATGTCATTTAAATGAGCTTTAATTACGTTAAACAACACTTGTCGCAAGGTTTGACCCACATAAGTAGGTTGTTAACATAAACCAAAGTGACCCTTTTGTTTATTCTTACACTAGTTTAAAGCCCGTGTAACACACGGATGATGATTAATTAAAGTATTATAATAAAAAAATGTTTGATTTTATATAATTAGCAAGAAAATATTTTTAAATCAGTTAATTTAATATATATATATATATATATATATATATATATATATATATATATATATATATATATATATATATATATATATATATATATATATATATATCCCACTCATGGGTTTTCGTCATTGTAGTTCTAAAAAAAAAGAAGAAATGGATAAACACAAATAAATGCAATAAAATAACATTAGAAAGAGAAAAGGAAAAAAATATTTAAAAGCAAAAGATAATCATAACAAACATTCGTCATTCTAGTTCCAAAAAAAACAGAAGAAATGGATAAACACAGATAAATGCAACAAAATAATTTCTATATTTTATGATATTTTTTAAATCAATGGTATATTTTAATAAAAAAAATAGTTCGTTTGCGAACGATTTTAGTGTTTAGATAGTATGTGATTCAAAAGGATATTGATTTGTAGTAATTAGTAAATAAATAATCTAAAAAAAAATCATATTGATGTCTACCCAATGCTGTGTTTTTATACCAACTTATGCAACGAAGTATAATCCGTATCAGTTTTGTAAATTGGTGAAAAATATTTCTTTATTATAAAATATTTAAATGTTTATCTCAATTAAATATTTTATCTCATATTGTTGGCTGATTTATTAATTGAGAATGTATATAAAAATGACAAGTGGCTGAATGAGTTTAAAATAGTGTCAAGTGGCACAAACATGCCTCCTTTATTAGTATGTATAGATTGGTCATTTCATTTTTGTTGAAACCAAATTTACGGGGCTTGGACATTCAGCTGCAAGGAAAACAACTTGTAATATCTACTTCATAGCCACTTGATCTTTTTTTTTTTTTTTTTTTTTTTTTGATAACCGAGGACCCCACCCGACCCATCCTTTGGATGACCCTGATGAAGCAACCTCGGGGCCCACGCACACCTGGCAGCAGGGTGGTCCGGGTCAATCACCTACGGGGGTAGAGAGGTGGCCAGTGGTCATCCCCTGATTGAAACCTAACACTCCCTATGGGGAAAGGGAGGGAGTGGGATTAGAACTTGGAACCTCTTTATGGGGGAAGAGAAAGAGTCCAAAGCCTTATCCACTAGGCCACTGAGTAAAAGTTTATTGGTTTAACAGTGCACTTTGTTTTTACCCCTAATGTATTAAACTTTTCAATATACGATGGTAATAAGAAAAAAGGTCGAAACTATAATAGTATGATAGTATAATGCTATGATTGGGTACTTTGTTTGAAGTACGATGCCTTAATAGGAACTTTAGTAGAATACAATGTAGTAATAAGAAAAAAAGAAAGTAGGAGCCTATAATTTGCAAATCTTACACCATCTGACAGAAAAGCAACTGAAACGGTTTAGAGCAATATACAACACAATGGATCGACTTGGAAAATGGAAAGATTTGTACAAGTTATACGTTTCGTCACCACTTTGTGGAAAGGCCTTAGGTATGAATATGTTAGATACATGTGACTCGATTGCTGAAATAGTATCTCTCCCCCAAAAAGCATGTTTTTTTTGTACCGACGCACAAAGAAAATATTTTGTTGCGAATGAACAAGATATTGAGGAATTGTCCATACGTAAAATCATAATTATTGATACGAGACTTTTCCACATAAAAGGGGAATCTTTTGTTACAATAGAAGCAGAAGTGATGTGGATTATTCAAGAATCAAAGTTGATTTGCTTAATAAAAAGATCTCAATGAACTTCTATGAAATGATTTCACGGGATTCAGCCAATTGTATTGATTGTGGAATATCATTGAGAAATAGGAATCCGTGTTATCAAAGGATTTCCTGCGATTATTTCTAGTATGGAATGAGTCAATCATCCACTTTGGTAGACTAATTGTTCTAGGTATTCTCTCTCAACGTCTTTATCAGAATATTTTTGCTTCTCAAAGAATAGAATATAGAATTTCAAATAACTGTTAAATATTATAGAAGATAACGATTAAAAGGGTTTCTTTTAGAATTTTTATAAATTTAGAAAAAGGATTAAATTAAAAAAGGGATGCAAGTACAATAAACTAACGTTTAGTAATCCAACCCAGAAAATTTTATCCTATTTATTGTGTATTGTTTTGGTGGCATGGCCGAGTGGTAAGGCGGGGGACTGCAAATCCTTTTTCCCCGGTTCAAATCCGGGTGCCGCCTCATCAACAAACATACATATTAGTGATGGAAACATGGCTGGAAAATCGGTGGGAAATGTATCCTCGAACCACTCCTCGTTAATCTCTGAAGGGTTTGAGTATAGAATCCACCTCCGTTATGGGGGGACCATTTATGTATCTGTTTAGTAAAAGATTATCAGAGCATAAAATTTGTGATCTCGAATGAGCAAACAAAGGATTAAACATCTGTATAAAAAAAATAAGAATAACTAACATTTGTAAATGAGTTTTTATTGTTTAAGATTAACAAATATCAAGATATTTACAAAACTAATGAAATATTGAATATCATTTTTTACATACGTAAACTTACAAAGAAAAGTAACAAATTAATAATGAGCTTCATGATTATAATATCAAATGGCATTACAAGTTTACAACAACAATTTCACTAATTGCAATTTTCCTAGTGTTGAAAACTACATTAATATAAACTATCAAAACACCATACTTGAAATAAACATATTGTTGTAAATTTGAGAGTCACTATTTTTTTCAAAATTCAAAATTTAATCATATCATTATATCACTTTGGATATTTTAATAGAGTATTTATTCTATGTTATTTTTATCGATAACAATTTTAGTGCTCTTTATCATTGAAAAATCAAGTCATTTGATTTTAAAATTTAAAATACAGTTTTAGTCAAAAGATATAAATACTTAAAAAAATCTAAGTATTATAAAAAATTAATAAATAGTTTAATCCCATTTGCACAATTAGCATATCAATATGAAATCACTTAGCATGAACAAAGTCTTACATGTTCATATTACATAAGTAATATGTAAACATAAAAGAATACAAATTGAGTACTTTATCAAGAGGATATTGTACCTTTTGGTTTTCACCAATGTATTTGCATCTACATCTTTTTTATGTATGACATAGCATCCTCATGGATTGATGACCATACTAAGAGATTCTTCCTTGGTTTATGATTTAACCTACAAGAAAATATATATTTTCATCTATATTCTGTAATCAACCTTCTATATACAATTTATAGTTGAACATACACTTCCAGTTAAAATCGTATTGGCTTTAACCCTTTTTATCTACACACAACCAAGTCAACTCGGTTTACCTGAGTAAACGTTATGAATTGACACTACAAAAAATTGGGTATCTAGTTGCTGTCACCTCATCATTTTGACAAATTTCCAAAATAAGAATAAAATTAGATTTCCATGTACTGATGCACACTATTACAAAAACCCCCAACGTAGGAAACTTGATGGCACTCAATTTCTTATACAAGTTAAGGAGATTTAATACCAATGATAATTTTTAGCACCCAACCTTCGTAACATTACATAAGGGATTAAAGTCAATGAGATTCACATCAAGAGTTATCGTTAAATAGAACAAACCTTAAAACACATAAAAATATACAAAACAACCATAAAGCATAAAACAAAAAATTAGTTCCTAGGAAATAAAACCTGGTAAATGATCTGAGATCCAAGTTTTTATTCTCAAAACTTGGTCATCTCAATTCTCAAGGCTTTGTCATCTCTTTGTCTTTTATTGCAATAAGAGGGGAAATCAAAAGTAAAAGTCATGGGAAACCAAAAGAAAACAATAATCGCATGGAAATCAAAAACCAACAACCAAAAACAAAATTGATTGAAATGACATGGATGATACTTATTGGATCAAACCTGTAATGTTCTATAAGGATCTGAACTTCATCTTTTTGGTACTTAACCACTGTTGGTTCTATATTTGAACAAGACTCTTCATCCCTTTTTACTTTTTACTGAGACATTTCCTCAAACACTTTATCTACATACTTATATAATAGATTTCAATTTGGAAAAGCTTTAAAAATAAACGCAGTACTAACATATATAAGAAGAAAAACAATCACATTATTAGTACATGTATAATTTCAATCAACTTACACAAGTTAATAAGAAACACAGAAGAAGAAGAATATAAAAAAAATCGTGTGTTCAAACCTTGATCTGCAAAATACCAATGTAAAACTTGAAACGCTTCTTGGAGCTGTGTATGATTTCCACAATGCGGAAGTCATATATATAAGAAAAACAAACACTACACATTCATAGCCAGGATCCAGGATTACATCCAATTCGAAAAAAAATTATAGCATAAAAGAGAATCAATAGAACTCATATATTTGTCGTTCACGAATTTCATTAGTTCCACATAAAAACCGTCTTAAAAACGAAATCGAAATAGCATAAATAGAAGGGAGAAGGAAAATTCTAAAAAAGGGCACGTGTGTGTTGTGGGTTGTTACATGTTGCGAGATTGTGATGCAAGACCAGAGAATGAGAGCCTGTAAAACAATCGTACAATACGACAATAGCTTCGAGTTGATTGAACCCCTAGTCCATTCGATTGACAACCAAAGAAGAGTTTACGATGGCGGTGCTCTTAAGAGAAAGAAATTGAGCGTGCTAGTCGTTAGAAAAGCATGGAAGTGGTGTTTTACTGGAACAGGATGGGTTCATCCGGGTATGGAAACGTTTTTGAATCACCTGATTTATCGGAGATTGTTTAAAAAATATTATCAATATGAATTTTGCTGATTTTTTTGGGATACATTCAGACTTTGTTTTGAGCGGGAAAGCAAATAGAGAGTGACCTAAAACATGCCATGTGGCAAAATATAGCTCTAAAAAATTGTCATGTGGCATCTAAGGGTTTCTTTTATTATAGGAGATGTTGTTGATGTTTGATATTCAGGTGACAACCAAGGGGTGGAAACTAAAGTTGTTGTCAGACTTATTGAAATCCATTGTTGAACTTTGCATTGCTATAGTAGAGTTATTAACTAAGCTTTTAAGCCGCTTATGTTGTTCAGTTGTGGTGTCTTTGCAGGATTTAGGAGTAGTAACGAGCGGATTGATCGTGGAACGATCTTGAAGGTATCCACTTACCGCTTCCAAGGCATCGAGTATCATGTTTTATAATATCAAATTTGTTTTAATTGCTAAAATGTTTGTATATACTCGATGTCGGATTATGCGCGTTACAATCAACATAACCCTTAAGTTTTTTATAGGCTAGGAGATGAAGCATTTGTTTACTCCATAGAATATAATTTTGTTGATGAAAGTTTTATTGTGAGCATAGGAAAAATAGTTGAGATAGAAATAGGGGAGTCGGTGGCATCTGTGGAGTCGCCAGCCTTAATGACGAAGAAGAAAAGAGGCGGCGAGGAAACTAGGCTAATACCATATTATGTTTTATAAATAATCACCGTAATTTGGTGAGTTGTGTATTGATCAATATATAACGTAAAAAATACAACAAACTTCTTATAATACAGGAAATACACAATCAGATTCTATAAAACTAAGATTCTTTATAATCATTCCTATTACTTAAGAAGATAAGTTTGATACCACAATTGATGTTTTAATCCACCTTAAGTTATAGTAGCTACTTCATAAATTATCACATTGAGAAGAAATTTGGAGAATTAATTTATTGATAGGATCTTACAATCCTGATCTTACAAAACATAAAACGACCTTAACTAAAAGCTCGATATTGACAACCTTAATTAAACCATTTATCTTTTAGAGTAAATTACACCATTGGTTATGTGGTTTGTCCCAGGTTACACTTATGGTCCAAGTATTGAGATGTTAATGTGGATGGTTCCTATGGTTTCCAAAAGTTGCACTAGTGGTCCCTAAGGCAGTTACCGTCTATAGTGCTACATTAAGTGTCTGTTAAATGACGAAATTACCCTTGTATTGTCTTATTCTTATTTTTTTTCCTTATTCTTATTTTTATTTTAATATTTAAATAAATCACCCACCACCAACCACCAACACCAACACCATCATATCACCCTACCACCACCACCCACCTGCCACACGACAATCTTCACTAGAAAACATGTGTGTTAATTGTTTGTTATACATTGAGGAAGATTTTAGAGAGGTGGAGAGATATTGCAAATTATTTAGAGACTACACTTTTCTCAACCAGTTATATGGTATAATTTGAATATGCTCACTTAAAAGTCTCAACACATTTGATTATTTGAATGGTTGAACCCGTAATTGGGATGTTGCATCCTCACAATTCAACTTTATCCGGTGAAACAAAGCCAGAATAATATGAAAACTAGGCGAGTACCCGCGCGTTGCGCATGAATAAATTATGTTATTTTTTCACTTTAAATATTGAACTGATTTACTGAAACCTAATTTGATGAAATACAAAAATAAAAATATAAAAATATCATATATTTTTTAAGTTTTTGTAATCTAATTGTTGAATGTTAGCTATCAATATAATTGTTAACCATTATTTATATTTTTATATAGACGTAATTATATAATATTTGATAAAATTATTATTTAACTAAAAGTTTAACATCTCGACTATTACTAAAATGGAAGCTTAAGAAACCTTTTTGTATATTTACAATATTTTATAGTTTTTATTAAAAATATGTAATTTGCATTGAACCTTATTAAAATAATATTTATTCTGGTATATATATTTAGTATGAAATAACTTATAAAATGATGTTCTAATGTTTTTTGATGAAAAAATCACTGGTTTAATCAATTTAATTAGTGAAAATTGGTTAATTGTACTAAGCAACATATTTAATAAAATTTGGTTAATTGAATAAAATTAAATATTTGAATTAAGTTGAGTCATGTATAAACAAAATATTTTTCTTCTTCTTCAATAGGTAGACATGACTCGCATTTATCTCCTCCAGGAAATCGAACATGATTATTCTTGTTAAAACATGAACAACAAAATTGTTTGAACTCTAATATATATTTTATTAATTTCTTTAGTTTACTAAGACGTTTGTGAAATATGATGATTTTAGTTTCTTGTTTTAGAAGATCTTATGTATTATATTATTGTGATTATAAATATAAGTATGAAGGTTGAGTTTGAAATTCTAAGTGTTACTCTTATTCTTTTTTATAATTTATAGATAATAAATAATGCACAAACTTTCTTTTACATATTTTTGCAAATTTCTATTCTGTTTTTTCGTGTATTTGTATTACAGTTTTATTAAAGAATTTAATTGAAAAATATGCAGTTTTGCATTGAATATAACATTTTAAGTGAAACATATTTATATTTTTAGCTTATAGAAAATAAATAGGAAATGAGACATTTACTGGTTTTCTATATATTATAGTGATTTTATTGGGTTTTCTGGTGTATTTGCATTTATATTTTGTAAAAAGAATATTAATTGAAAATATGCAACTTTTTAATGAATCTAACATTTTTGAAGAAAAAAACACATTCAATAGTCTAAACATTAAAAGATGATGAGTACAGGCATAAAAAATGAAGTGTTTTAACTTTTAAGCGTCTAATAATTTCGTGAAAACCACAAACATTAAGAAATGTCAAATTAGAATCAATTTTTATAAAACCACATATATCTATCAAAATTTATAGAAGACTAATATCTAGGTAGATGTTTCATTTTATTTACATGTATCTCACATAAATAGACCATTTAGTACTCATTATTAAAAAGTATTTGAAAAGTTATGTAAGTTTCAAATAATATGGTTGAAGGAAAATGATCTCTTTATATATATATATATATATATATATATATATATATATATATATATATATATATATATATATATATATATATATATATATATATATATATTTGTGTGTGTGTGTGTCTATATATATATATATATATATATATATATATATATATATATATATATATATATATATATATATATATATATATATATATATATATGTATGTATATATATAATTGTTTCTTAATTAAATAAAAATAATAATATGATATTTTCTCTCTTTGAATTTTGTATTACAATTTATTTCTAATAAATCAACCATTTTATAAATATAATATTTTTTATGATAAGCATATTGTTAAAATATTACGTCAAAAACCTCAAAACCCACTATTAAAAACTTAATTATAATCATCTAATATTGTTTATATTATTTACATAAAATAAATTATATACAACTATGTGTTATTATATCAAATCTGATTATTTATGTTTGTATTAGTATGATTACCAAACTCTTCAAATTCTAACTAATATTTATTTATAATTAAATAATGCAACTCAAGAGGCTTTCTTACTTATGATAGTTAATGGATATTTATGACTTAATTAAGCATGATTAAAATATTCCAATTGTAATTAGTCAACTATATAAATAATATGATAATCTAATTCTAACATTATATTACATTGGAATTTCGTATGAGAATAAAATCAATAATATGATATCTTTAATTTTTGGAATTTGCAACACAACTAATTGTTTTAATAAATCAACAACCTTTTATACATGTCCTCAACTCTTTTTTATCATTCATTTCTTTTTTATCATTCTTTCAAGTTATTATTTTATTTTGTAATTAATATATATTATTCACATCAAGTTGAAATTACAAATTTTCAATGAAAATACATATAAAAATATAATAAACAAATGGTTATTAATTTGTTTTGCAATTACTATTGATTGCACAATACAACATTTCAACATGAATATTTTGTTTGTGTTTCTACTCAATAAAATAAAAACGTTGATTGTATTATAATATGTTTGTTAAAAAATACAAAATCCTATTAAGTTATTATTATATAATAAAAACATGAATTGAGACTTATCAATATTCAAAACATAAATATATATATATATATATATATATATATATATATATATATATATATATATATATATATATATATATATATATATATATATATATATATATATATATATATATATATATATATGCTCCAAGCCATAAAGAAAGTAAAAAAGAATAAAGATGTACAAAGAATGAAGTTAAACCACTTGCTTCAATTTTATCATAGATATACATGCGGAATCCTCCTGGAGCTCGTTTGATTTCATTCTCCAGTTGGCTTCCAAACTCCATGCAACCCAACCGATGAATCTTTATGCATGTTTAATGCAAATTCAAATGATTGTCATCGAGTTTGATTCTTTGCGAGATCTATAATGGGATCCTTCACATGAACATGTGGGCAACAATAAGAACTTGATAGCTTCGGCTAATTATAGTTCTTGAAATGTTATCACTCATATTATACACATGTCATGGATCTAACATACTTGAAAGAGAATAAAAGATGGTTTGAGTAACCAAGTGTGTAAATAGTGTTCTTATATAGGCACAACATATTAATTAACAAAGACATTAAATAGTATAAGTTGAAAAATCTTGGAGGTTTCAAATGAATATGATGCAAGTATTTGAGTTATCTTGATCCACATTCATGAATGGCCTCTATTATAAGAGTTATATAGATATAGATATAGATATAGAATATAGATATAGATATAGATATAGATATAGATATAGATATAGATATAGATTTAACAACAAATAGTTCATCAAAAGTAATTTTTAATTCATATCAAAATGTTGAATGTACATTCTTAATTAGCTATCAATTCTCATTTCCACGCTGTCCAATAAACAAATTTGCCATGATAATTAAAAAAAAGAAGCATAAATGGGTTTATGGTGTAATTCTCTAAAAGGAATAAAGAGTGGACTTTAATCGGGCGCTTAGTGTTCCCAACACTTACTCTATCTTTGATGCACACAAGATGCATCGAAGCCGCCATATTGCTCTCTGCAAATTTCTCAGCAGATACCCTTTTCGAACATCTTCAAAACCGACATCCCTAATTCCTTTCAAAACAATCATGAAAAAACAGGCCACCCCTTTTCAAACCCGACTACTTTCCCACCTTCAAAATCTAGTTTTTAGAAAACCTCATACACCCGATTCAAGATCTCTCAGACGTATAATGTTGAAACTGATAAATTCGCCTTCAGCATCTCATGATGGAGCTTGAGGGCTTTGTCGCTGTTTTTGGTGTCAACGTGTATTCTTATTAATGGTGGCGTCGAGGAATATTGTAGTGGAGACTGGGCGGGGAAGCCTTCGAACTCGTCTTCATCCTAGTAATTAAACGATGATGGTGTCGTGGAGGGTTTACCAGGAAGATCGTAATCAGACGGGATGGACGAATCTTCGGAGGTTAGAAGGAGAGCGGTGGACGGCAGAGGAGAAGAAGGGCGGCAACGATCGTCGGAAAGAGGTCCCAGATGAGCGGGAGAGAGATCTGGTTAGTTGTCATGGTGATGTCGATAGGGACTGTTAGGGATTTAGGTTTTAAGCTTCTTTAACGCTGCGTTCTTGTGTCAAAAATTGAAAGAAAAGAAAGGGAAGGGAGGTGAAAGGAAGGGAAGGGAAGGAAGGTTAAGGAAAGGGGGAAGAAAAGGAAGTGAATGAGAGGAGATTGAATCCCTTCCCAATCAGCCCATAATTGGGCAGATTGTATCTACGCCTGAATCAAGTATCATTTCCTTCCCCTCCCTTTCCTTTATCTCCTTAAAAAAAAAAACTCAAGAACACCCTAATCCTTTCTTTTCTTTCCTTACAAAAACTCAAGAACACATATTCCCCTCCCTTTCTTCCCATTTCTTTCGTTAAGTAAACTGGAGAACAGAGCGTAAGAGTTTTACAAAAATGGTCACTGAAAAAGAAAATAGATGACAAAATAACATAAATGACAAAAATGGGTTGTTTCGTCTTTTAACAAACACTTAACGGAACATTAGAAACGGTAACGACATCAGGGACTACCGGTGTAATTTTTAGAAACCACATGGACTATCTACATCAACTATTCAATACTTGGACCAAAACCGTAACATTGAACAAACCATATGGACCAATGGTGTAATTTACTCTTTTTCCTATGACATCTCTTTGTACTTTTTTTGGGCAAAACCGACTTGCCGGAGGTTCTCTTGCCAAAAGCATGCCTTCATTTGATGCCTAGTGACCTTATTTTATGGACGCAGTAACGTTCGGCATCATCGTCGGGATAATAATCCTTTTCTTTATCATCGTGTGCTTCATTACCATCGAAGGCACCTGCAAGCGCCGGTCTTCTTGAAATCCCATGCCCACAGCCTAACACACTTTGAATCTGGAAACCCCCTAAAAAACAGAACAAACCCTTCCCAAAATCCAATTCAACAACCCGATATACAATGGTGCTTCATCAATTTAAAAAGCGGATCTGCAGTTTACTGCTAATCGTAGTTTTGACGGTAGGGTTAAATTTTGAAGCGAGTTTCGGGCAACAGTGCCAGCACTCTAGTGAGCCGGCGATCCATGAATCTCATGACCATCATCATAACTGTGACCACTCGCATGATCATCACCACCATCATCACTCGCATGAGCAACACCATCATCATCACGATTTGGGGAGGAAAAAGTTGCCGGAAGAACTGGCGGAAGAGGATGATCTTAGGTTAGAATATGTGTCCCACCACGATCATGACCATGATCATCATCACGGAGGCGATTCAGAGCTATCTGGTGTTGGTAATGTTACTTTGATACTTACAACGTTTGAAATTCTACCTCTATGTTTACCTATCCTTGCGTCTGTTCCTTCACTTTCTGGATATTTTGAAGATTAATAACACATGTTAGCATTTCCTGACAAACTTTATTACATTCAATCATCTATTGGCACTCACAAGTAACTTATGTTCTTGCACTTTGTTAGGGCTTTGGATTCATGCAATGGGGTGTTCACTGTTGGTGAGTTTGGCTTCTCTTATTTGCCTGATTCTACTCCCTTTGATATTCTGTAAGTGAATTAACCATCAAGTTTGCTTTTCATTGTATTGCCTATAATTTCAATTTCTTTTTCAATCAAACATAAACTTCTTAAACTTCATGCAGTTCAAGGAAAACCATCAAAGGCATTTGTTGATGCACTTGCTGTATTCGGGGTTAGTTTCGTCATCTTGCTCTTACACATGTTAACTTTCCAATTTCTAGACCGTATAAATCTTTATCCATTTAACTTTTGCAGGCGGGAGCTATGCTTGGTGATGCTTTTCTTCATCAATTGCCACATGCATTTGGTATTATGAAACATGAAAGCTTTATATATTCTTGATTAATGTACAATTTTTATTAAATAGTTAAATGTATTTATCAGGTGGCGGACATTCTCATTCACATGATAACCATGTAGACGATCATTCCCATTCCGATTCCCATTCCCATTCCCATTCTCATGCCCATTCCATTGAAGATCTGTCAGTTGGATTATCCATTTTGTGTAAGTGATAATGTAATTCAAACACCTCTTTATTCAAGTTGTCATCAAATCTTGAAATGTTCAAGCTTTGTTTTTTGTTTTTATTTTACTACAGTTGGAATCGTTGTTTTTCTTCTTGTGGAAAAGATTGTAAGGTATGTTGAAGAACGGTCAAGAGGAGTTAATTCATGGGGTCATGGTCATCATCATCACCATCACCATAAAAAGAACGAATCATCACATGATGTCAAAAACACATCAGAAACATCATCTGATAAATCTTTAAAAACAGAAACACAAAATGAATCTTCTGTTGTCCGCAAGGTAAGTAACTATCATACTAATCATTATAAAAATATAAAAGATCAATATTTATTGTTACTTATATCTTTAGTAAATTTCACTTTACAGAGAAACATAAGTAGTAGTAATGGTGACAAAATCGATTCAGTTACTGAAAATGAACCAAAAAGTGATACAAATTCCATGATAGGGACTGAAGATGTACAGTCATCAAGTCTCGTGTTTGGTTATCTTAATTTGTTCTCTGATGGTGTTGTACGTGCTTCTTAACCTTTTTTTTTTTTTCAAATTTCAAATATAATAAAACCTTAAATTAACCAAAATAAAATAAAATGCAGCACAATTTCACAGATGGAATGGCTTTAGGAAGTGCTTTTCTTTTATACGGGTCGGTTGGTGGGTGGTCAAGAACACTTTTTCTACTTGCACACGAGCTTCCTCAAGAGGTATGAAAATCAAAATCTTTTTTTTTTTATTAATTTATTGTCATTAAAACATTTAATTTGTTAAATGTTACAGATAGGTGATTTTGGGATCTTGGTGAGGTCTGGTTTTGGTGTATTTAAAGCCCTGTTTTTCAATTTCCTTTCTGCATTGGTGGCATTAGCAGGAACTGCATTGGTTAGTTACTATTTTTAATTAATAAGAAAAAAAAATATTTTTTTAAAATAATATCATTGTGACAATGAGAGTGTATATTATATTAGGCACTGTTGTGGGGACAAGATCCAGGGCAGTCATCTTTAATTGAGGTAATATTGTTATGGTGATTTGTGAAATGGATTGATTAGGGGAATTTTGTGAAATGAAATTAATTAACATTTTGGATTTTATAAATTGAACAGGGATTTACAGCAGGTGGGTTTATATATATAGCAGTGGGAGTGATGGCAGAAATGAACAATGGGAGCTCTTCATTGAAAACTAGTGTGATACAGTTAACTTCTTTAGTAATGGGAATGTCTGTTGCCCTTTTTATATCTCTTATTGAATGAACAATTTTTATTTTAAAATTTAAAGTTAGAGAGAGATGAATAGTGACTAGCTTGTTTTTCTTGATAACATAATCGGTCATTTGGACAGAGTAGTTATCTCTCATGATTCCGTTTTTTTATTATTAAAAATGATGTGATGATGAAAATATTAGTGTAACTAACACGCACTTCCTTAGTAAGAGTCTGAAATTTTCATTCATCAAGGCCTAAGATGTGGTCAGGCTCGTGTAAATGTGCAGTGTCTGTGCTTTCCATTGAGTCAACCTTGATTTGAATTTTTTGATCACAAGTGTCTAGTTCCTATTGAGGTTCACGTTTGTGCCAATAGGAACACCCAAGCAGGTGAAACGAAATGAAGCCCGTTTAGTAGTGTAAGATTTGGGCCATGTTTGCCTTTTCAATCTCCGAAACTCCCAAACCATATATCTTGCTTTGCCAGGTTTATTTTGAGTTCAGAAGAGAGAGAGAGAGAGAGAGAGAGAGAGAGAGAGAGAGAGAGAGAGAGAGAGAGAGAGAAGTAGTGCAAGATCTGCAAAGCTTGCCTATGACCATATCCCAAGAAATATGACGTCATCTTCGTAGAATATGTGTGATAGGACAGGGTCGTTTTTGGGTGTTTTGATATTGTGGAAAGCGGTAGAATGTGTCGTTGCAACCATCGTAGCATTGAAGCTTTCCATTGCAATGATAAAAAGGATGATAGGGGTCCTTTTGACGAACCCCTCTTTAAAGTAGGAACTCATTTGTAGGGGATCCATTAATTGATTAATACCGAGAAGCGGGCTGATGTGAGGCAATTGTGAGTGAACCAAACCCCATTTGGGCCATTGTATCATCTAGAAAATCCCAGTTAAGATAGTTAAGATCTTTCTTAAAGTCTACTTTGAAAAAGAACATTTGTTTTTTCTCCATCTTGGCCCACTTGTAGATTTCATTCATGATGAGAGGTCCATCTAGGGTGAATCTTCTAGGTACATAGGCAGTTCGGACATCGCTGATAATGGGGCCGATCACTTTTTGAGTCTTAGTGCAAGAACCTTTGCAATTACTTTATAAATCGCACCAAGCAAACTGATGGGTCTAAATTCTTTGAGGTAGAGCGGGTCTTTTATTTTGGGGTTGAGTGAAATGAAAGATGAATTACAACCCTGATTGATGGTACCATCGGAATGGAATTCAGATAATATCTAAACGAAGTCTTTTCCCATTTGGTGCCTAACATTCTTCATGAATTTGAAGGTGAAGCCAATAGGACCAGGTGCCTTTTCCAAGCCACAACACCAAACCGCTTCCTTGATTTCCTCAGCAGAGAAAGCAGATTCGAGGAAATCGGAATCATTTGAAGTGAGGGATTTGAAGTTGTTTCTTAGAAAACATGGCATAATAGTGGTTTTATTTTGGAAATTTTCTGCAAAGAAACGACAGGTTTCCTCTTTAATTGCAGGCAGATCTGAAACCCATTAGCCATTAATAGAGGAACCGCAAATTCTGTTGCGACCCATGTTGTGATTGATCATTCCATGGAAGGATTTGGAGTTTTCGTCACCATCAATCACCCATTTAATTCTGTAATTTTGTTTTAGATTTAGGGTTTTGGTGGTTTCAAGCTCGATGAGAGACTTTTTAGAATTAATAATTTCTTGTTTTTCAGCTTCAGATAGGGGTCTATGTTCTGCCTCTAGTTCTAGCAGTTGATTTTTTTCTTTTCACGCCAGATTTGGTTTTGTTTTCTGATTCTAATGTCAAGAATCGTCATGCCTTTATGATGAGTTTCGTAACTTTGAGTTTTACAGCAAGGATTTGGTCCGCGAAACCCTCAAATGTTACAGAGGCCCACACAGATTCGACCATGCATTCTAGTGCTTCTGAATTTATCCACGAATTATAGAATCTGAACGAAGTGGACCAAAGTCGAAGGAGAAGGTGGAGAGTATGACGGGACAATGGTCTGCGTGTTCCCTAGGAAGGGCCACAAGGGATGCATGAGGCCATTTGTGAAAGAAAGACATGGAGACGAAAAACTAATCGAGCTTGCTCAATTTTTCTCCTTCGCTATTCATCCATGTGAAACGTCTACCCCCCATAGCCATAGCAAAATCATGTAAATTTGCATCGCTGAGGAAGTCGTTAAACTTCGCACATGAGGTGGAGAAGATTTAGTTCATTTGATCTTCTGAGTATCGGACTTCGTTAAAATCACCAAGGAAGACCCATAGTCCATCCATTGAGTTTTTTAAGGTCAGGAGGTCGTTCTAGAGTAATTATTTTAGTGGGGTTACATTGTGAGGAGCGTAAATGTTTGTGATGATGACTGATGAGGTCATTTGGAAAATATTGACAATTTCCAACGATGGCCAGAAAAATTCTGATTCTTTAGGACAATTTGTTTATGAAATGTGGATGAGTCCCATACACATATAAGCCCTTCGGATCGTCCATTGTCATTTGTGTATTCAGAGTTAAACATTGAAGAGTCCTAAAAGTTTTTCAAATTATGCTTTTAGCGTTTATGAATTGTGATTATTGCTGATGAAACTTAATTTATGGGAATGCTTAATTTCCCTAATCCATCTGGCTTTAAATTTACAGGCAGCACCCCGAGTATTCGGTGATAGGAAATTTGTTTGGAACGAGTTGGTTTCTTTCACCAATAATGGTCTCTCTAACCAAGGAGTTAGAATTGTCCATTGGAAACCAATAAGATTTTGTACTGCAATGGTGTTTGATGTTTCAATTTCAATTGAATTTGATGTTTGGACGGGTGATGAGGTCGACACCGTGGAGGATTGGGATGCATTAGATGGGTGATGAGGTCGACTCTGTATAGCATATTTTAGGCTCCATATAGCCACGAAAGTCTATGAAAGACTCAAAGTTGAATGCAATGTATAACTCTAGAAGTAATATGACAATGATTGGATTGTGACTAGTTTCTGATTCTAAACCTACATTAAGACTATTTGAACAAGTTTGAAAGCTAGGATATCAAAGTGGAAATAAGTGAATTTGATTGACTTAACTTCTCGATGTGAGTACATGTGTATTTCCCCATTTTGGGATACATGGCATAAGTATAAGTATTTGTTAATAAAATTATTGATAGAGTTAAAAAGTATATTGATACTTCCAGGATTGTTTTGCATGTAGTAAAGTATTTTGATAGTTTTTAATAAGTTTTAGACAAAGGTATATTATTTTGATACTATCGAACGATAGTTGACAAAAGTAAAGTACTTTGATACTTTTGAATTAGCTTTGACACAAAGAAAGTATTTTGATACTCTTGAATGATTATGGTATAAAGTAAAGTACTTTGATATTTTTGAAATAGCTTTGGTACAAAGAAAGTATTTTCATACTCTATAATAATAATTAAGAATAGTAAAGTAATTTGATACTCTTAAATGATGTTTGACAAAAGGAAACTATTTGATGCTTTTGATAGTAGTTGATAAAATAAAGGTATTTTGATACTCTTGGAATGTATTTGATGAAAGTACAACTTTTTGGTACACTTGACTATTATTGTTGGAAGTTTGGATACATTTTAGATTTTTTTTGATGTTATTTGTAGATTGTATCTTCCATGCTTAGATGGAAGCATTATGATGTTTCTTATGTTATGCAAGCTCTTATTATTTTATCAACATTGATGGCACGACACGTTGTGTGATAGAAAATGCATAAAAGAACATATGGGCTCATACATACATTGGAATGTGATTGCAATTAGCTTAATATTTTGATCTAGACACATGATGTCCCCTGAAGAAACCTTGAAGACTTTACTGGGGTGGCTCCTCCTGTGAGGTATATGTCTTATAGTATGATGTCATGATATATTGATGTTCTCTTTCTATTAATTACGAGTGGACATAGAGTATCATAGGTGTTCTTAGACTCCATGTACAAAATTAAGAGTTAGTAGATAACATAGTGGAAAGAAATAAAATTAATAAAGTCGGAAAGGCCCAACATTGGGTATTAGTTGCCTAGTATTGCATTTGGTTTGGTGTCATGGCATTACATATATTGCATTAGGCATATCATTGAATAGTAAGTAAAGATTTCTCACTATGTTTTGATAACAATTGATTAATGCATTGTAGTTAGTATTGATTATGGTTAATGGTTTTAGTTGGTTAATGGTTAATATCGGTTAACCACCAATGGAATCCTACTTTTAAAGATTTTAATCATTAAACTCATTCAGGTTTACCACTTAAAATCCTACACATGTACATTACTTGAAGTTGATGTAAATTTGCTCAATGTTGATGTAATATTTAAAAAAGTATTAATACAAGTACATTGTTCAATGTAAAATTTAAAAAAGTTACAAAGTTATTTGAGAAATGAGAGTCTATCAAGTATCACTACTTCATTAACATTCAAGTACCACTAATTCGTTAAAAATTCAAAAATATTTAAGTCATAGTTTCATTAACATTTGGAAATCCATCGATCATTAACAAAACTCATTCAAAATCACTAATTCGTAATTACATATGTATTCATAAATCGTTAACATTAAGAATGACCCATTCATAATTTCATTTGGTGGCATTAAGTCAATAGCATTCATACTTTCATATTTGATATTAAGGTGCTGTTTGTTTTTGAAGAGTTAAAACGTCTGTAGTCTGCGGACCACATCTGCAGAAGAAGAGGTGGACCAAACGTCTGCAGTCTGCAAAAAAAACTGTTTGTTTTTTTAAGTCTGCAGACTACTAAAATAAACTGAAAATTTGAATAAACTGAATTTTTTTAAAACTTCAAATACTTTTTCATTAATCAATAATAATTTCTAGTAAATACAACAATAAGAAAAGAAAGTACAATCCTACAACAAGAAAAAATGTAAAGTGCATTGCCATTTCTTACATTTAACCCATTAAAGATAAAAGATAACCATCAGATCATAAATAATTACAAGTACTGCATTCCATTTTCTTTTGTTCATCACCAATTAACCTTCTTTCCTCCCATGAATTTCTGCAAATGAAATTGAAAACAAGAAAAGCTGAAAATCTGATTTTCATCAAGCATTAAACCACATAAAAAACCGAAAATATGATTTTCATCAATCAACCATGTAGTATCATTTCTCACTAGAACTTAGGTATTGACAAAATATCAAACACCTGGTGTGCAATACCATTTGGTTCCAAGTAGAATAGATTTCAAGTAGAATCTGATGTCTAATTCAGCAAACAATCCGTAGTTGGTCAAAACATTTCTTAAGTGCCAATTGCTTCCATGTCTCACTAGCTAGAACCTACCATGTCCTTTGGGTAACAGCTTCATCACTAGAACTGGAGGGCAATGACGATTTTTCAGAACCAATGCTTTGTGTGAATAGAACCCCAAACCACCAAAACTGATCAACAAAAACTCAATCCACCAAAACTCAATTTTTTGGGTTGGATAGATGCTTACCGTTAATTTTAGGGTAGAAGGGAATTCGATTTTAGGGTAGAAGGGGAGCTTACCGTCGACTTTATGGGTTAGATTAGATGTTGGCGACAATAGGTAGGTCGGATGATGGCATGGCAGGAGCTCATCAGCAGGGTGGAGAAGGCGTCGGCAGAACAGAGCAACGGCGGCACAGAATGCAGCGACGGTGGCGGCAGGACAGGGAAGCAGATTACCGGGTATGCAAGTCTGGGGAAGCAGCGATGAGAAGGAGAGGAGTGGAGCAGGAGTGAACTGATTATTGAAAGAGGTAGGTGGGTTCTTTTTGTATTAGGTCTGCAATGTTTTGAAGCTGTTTTCCATGTCTTCTCGTTGAAGAGCACGGGCAGATGTTTTTACATCAGCAGTTTGCGAAAAAACAAACACGCTTCTCCTAAGGCTGAAGGGTGTGCAAGACACCCATGACAACCCAAGACTCCCGCCACGTCAGCGCCACGTCACAAAGACTTCCAAGACTTTCACTAGGGGTGTGCAAGACTCCCATGACTACCATTTTAATTTCCACATCACATTTTTATTTTCCATTTTTTTAATTAAGACCAAACATTAAATTAGATTTAAATAAAAACATTATATTAATTAAAACCATAATATTTAAATAAAAAACATTACATTAAATTAAAAAAGACATAAAAAAAATTAAACATCTCCTAAATTAATTTAAAATAAAAAGCATTTCCTAGTCGTCGTCGTCGTCGTCGATTTCGTCGTTGCGAGTCGCGTACACGTACTCCGTCAAATCGTGTCGGAGATTGGCATTCATTTCCGCATTGTGTATTTCTAGTACACGAGTAAAGTATGCCTCGCTACCGGGAACAGATTGTGTCGGCTCCTGTGTCATATGATGAGGTTGATAGATGCAAATATTCCGACCTTTTTCTTCGATTATCATATTGTGTAATATGATAACACCGTACATTACTTTGCGTATGTTGTCGAGGTGCCATGCTCGTGACGGGTTTTGCACTATAGTCCATCTCTTTTTTAGGACACTGAATGCACGTTCCACATCTTTCCGTGCGGACTCTTGACGTTGCGTGAATAGTACCCGTTTCTCGTCAATCGGGTGTTGGTACGCTTTTACAAATGTGGAATAATTTGGATATATACCGTCGGTGAGTAAATACCCACGTGGGTATTCGGAGTCGTTCACTTTAAACGGAACGTCGGCCGATTTGCCTAGTAGGATATCGTTGAATATCGGCGATGAATCTAGAACGTTTAGGTCGTTGTTCGCCCCCGGAACCCCGAAGTATGCATGCCAAATCCATAAATCTTGTGACGCCACCGCTTCTAGTATTAGGGAAGGTGTGCCGTGATGACTCCCGATGTATTGTCCTTTCCACGCGTTTGGACAATTTGCCCAATCCCAATGCGTACAATCTATGCTCCCGAGCATACCCGGTAGACCATGTGACTGGTGATGTGCCGCATATAGTTCTTCAACATCGTTTCGTGTAGGTTTTCGTAAATAAATAGGACCGTATAACTCATAAATATATTCACAAAAAGCATACATACTTTGCCGAGCGGTTTTTGCCGACATCCGCAAATATTCGTCCACGGCGTCAAAAGTGTATCCATAACCCAAAAGACGAAGAGCAGCTCCACATTTTTGGTGTGGCGTAAAACCCCTTTTGCCTCGTCCGTCGTATCGCAATTGGAAAAGTTCGTAGTTGGCTTCCAAATCTTGCACGATCCGTAGAAACATCGATCGGGTCAAACGAAATCGGCTTTTGAAATCCTTGTCGTCATACACGCAATCTTCGGAAAAATAGTCGCGAATAAATTTTTCGTGTCCTTCTTCGCGGTTTCTATTTTTCGCCGCTAATCGCCGCCTTTTTTCCGGAGTTTCTGCTCGGTTCACGTAAATAGTCGCGACTTCCATCATTGCCGTGAATACCAAATCATCACCCGAGTCTTCAGAATCCGAATGGAAATCCATATGTATATTGAGAGGAAAATGTGTGTTTGTATGTGTGTAAAATATAAGATGTGTGTGTAAAATATAGATGTGTGTGGTATGTATTTATAATATGTAAAAAAAAATAAATTTTTTTTTATTATTTTGCAACGGCTCGCAACGGTCATATTTTTCGAATTTTCGCCGTCTTCATCCGTTCGCCAGACGACGACGTCGGGACGCAAATAGTCGAGGACGCGGGGGGGGGGGGGGGGGCGGTGTTTGCCGCGTCTTCGTCGCTGACGTGGAGGACGCAGGGGGGCCGCGTGCGGCATACCCCACAGTCTAAAAGGTCTTCCCGCCTGCAGATAGAAGTACCTTAGAAGATCTTCTAACAAAAAACAAACACGGCCTAAGTCATTAACAATGTTGGTGTCTAAAACTCATATAACTCATGAAATATTTTTGTCTTATATATTTGTTTTTTAGATTATCATGTATTATAGGTTCATATGTCAAGATTAAAAAACACATAGTTATAATAGATGTACTTTTTTATGCTTAGTTGAAGATGGACTTTTGAAAATTAAAAAAGAAAAGAATTCTAATTAGAGTCATGTACACATTGTAACATATAATACTTCGTTCGTTTGTTTCTAAATAATTAAAAGAAATTTCTTCTAAAGCAAATTATATTTGTAAGAATTACATTTGACATTTTATGTTATGTTTAATCTTAATCATGATAAATGAGCTGCATAACAGCATGCTTGTTCTTTTGGGTGTTTTTGACAAATACATTAACTGGTATATGAATATGAGTACACAAATAATTTGCTATTTCTTATTCCGAAAGGCAAATGGTAATAATTTTTCGAGTAAATTACACGAATGGTCCCTGTGGTTTGGGGTAGTTTGCATGTTTGATCCCTAACTTTCTTTTTTAACTCGGACAGTCCCTATTGTTTGATTTTGTTGCACGCCGGTTCCCTTCCAGACCTGAATTGACTATATTGCCCTTATCTATTTGTTTTTTGATTTTGTTTATTATTTATTAATATTAAATAAAATAACTTATAAATTATTTTAAATTGAAATCACTATATTCCCGCAGGTTTTCCTCATTTCCCCAAATTCAGCAACTTCTTTTTCTGTTTAAAACTTTAATATGAATAAATCCCAAATCTTGTGTTGATGCGTTAGATCGTTGTACAATCGGATGATAGTTTTTGCAAATTTCTTCGCTATTCACAATTGGGCATGATTTCTAGCTGTTAAATTCATGGTACGCTTATTGATTCATCGTAGAAAACAAAGCATCAACACTTGAGTTTTTTCCAATTAATTAAGTTAGACCATAGTTTGAATAATCATGATAAACACATACACACACAAATACACCGAGATATTGCAATATTCAACAATAAAAAATAGAGAACACAAAAATGTATTAGAAGTAAGATTACCAGTAACAATGGCGGTAAGGCCAGTTCCATCAATTCCTTTAGTAACAAACTCAAAACCTTGATAAACCTCGGAATCAAACCGGTATAAACCTAAAAATCAAATCTTCAAATCTACATGTGAATCCACCATTAAAATAGAATCCAAATATCGTTGCTTAGAATTCCAAAAATTGTTGCAATACCGGTAAGGAAGGAGACAGAGTAGAAGAGAAGGGAGAGATCTCGGAAGCAGGAGTCTCGGAGGCAGATTTGAGATGGGTGAACCTGCGGTGGGCACCTGTAATGAAACCGCAGATCTAACTGGTGGCATCGCCACCTGCGATGGAACCGCAAATCTAACCGGCGGCAGCAACGACTTCTTTATCCCGGAAAAGATGGAAAAAATGAAATCAGAGGAAGAGATTGACAGACAGAGAGCGTATATCTAACTAGAGAAGCTGGAGAAGCACTGTATCTGGGTTTCATCATCGAGATCTGAAGTTGGAGAAGTTGGATATAAGAGGGAGATATAGATGAAAAAGAGGAAGGAAACCTAGTGGACAAGCTATGGCGATGAACTCAATCTCGACGTATAGAGAGAGAAGGGTGGGGAAGGGGAAGGGGTATTAAATTATTATTGAATAATAAATAAATTTGGAAAAAATAAAATAAGGGTAATATGGTCATTTTATGTGTGCTAAGGACCAAGTGTGCAACAAAACCAAACAATAAGGATGCTCCGAGTTAAAAAAAATAGTTAGGGACTAAGCGCGCAAATTATCCTAAACCATAGGGACCATTCGTGTAATTTACTCTAATTTTTCTGATAATCCAAAAATACACGCATTGCCAATTTGGCCATGTACCAAATAAGAAATAAGTCGAAATTACGTAAGATGACAGTGAATGGTCACTTTACTTGTCGGAGATACAATCGAGGTTTAACAAAGCGACCGTTTGTTATCAATCATGTTTCCCCCCTTTTTCCCGATCCAGTTCCGATTGCATCATCCCAACCTCGAATCCTACCGTTTTCAACCATCCCCAAATCTTGCAAGGTTTCACTCCACCTTTTTCGGCCTCAAAAATGTCTCGGCAGCCCCACGGCGACGCCCAAAGTTAAAGCAGCAAACCTATCTCTCCCTTTCTCGGGCGGCGCGTCTTCCAGCAGGTGATCTCCCTATTCCAATTATTTTTATACAATCGCGAAATCTAAGAACCCTATTTTCAAAAGGCGTACAAGGATTTTGTCTCGACTTTAATGATTCTCCGAAGTTTTGCAAATCCAAGGGACGGAAAAAAAGTAGAAAATTTGTGTCGGTTTTCAAACTAAAATCCACTGTTGCTAAAGCAAAGCTTTAAAAAAAGAGGGGAAAAGTGCAAAAGCATATGTGTATCTGTGACTCTATGTGTGTGTATTTGTACATGGCGCACACGCACACAGTGCGTGGATGTGATAGGGACCCAAATAAAGAAGGAACGAAAGAGTGGTCAGTAGCCTGCAGGGGACTAAAATGATGATGAAGAATCTCTTTTTCTCTTTCACTGTTGCCTTTACCAGTCCCCGTTTCCCTATTTCATCCTTTTCCACACACACTTCTGTCTTGTGATTATCATTTTTGATGTTGTTTTTGGACCTGTGTGATGATCTAAAATGTCAGTTCTCTATATGGGGTTTTCTTTAGCTGATGACCTTGTAAGTCTTTTATCTCACTCCTCCCCCTTTCGTTTTCACACTTATTTATGAGTTTATAACCTGTTATGATCTAAAATGTCAATTCTTGATATGGGTTCTTCGTTTTTGGATGATCTTGTAAGATTTCTTTGATGATGTTTCTTTATTTATGTATTTACTCATTAATTACTTGTCTTGATGTTTATACAGGAGATGAAAGACGGAGTGGTGATTCATTTGAAAGACGACAATACAGAGTTTCGAAACAACAACGGTTTTGATTTGGAAACAGAGTTTGAGTTTTGGCCGGTTCAACACCCAACCGAACCGTCTCATGAAGATAGACCGGTCCAGTGTCCTATCCCTCACTCTTCCCACCTCATCAAGGTACGTCTTTTCAACTATCGATCTGCAAAAATAAGAAATTAAAATTACAATCTTGATAATCCCGAATTGTTGCGACTTGCGGTGTTACAGGATGAAAGAATGCAGAATGATCGGTTTTCAGAGCGTAAGAGACCGGAAATTGCAGAACCGCCGGCGATTAGAACAGTCCGGAAGAGGCATCACGACCACACAGATACCATCGCGCCGTTATTGCTGCAATCGCCGCCGGTTTGTCCTCATTTGCACCAGAAGATGAATACGAGTGTGTTTAATAAGCTTCATCAAGTTCACAGGTTTGAATCTTGAAATACGCCGTGCAAGTCCGGAATTGATGTTTTAGTTGCAGGTTTTTCTCGCATTCTGATCATCATGGAGTTATGACAGTTAACCCTAGATTAATTGTGATGATAATAGTGAATTAGATGTGGTAGTACTTCGGTGAAACTTTAATGGATGTATAATACAATATTAGCTTTTGTTTTTTGTTGTGCCGTGTTATTCGACCTTTGACGATTAATCATCAAACGATTAGTTTAAATTTAATGAGTAATGATTATTCGACTTATGACCATTAATCATCAAACGATTAGTTTAAGTTTAATAAGTAATGATTCGAGATTCATCATCTAACAAAAATCACTTAGCTCACGATTAGGAAGATATAATTAAATTATCAAATATTATATAGATATTATTTTAAAAAATTGTATATAATATTTAGTGTTTGATTGAAGTTGTAACTATATTTTGGTGATAAATACTAATTTATTAAATTATTAAATAATGTATAAAGTATTATTATTGTTTTGATGTTATGATTGGAGTTGGTGAGAGTGCATACAAGTTGGTCTGGATCGGGCTTGAAAATGTCTAATTGGGTCAATTCGGGCCGAAGTTGGTCTATATAAAAACCTGGCCCGGTCTAGTTGATTCCGGGAGTGAATAATGGGCCCTGTACCGGAACCTCGATTTGGATGGGTCTTTGTTGGGTCCGCAAAAAGTCCAGTCAGGTTCCATAAGAACTTAAAGAAGTACTTTTTGTTAATGTACTTTGTTCTTAATTACTAAACATATAAATTACATGATATTACAAAACTCCCAAATATGAAAAACGTGTAAATTTATTGTAAATCTAATATATTACAAAAAAATTAGATTGTGATAAAGTTCTGTTATAAGATTACAAGTGGATGCTTAAATAACTATTTTATGAATAAAACGGTCATACTTTATCTATAAAAATATGAAAATATTTTATCAATACTAAAAGTGAATGGGTTTTGTCCTTTTTACTTCTTAAGGTGGATGGAATCGCTTGAGGGATGAAGGTAGGTGTTCGTACTAGATAGATGGGAGGTGGGTTCCCCATAAACTTTTGTGACTATTTTCTATATAAAAAAATTTATCTAACAAAAATATTTTACCCCACCATCATCATAAGTACCTACCCCCCCCCCCCCCCTCAAAAATCACACTATCTTTTTTCACATTTTCTATATATTTTTCAAATCATTTCTCTTCATATTCTTACAAAATCAAATGGATTCAAACCTGGGGAAATTAAAAAAAAATCGAGTTCTTCTCAAAGAAGAAACTGTCAGGGTGAAGGTAGTTCGAATATTCCTTACACTCCAACGTTTTATTATTCACAATACCAATAATTTCTATACCAACAAATTCAATAACAATATTACAACCAATTTTCACTCTCCCATGATTACTGGCGATAGTCTCTTCGAACAAAATTCAACTCAATTTTACGTCCCTGACAAATCATATTTCCATAAACTCAAAGACATTAACGAGTCAAGCGATGAAATCGAACCCTCTTATCAAAATCTAAACTACAAATCAAGTGACGAAGCTGAACCAGAACCACAAACTGAACCACCACCACCACAAAAGCACATCTCAACGATGAAGTTTTAACCAAAGGCTAAACGATGACCATAGAGCAAAAAAGAAGAGGCGTTGGCGAAGACGGAAGCGTATATAAGTGTTTCTGAAGACGAAGAACGTGGAAACCATCAATGTCACGAGTCCTTTTGGGAGCACATGTTGGACCACTTCAATACACAACTTTGTGGGTCTGATCATACTAGGCATCATGTGAACTAAAAGGATGTGTAAAGGAAAGTCAGCAAGTTCAACTGCACCTACAACAACAATAGCAACATGCGTGCTAGTGGGAAATGGGGCGTCGATATTTTACATGTGATGCATAGTAAGTATCGTAAAATTATATGTGGAGGTTTTGTACATATGGTGGCATGGTAAATTCTAAGACACCATGAAATGGCTTATCGTTAAATAAATGGGTAACAACACCCTCATCATTCATCAAAAATGAGGAAAACAACCGAGTCCAACACGTACACCGCTACTACTTCCGATGCACATTATTCAACTTATTATGTTAGTGCTACAAATATACTTGATGACGAACCACAACAACAACAAAAAAAAAAGAATAAAGTGGCAGGCACATCCTCATCACATGATGAATTTCAGACCATCGCCGATCAAATCAATCATCTCGCCTAAACTAATGACAAGGATATGGAAGACAAATTGAACTACTGATCTTAGAAGAAAGCAATGATGTATAAGGAGTTGAAGAAGAAATCACTAATCTTATAGGAGGAGTTATGGACAATCAGAGCAATACTTATTGAAAAATATTTGCTATTCTTTATTTGGCCACATGACCATTTAATTGAAGGTCAAATGAATGTAGTTCTCACTCGCAAGAGGGAATCGTCACAGCTTCATGGTTGGGAGATGTAGATTATCATTTTAAGATTTTATTTATCATTTTAGGATTTTAATTATCGTTTTGGGATTTAAATTATCGTTTTTAGGATTTAAATTTCCTTTTGTAATGATGTGATTTTTAAAATTAAATGTTATTTTTATTTTTATTTTTATTTATTATATTTTAAATTAATTAATATTTTAATTTAAATGATTTTTCTAATTTTTGGTCTTATTTATTTAATTATATTATTGACATGTTGATGTTATTGTGGATTGCAAAAGATGTGTTTCTTGTGTTGTGGGTTGAAAACGATTGAAAGTTGATGTGACATTGTAGGTTGGAAGGGTTACGAAAGATAGACTCCTCACATCCTTAAGCTAGCTAAAGGTCAATGCATCGAGTTTTTTTCCTAGACCGTGCTTAGTTTTTTTCTTAAGTCCACTCTGGTTCTAAACTGTGGGTTTTGGATAGTTTGAATACTCATATATTCTTAATTAATGGTTTTTTTAAATCAGACCAACAAGGATTTTGCTTAAGCTGTGATTTTAATTTTTGTGTTTTAGGTTTTATTTATTATTTTTGTCAAAAAAAACCGTTGAGAGGAGTTTTTTTTACTTGTTTGCTTTGATTTTATTTTTTAAATCTTTATAAGTATATTATGTCCATTTTATTCATTAAATAGTTATATAAGTTTCATCTTGTAATTTGGTTATCGAAACCAACAAATAATTTAAAGAAATTAGATTTATTTTTACTACATAATGAACTATAATAGCGGAAATACGAGTTAACAAATTATATCAAAATGCTCACACTGCTCACACTATTAACAAATTATACCAAAATGCTCACATGTACAAACACAAAGGTTATATTGGGAATAATAAATGAAAATAAGGGTTGTGTTGTATGATTATAACTACTAACATAAAATTAAATAAATGAAAATCTAGAGTTAAAAAACATTCCAACGGGTTTGTTCTTAAGTATGGTTTGACCTATGATAATCTTCAATTTATGTAATTTAACCAAACATTGTTCGTTGATTAAGCCTAATATGTTACTCTAAATTCTGGCAATTCTGGATTTAGCGTGCATACTGCTTTGATGTTGATGGAAAGATCAATTACAACCAATAACTTACACTATTCAAAATGTTTAAACTGTATTATTTGAATCTATAATGGTATTGTAATCATAGACAAAAACAACACCATTATTTGTTCCAATTACTAAGACTTAAAATTATGATGGGTTTTGTATCTTAGTGAACATTATTAGAAAACTAACAAATTGATCAGGTTTATTAATAATCTAATATATGCACAAATTATATTTGGAACTAATTACAAGATTTCATATAAACAAAGCATTCAAAACTAGTATAGCATAATTGTTTCACATAATAGATCAAACCAAAATTTTAAGCGAAAATCATAATGTTTGAATCAATGTGACTTAGCCACTCATTACGACTATGTTGGAACTGAAATGGACAGGCTATGTGGGGATTAATAAATATCTCAAAGATTAACGAAATAAAACTTGTAAACAATATGATTAATATGATAATATCATGGATGGAAATAGTATAATCATAATACAATAAAGAACTCCTGGCAAGGGAGAAGTTCCGTGCACACTCTCTCTAATTAGAAAAGACTACATTTTGATGCACATTTACAAATGACAATTCTCTCTTTATTTACAAGAGAGAATGGAATCTCTACAATAAATAATAGGAATATTCTAACCTAGCTACCACTCATCATTGTAGAGCATGTCCAGCTCTAATAATCTCTCTTTAAATGCTAGGAATTTGTGAGGGATACAATACAATGATACAATGCTAACATACATAATATTTAGAAAGCATGTATGGTGTTGAAGTAGTAAGAAACAAATGTTGAAATGTCTCTAAAATCTAAAGTGTTTGCGATTACTAACTTCAAGTAGTGAAATCTCTTATCATCAAAAGTTTTCGGCTTCAGAGGCTTAAGCTTCTTTGAGGTAGAAATATGATATTCAAATCTACAAAGTTGATCGGTGTCCCTGCTTATCAATTCACAGCCGTCCCAAACTGTTGAACTGGAGATCTCTTAATTAAATCACACATTGTCATCAAAAGCTTGAACCATATATTTTTCCTTAAATCGCTAAATAACAAATCATAAAGCACCAATCATATTCAAAAGAAAAACCTGTTGAAAAGTGATAAACATCCTAAAGTAGAGTATGAATAATAAATAATCTAGATCCGAAACTGAATAAATCCAACTAGATAGAAGATAGAAATCAAGTAGTAAAGTCAAAATTTTGATCGAAAGACCAAAAAACAATGCCACATCACTTCACTAAGAGATTTCTTTTACCATCAACAATGTGATCAGAAGACCAAAAAAATAGTGTCACATCATATTCCTGATCAATCATTATCTTCAGCTTGAAAATCCAAACTCTTCAGAATTATAACACATGGTCCAGATGCACATAATATTCTTCCCTACTTTGATTGTCAATGCAATAAGATAAAAAAAATAAATACATCAGGCAAGATAATATTGGATAATAGGAGCTTCACATGCTCCTCCAAGATGTATGAAGTGTGTCTATAAATAAAGCTGGTCATGTGTAGTCGGTTGATTATGTTGTTGGGCACTTGAGATGAACAAATAAGTATATGATAAATAACCTCTACTGAAATAAACTCTGTTGAACTGAAGAATGGTTGAACGACTAACTGCTGATCGGTTAAGAATAATCCAAGCACGAAAGTAATCCGACAAAAAAATGCTATATATACAAAGATATCACTTCCCAATCGGTTTATTAGAGGAATTTAGATAAACATCTTTAGTATGATATTGCTAAATAAGGACATCTGATTTGTCTATCGCCGGTATGAGGTTAGTTCCTCGACCCTTGATGAAGTGGACAGTAGCTATGAACGGATTAAAATCTACATTATTGTAATCACCCATAATAAGCATAAGATCTAAAGCACGAAGATCCGAAAAGAAAATGTATCTCATAAAGTTCTTTGGATATATTCTTGAATGTTGACTTTGTTGAAGAAAATAAATCGTAACTTGAAAAAAATTCCTCAAAAAGTTTGCTTCGGATAAGTGGGTAAGAAAAAATAGGCGTTAAAAATATTTGGATAAAAACAGAGATGAAATGGGAGCTAAAAGATAAATGGGTAAAAAAAGTTTCAGGAGGTTTGGTATAAGGTTAGCTTCGGAAGGAGAGAAAAAATCAGTATTAAAAAGTAGGTAAGTTGGTTTAAAGTAAAAAAAAAATGTAAATAGAAATGATTTATGAATTTACTTCAAAAGAATTGTCTTGAGAAGGTTTATGTTTGTCTAAGGAGAAAAAAAAAAGTTCGGGTGCATGGAGGTGTCGATAAAATTTTTATTTGGGTGAAAAAGAATGATTTGAAATTGTATTTAATAAAATAATAAAATTTGGTTTAAAAAATGTGTTTTGGATGGCTTCAGATGGTATGGGCTATTGTATGTACGCACGAGGAAGGATGGGATTTCATGGCAAAGGGGTTGTGGGTTTGAGTGGGTATATAAAAAATAAAGGGTAAGGGTGGTGAATCGGTCCTTAGAGCATTGTCAATATCAGTTTTCAGATGGAGTAATGTGTATGGGTTGGAAGTGGGTATGTGTATATGTTGGGATATAACAAAACAAGTTAGGCACTTCCGAAAAACGATAAACGATTCCGGTAAAACACGCGGAAATAAAATGGAGAATAACGGCAAACCAAGAAAAAACTGTAAAATCGAAACACAATATTTAACGTGGTTCGGTCACGGAATCACGACCTACGTCCACGGGCGAACGAGAGAGAGGGTTTTATTAACACCAAGAAAACATTACAATCATACAAGACTAAACTGCACTTGTAATCTGACCACTCACAAAAATTATCACTCGCACTTTTGGCTGCCAAACTGGACTCTGCACAAAAGGCTATCTCACAAAATCTATCTATGTGTTTCTTGTGTTTGTGTGTTTTGTATTGTGTTGGTGCATTGTTCTTCAACCAAAAACCATGTATTTATAGGCATGAGAATGCCATGTGAATGTGCAAATTGAATTTTCCTCACCTACCATTTTGTTGACTTTGATACTTGTTTGTTCAAACATTCATATTTAACAATCTCCCACTTGAATGCTTGAACAACTTACTCTTGCTCTGCCATCCAAATTTTACAACGGTTTTCCAATCTCTCTCGTTCCTGCCATCCCTCCTTTTTAAACTTCTAGAAGGCCAGTTGAAGTCATACAAAACTTCAACTTGTCTGTGGTAACCACCTTGGTGAACATATCTGCTGGATTCTTCGTTCCAAGGATTTTCTTCAGATTCAGAGTTCCATCATTGATTAACTCTCGAATGAAATGGTACCTCATCTGAATGTGTTTCGTTCTACTATGAAACACCGGATTTTTTGCCAGGTGAACTGCACTCTGGTTGTCACAATGCAGTACACAATCCTCCTGTTGCATTCCAAGTTCTGATAGAAAGTTCTTCAACCATATAAGCTCCTTGGCTGCTTCTGCAATAGCCATGTACTCTGCTTCTGTGGTTGAAAGAGCAACACTCTTCTGTAACCTGGACATCCAACTGATTGCCGTACCTCCGATTGTGAACACATAACCTGTTGTGCTCTTACCCGAATCCACACATCCACCCAAATCCGCATCGGCAAAACCTTCTAAGACTACCCCCTTTCTCCTGAAACATAGGGCAATCTCAGCTGTTCCTTTCAAGTAGCGTAACAGCCACTTTACTCCTTCCCAATGCTCTTTTCCTGGATTTGACATGAACCTGCTTACTACTCCCACTGCATGAGCAATATCTGGTCTTGTGCATACCATTGCATACATCAAACTACCAACTGCAGATGCATAAGGAACTTTAGCCATCTGTTCTCTGTCTTCTTCCGTCTTTGGGGATTGCTTCTTTGAGAGTTTTAACTGACTTCCCAAAGGTGTACTTCTGGCCTTGGCATCTGCCATGCTGAACTTTTCTAAAACTTTCTTGATGTACTTCGTTTGTGAAAGTTTTAATGTACCGGTAACTCTGTCCCTGGCTATGCTCATGCCCAATATCTGCTTAGCAGCCCCTAAGTCCTTCATCTCGAACTCTCTGGACAACTGCTTCTTAAGCTTGTTGATCTCCTGCATGTCGGATCCAGCTATCAACATGTCATCAACATATAGTAACAGGATGATATATGAGGAGTTGAATTTCTTCAAGTAGCAACAGTGATCCATCTCACATCTGTGATACCCACTCCTCTTCATGAAGCTATCAAACTTCAAGTACCACTGTCTTGGAGCTTGCTTCAATCCATACAGACTTTTCTTCAGTTTACACACCAGATTTTCCTTACCGACTATAGGAAAACCTTCTGGTTGTACCATGTAGATGTCTTCTTCCAGGTCGCCATGGAGAAAAGCTGTTTTCACATCTAGCTGCTCTAGATGGAGATCTTCAGAGGCTACAATACCCAATACCATTCTGATTGTAGTCATCTTCACAACTGGAGAGAAGATCTCATTATAATCGACCCCTCTTTTCTGTTGGAACCCCTTGACCACTAATCGTGCCTTGTATCTTTTACTGCCATCAATCTCATCCTTTACCCGAAACACCCATTTGTTCTGCAGTGCTTTCTTCCCTGCTGGGAGCTTGACCAAGGACCAGGTCTGGTTCTTGTCAAGTGAGCTCAATTCGTCTTCCATAGCCCTCTTCCACTGTATGGAATCTTTCATCCTTAAGGCCTCTGGATAGGACTCAGGTTCACCATTCTTAGTCAACAACAAGTAATTTGCTGAAGGAGAATACCTGACTGGAGGTCTTCGTACTCTAGTGGATCTACGAATAGTAGGAGTTGAGGTCTCTGCATCATCTGCAACCCCGTCTTCGGAACTACTGTCATCTGTGCTCCCACTATCTCCATATACATCAGAGCTCCCACTGCTTCCTGAACTTTCACCTATCTCTGGAGTACTGATAGGTTTCACAACGTCATCTTCAGAGATCTCTTCAAACTCAACTTGATTTTCTGCTTTCTCTGGTTGTATGTTTCTGCCTGAGCTCTCTGCAAGTTCATCTTTATATAGGACCTTCTCGTTGAACACCATATCCCGGCTTCTGATAACCCTTTTATTTTGGTTATCCCAGAAACGGTACCCCATGTCGTCCAACCCATAGCCTATAAAAGTGCATTTCCTTGCTTTTGCCTCTAGCTTGTCTCTCTCTGAGTCTTTAACTTTGACATAAGAGACACAACCGAAAACCTTCAAGTGTTTGAGTGTAATCTCACGACCTTGCCATTCCTCTTCTGGAATCTTGAACCCTATGGGGACTGAGGGTCCTCTGTTGATTAAATATGCCGCTGTGTTGACCGCATCTGCCCAGAACATTTTGGGTAAACCTGCATGCAGTCTCATGCTCTTAGCCCTTTCGTTCAATGTACGGTTCATCCTCTCAGCTACTCCATTCTGCTGAGATGTCTCTGGAACCGTCTTCTGCATTCTGATTCCCTGGTCAGCACAGTAATCAACAAATTCTTTACTACTGTATTCGCCCCCATTGTCTGATCTGAAACACTTGATCTTCAAGTCTGTTTCGTTTTCCACAGTAGCTTTCCATTTCTTGAAAGTGCTGAAAACTTCAGACTTATGTTTCAAGAAATAAACCCAAACCTTCCTTGTGCAATCGTCTATGAACGTGACATAGTATCGGGATCCTCCCACTGAAGAAACTGAAGTGGGACCGTAGACATCTGAATGAACTAGCTCCAGCTTCACAGACTTGGGCTGATGACCCACCTTCTTGAAAGTGACTTTCTTCTGTTTGCCAAGAACACATGGCTCACAGAAATCGACTTTCACAGTCTTTAGCTCTGGTATTCTTCCTTTGGAAACTAGCATCTTCATTCCCTTCTCACTCATATGCCCAAGTCTTTGGTGCCATAGAGTAGATGCCCCAACTTCTTCAACAGCGTGTGCTTCGGCATCAGAAACTTCCACCATATAAAGTGTACCCCGCTTCTGTCCTCTAGCAACAACTAGATTCCCCTTTGTCACCTTCCACTGATGATCACCAAATGTAACATGGTGACCTTCATCATCAAGCTGCCCCACAGATATTAACATCCTCTTTAAGTCAGGAATGAACTTGACATTCTTCAAAGTCCAATCTGTACCTAAAGTTGTCTTGAGGACCACATCCCCAACACCTGTAATATCCAGGCTCTTGTTGTCTGCTAGTCTGACTTTTCCTTTGTACTGCCGGAAATTTTGCATTACTTCTCTGGAATGACTAGCATGGAACGACGCACCGGAATCCATGATCCAGGATTCTGTTGAGTTTTCAACACAGCAAATGAGCGCATCATCTTCAGAATCTACTGCCATATTGACTTCCTTATTGCCTTTGTCTGTCGAAGGCTTTGGACACTGATTTCTGAAATGACCATTCTCTTTGCAGTTCCAACAGGTAACATCAGTCCTGTTTTTCTGACCACCTCTCTTTCTTGACTTCGATCTTCCTCTACCACTGCCTCCTTTGTTGGACCTTCTTCCTCTATCTTCTGTACTTAGGAGACTACTGGAAGATTCTCCGGCACTCCGTCTTCGCACATCCTCTCCAAGAATTAAGTCGCGAATACCTTCGAATGTCAGCTTAGCACCTCCGGCTGAACTGCTAACTGCTGTTACTGTACCGGACCAACTCTCAGGCAACGAAGATAATAACAGCAACGCCTGGACTTCGTCTTCGAATCCAATATCAACAGATATCAATCTTGATATTATTGAGTTGAATTCATTCACATGGTCTGTCACCGAGCCGCCTTCTTTCATCTTCAGATTCACCAACTGCCGAATCAAGAAAACCTTATTTGCCGCTGAAGGTTTTTCGTACATATTAGACAGCGCATTTATCAGATTGAAGGTTGTCTTTACACTGACAATATTGTATGCTACATTCTTTGCCAATGATAACCTTATAACTCCAAGTGCCTGCCGATCTAATAAGTCCCATTCTTCCTGCGCCATCGTTTCAGGTTTTATTCCGAACAGTGGTAGGTGTAATTTTTTCTGGTAGAGATAATCTTCGATTTGCATTCTCCAAAATCCGAAATCGTGACCTTCGAATTTTTCGATCCTAACTTTCCCATCTTCAGCCATAGCTCGAAAAATAATATTTTATAAGGCCAATCGAAACCTCGTTTCTGATGTGGAAGATCAGACTAAGCTGCAACCACAGAGCATACGCGAGATACGACTTCCTTTAAACCCGGAGCTCTGATACCAGTTTGTTGGGATATAACAAAACAAGTTAGGCACTTCCGAAAAACGATAAACGATTCCGGTAAAACACGCGGAAATAAAATGGAGAATAACGGCAAACCAAGAAAAAACTGTAAAATCGAAACACAATATTTAACGTGGTTCGGTCACGGAATCACGACCTACGTCCACGGGCGAACGAGAGAGAGGGTTTTATTAACACCAAGAAAACACTACAATCATACAAGACTAAACTGCACTTGTAATCTGACCACTCACAAAAATTATCACTCGCACTTTTGGCTGCCAAACTGGACTCTGCACAAAAGGCTATCTCACAAAATCTATCTATGTGTTTCTTGTGTTTGTGTGTTTTGTATTGTGTTGGTGCATTGTTCTTCAACCAAAAACCATGTATTTATAGGCATGAGAATGCCATGTGAATGTGCAAATTGAATTTTCCTCACCTACCATTTTGTTGACTTTGATACTTGTTTGTTCAAACATTCATATTTAACAGTATATTGGTTGGCTTGCATAAGTTATGGGGTTGTGCATGGATGAAGAAAAATGTTGCATGTATGATAAAGGTGGCGAAGAGGTTGCTACAGACGAGTAGTGTAGAATGTATTTCAACCAGAAAAAGAAAATGTAAGGAGAGGTTAGGCTAGTGAGAAATAAGGGTGGATGTCGGCTTGCGTATTTCTTGTGTGTTTAAGGGTATGTAACCAACAATAGTGATATATATATATATATATATATATATATATATATATATATATATATATATATATATATATATATATATATATATATATATATATATATATATATATATATATATATATATATATATATATATATATATATATATACTAGTTGTAACACCCGTGTATTACACGGGATGACATAAATAAAACGTATTTAACGAAAATATAAATATTAATTATTTTATAAACCAAATTTTCATAAGATATGAGAAATATGGTGAAACAACAATTCGAATTCTCATACCCGTAATTTTAGATATTAAAAACAACAATTCAAATTCTCATACCTTAATTTTTGTAATTGTAATAGATTCTAATAAGTTCAAAATTCGTAATTTTAGTAATTCAATAAATTGTAATAAATTTGAAAAGAAACTGAAACTTTTATACTAATCGTAACTGAAAGAGTAAAGCAAGCCAGCACACAATGCATAACAAACTGAAACCGATCATTTTGGAGTCACCCTTAACTGTCAAACAATTTTTTTTTTTTTAAGAATTTCAAAACTATGAGAAAATGACATGTGGCCAAATCAATGTCGTGATGACAAGTGTCCTCTAGATCTTTATTTATTAGGATAAGATAAGATTCAAGTTTATATATTCATCTTCTATATCGTATCATATTCTCCGTTATTCAACTTCTGAATAAGAACTTAAGTTATGCTAATAACATAAAAATATTTGTTATACATTATTAAAAAACACACCCATATTTTTAAAAGCAACAATTAATAGTTTTATAAAAATGATTTAAAACAAAGTTTTGATATACATACGCATTTGGTTTGTAATGCAAATGCATATAAAAAGTTATTTTTTTATATTAATGTGATTATTGATATATTTATTTTTTTTGTCATCAATATAAACTATATATTTATTTAAAATGTAAATGGTGAACTATTTAAAAAGTAACTCTACATATGTGGCTATATAAATAAAGGTTCCTAATTTATTGCTTTAGTTATGAATTATTGAATACATACATTAAATACATTCAATTCAAACATTTTTTTTAAAAAAATTCAAAATTATGAGAAAATGACATGTGGCAAAATCAAGGAGGAGATGACATGTGGCTTTGAGTTACTTATTTATTAGGATAGGATATATATATATATATATAATATACTATAAATCATATATAAATTACAACACTTTAATGCATAAATGTCTTAATTTTTAAGATAGTACAAACTTTAATACATAAAATACAGATTTTAATACATATTGTACTACAAACCTATGCATCCAACTTGCCTCATGTCCCACGTCCAAAGATCTGATCCCCTTTACCATTTTCATTTCAAAATTCAAACTAAAATCTTTACCTTTCCCCTTTACCACGTCCAAAGACCTGATCCACTCTACCTTTCTGTTTGCTGCTCTCTCTCTCTCTCTCTCCCCCCAAATTCTCGATCTTCTATCTGAAAAAACCCAACTCGAGTTCTAAAGTTTCCTAAATAATGATCCCGATCACTTCTTGAAGCTCTGGATCTCGATTCCGCTCCTTTCTCTAAAACCCCAACTCTATTTGTAGCAGCTGCCACCGGTTACAACTTGATCCGCCTCCACGACGACTACCGGTAACGTACCTCCGTTCCTTCTTCTTTCGCAGGTGGTTTTTTGTGCTTGGCGATTTTAGATGCCTCAGTTCTCGGTACAGATTTCCAACATGTACGCCTTCGATTTTCAGTTCTTAGAATGATCTCACATGGTTACAGGTTTGATTCTGCTTGAGGAGACCACCATCACTCGATTTCAATCTCTCAACGGGCACGTGGGTTTGAGCTCGATTTCAAGCTCTCCAATGATCCAAAGATCGCACTCCAGATATACGGACAACATTTATATGATGGCTTGATTCCATTTTCTCCCACCACTGAACGTAATCTCGCAAGTTTATTGCAAATTTTGTCTCCTTTGGTGAAATGCGGCTTTAAAATTTTCCAGGATTTGGAGGATCTCTGGATGTGGCGGCCATTTTGGACTTCGTCGACTCTCGCAAAGACTTTATCATTGCTGCCGATGCGAATGCGTCTGATTTGATCTGAAATATTGCCGCTGAGTGTGGAATTGAAATTGTGTTAAATCAACACCGCCCTCCCTTACCTCCACTGGTGCTTCTTTATCAAATCACCCGTATTCAAGCCCTACTCTGCCTCATCCCCTGTACGTATCCTGATTCTCGAAAAATCACCATTTGTTTTAAAACCTTCAATTTAGCAGTTAAAATTTCAATATCTAAGCATGTTCAAGCAAAATCACTGGTATTTTCTGTCGATTTCAGCCTCATCACAACAATCGATCCAAGCAGGTAGCAAAAACTTTTTAATTCAATATAATATATTATAATTTCATATGAATTTTTAGTTTTAATTTCCTTTTTGTTGTGGAGATGGCAGGTCTGGTAACTTTCTCACACGGTTAGATACACACATGCACCTCACATAGATCTTCTTCTTTGTAGCGTTTTTTTTTCAAGTTCGATCTGTTGCTTCTGCATAAACAAACACGGTATTGTTCCCGTTCTCTCTCTTTCTCGCCACACTCTGATACCAGAAGCATCGATGTTCAGACCTGAGTTCCCTCCTCAAGGTTTGACCTCCTTCATGTTTAATTTTCCCTGAAACCAGTCAAATTAAAAGCATAGAACTAATCCAACGATTCAAGGTTTGACCTTCTGATTGATTCACGGATTCCATGTAGATTATTAATTAGTTAGATCTGATTATGTAGCCAATATGTTCCTATTTTTATAATATTCTATTCTAGGTGGTACCAAGGAAGGTTGAGCAAATTTGAAAGATTTAGTTTAATTTGAAGTTTTTTCTAAAATTATTGTATAATATTGGGAGGATTTAGTTTTTCCAGCACGTGCTTATCCTACAATATTAGACCATTGGTTATCAATCATTGTTTAATTTTGATAGTTTTTTCTGATATTTAGTGTCTATTTTTCAAACACTGATTTCTGGGATAAACACTTAGGGATCGGGGATTGGGTCTGATTTGGGGAAACCCGCAGCCCAATGGGGAAAGTAGATAACAAGAAAATAACTTTATTGTTCCATCCATCATTTTTCAGGTTGATGATGATATTTCAGTTTCTCACCCTCTATACTTATTGTGCAGTAAAACAATAATGGTTGGGATACCGTTGAAAATATGAGTAGGTTTGGAGTTCTGACTGAAGGTAATCCTTTTTGAAATCAATACTTATTTTGAGTCAAAATTAGAAACTCTGATGAATGCAGCTTAATACGTCTCATCTGATAATTTGATGTGGATTAAATAGGTTATGAATCCTGCAAGGGATCTGATCCCTCTCCACCTAATAAGCTTGATTAAACAAATCTCTCTTTTGAAACTCTTATCATAGTATATGTTATTGGATAAAATGAGATTAACCCTTTTTCCTTTTCTTTCTTCTAAAATCAAGGATGACTAATCAAGAACAAAGGTAAGCAACTATGAAGATGATGATGATGAGGTTGTTTCTGTTGACTTTTTTGAGATGTTGTTTGTTAAAAAAAGGTTATGATGATAAAGTTTTATCCGAGCAAATCGGGATATGCAGATCTGATTCTTATCTTTGCTATATAAACCGGACGTTGTGTGTTTTTTTCAAAAATATATCTTCTTTCTATGGTCAAATTACCCATAAAACTACCAAGCGATTTCCACTATAATGGATACATGTTTTAATATAACAGATGGTCTAAAAAGTAGGATGTTATAATGGATGGTACTTTTAGTTTTTGATAACTGTAATGAAAGAAGTTTTGTAATTATAAATATTTATAAAACGGATTTAGAATACAAAACAATGAAATTTAAAAGTTTTTTTTCTTGGTTTTGTAGACAGGACCGATATGATTGACGAGGCTTTGAGAAGTAAGTGATTGCTGTTATGGGCTAAAATGTAGAACATTGCTATTATGGGTATGCTCGAAGATGAAGAAATTGAGCAGAATGTACAATATGGTTATGCTTGAACAATGATTGGGAAGAGGGTGTTACTGATCGTGCGTGGTTAAATGTGGAATAGGTATAGCAATGGACCTATGCCATTTCTTTACTGCAATTTCTATAGTGCGATATCTCATTCACAAACTAATTAATTATAGTAATTATGATAGAAAAAAATTAGCTATGAATACCAATTTGGATTAATGTATATCTTTGTTGTTAATCCCCAATTACGTTTGATATGCTCTAATTATACAAGGCATTAAGGATTAATGGATGTAAATCTGTCACAGAATTTGGCGCTTCCTGCTCAATGGAGGGGTCTAAGAGATGATGATCTTTCCAAGGAATCAGGGATTTCGGGGTGTGTTTTTGTCCATATGAGTGGCTTTATTGGCGGCAATGTTACCTATGATGGTGCACTTGCCATATGAGTGGCTTTATTAGCGGCAATCTTCTTGCTCAAACGGACAATAAACTAAAAATTTGAAAATTATGAAAGTTTAAAAATTAAAAGTTTGAAAATTATGAAATTTTGAATAATTTGAAAAGTTTAAAATTTTGAAAATTTCATAAATTTGAATAATTTGAAAAGTTTGAAATTTTGAAATTTTCAGAAATTTGAAAATTTGAATGATTTTGAAAGTTTAAAAATTAAAAGTTTGAAAATTATGAAATTTTGAATAATTTGAAAAGTTTAAAATTTTGAAATTTGAAAAGTTCGAAATTTTGAAATTTTCAGAAATTTGAATAATTTGAGATTTTGAATGATTTTGAAAATTTTCGAAATTTGAAAATTTGAAATTTTTTGAATAATTTGATAAGTTTGAAAATTTCGGAAATTTGAATAATTTGAATAGTTTGAAAAGTTTTAAAATTGAATAATTTTAAATGTTTGAAAATTTTGAATGATTTGAAAAGTTTGAAAATTTGAATTATTTTGAAAATATTGAATCATTTGAAAATTTTCGAAATGTGAAAATTTAAAAATTTTCAAATTTTGAAAATTTTGAATATTTTGAAATTAAATGTGGCTCCTTTGACTTAGAATGTCAAATTTTATTCTTGTTTGACTTGACAGGTAATAAATGTAGGAGGGCAAAAATGTTACTTCAGATTATAGATTAAGGAGGTTTATTAGGGGACAAGAAGATGAAAAAGACTTTCCTTCTTCAAATGAAGCCTAAAGTTGAACATTCATGTTTTAATGGTTAGAGTAAGCATGGGCAGCTGTAGTATTGGTAATAGTCTTCCAAACTTTTGTGCAATAACTTTTCAGAATGTACAATGTGGTATTGGTTATATGACTTCCAGTAGCATTTTCAGAATGTACAATGTGGTATTGGTTATATGACTTCATCCCTTCATGTGAAACCACTGATTGACAACCAAAACCAGCAAAACGTATATCCAAATAAAGATGAACAAAATGATACTTAAACCAGAAGCTAATAAGTTACAATTATATAATGTGGAAATATAGTAATAAAAACACTATTAACTTGAAATATGTATCCAAAATAGACCACTGCCTTTGAAACTGGTTCCATTTGTTGCGTATCTACCATTACATTGTAACACCGAAACATCTTTGAATATAAGACTATCTGCAAAAAAATATTCAAAAAACTTTACAAATACAATTTCAATACCATAATTATGACTTTTCCAAATCCCCCATCACATAAAACCCAAATAAACCTAAAAATCAAAATATGGGCCACTAACCCTAAATTCCCCTAAATCGCCAACCTTTTAATTAAATGGTTAATAATTTGCAATCCTCAATAAAAAAATTATATAATTGTTACAAATGGCAGAAAAAGGATCAAGCATTTATGGTATGTGTGTGTGCGTGTGTGCAAAAATAGAGTACGGTGAGTGGTGTGTTTAGATCTACGATGTAGAAACTGGCGGTGGTGGTTTTTAGCAAAGAACATCAAACTCAGAGAATAATAGATGGAGAAAATGATTTTTACCTATTATAGCATGTAATGTATTTCCAGGAGCATAGATCGATTAGAGAGAGGGGCAAATATCTTCAACTTTTATTCTCATCTTTATGGTGGGGGAGATAGAGTGCCATGAAGAGGTTTGGCTGTGTTGGTGAGGTGGTCCGACACTCGTGATTTCTCAGATGTGGTGAGTCGTCCAACAGTTCTTTATGGTTGTGGTAAATAATGGTTGCTAAAAAGTTGGCTATGTTTAGTAGTTGGTTGCCAAAAAAACGAGTTTTTTCAGTTGGTTGTTTCAATCGCCCGAAAAGAAAGTAATCATTCTCGTATTCTCCAACTCCCCCTCCCATCTGCAACCTATGCCGAAACGAAACTATTTGCCACCGCCGCATTGCGCGGGTACGCAGCTAGTATATATATATATATATATATATATATATATATATATATATATCCTATCCTAATAAATAAGTAACTCAATGCCACATGTCATCACCATATTCATTTTGCCACATGTCATTTTCTCATAATTTTAAATTTCTTAAAAAAAACTAATTGGTTTGAAACGTTTCTAACTCATTAATGATCGGTTTAATTATCATTCAATTTCAAAATTAATTGTTATCATTCAATTTCAAAAGTAATTGTTTTTTAATATCATATTTTTTTTAATGTGTAAAATAATTTGGGAGACAATAAAGAGACAATTGACGTCATAATATTTTGAAGAACGATTCTAATCATAATAGTGAATTTGATTTTAGTATCGATGACATTCTCATAATCAATTATATTTATCAAAATACAAACTCGTAATAGTAAAATTCAAAGGCAAAATGTCACGATACACAAACAAAATTCTTATGTAAAATTATTAATGTTTAGATATTCTTAATTAATAATTTTTTTGTATCATCCCGTGTAATACACGGGTTTTACAACTAGTATATATATATATATATATATATATATATATATATATATATATATATATATATATATATATATATATATATATATATATATATATATATATATATATATATATATATATATATATATATATATATATATATATATATATATATATATATATATATATAGGGTCCCGTTCTGGTGATGACTCTTTTTTCGGTAAGGACTCGTAAGGACACCTCAAAAAAATTGAAAAAAAATATAAAAAAAATACAAATCATAAAATCGAGAATAGTACTATATCATGATCCAAAAAAATTTGGAAAAAAAAAATTTGGATCATTGAGAAACAGAAATGATCCACAAAAAAATTTATTTTGTGGATCATTGTTTCATTATAAAAAAAAATAATGATCCAAAAGTTTTTTTCCGAATTTTTTTTTTCTCAAATATAGTACTATGATCCATTTTATTATTTATATTTTTTATTTATTTTTTTTCAATTTTTAAGGTGTCCTCACGAGTCCTCACTTTAAGAAGAGTCCTCACCCGATCGCTTATATATATATATATATATATATATATATATATATATATATATATAGTGGTGGAGGTAACATAGAAGAAGTGGGGTGCATGGCCCCCACTTAAAAGTGGATCTCACATTATATTTTACCAAACAAACCTCTAAGAATTTCCATTTTGCTGAAAAAAATCCTTCTTGGCACCCACTTGCACCGAAACACCCCTATTTTATACTATTTTTTGCTTAAAAAGCCTAAGAAACCCCTAAAATATTCAGTAAATTTTAAATGGTATTAATTTTGTTTAATTTTTTTTATGAAGGACCCCCATTGACTTAAACGCGGGCTCCGCCACTATATATATATATATATATATATATATATATATATATATATATATATATATATATATATATATATATATATATATATATATATATATATATATATATATATATATATATATATATATATATATATATATATATATATATATATATATATATATATATATATATATATATATATATATATATATATATATATATATATATATATATATATATATATATATATATATATATATATATATATATATATATATATATATATATATATAGAGAGAGAGAGAGAGAGAGAGACGGGTTCAATGCAGAACCAAATTAAATCACCTAACTGCAGAACCATGTTCATCTATGAACATAAACCCAAAAACCACAAAACCGCTATTATCCCTAATCTCGCTCTCAAATCCGCCATCGTCGGGATAATTACTTCTTACCAATCCCTTAGCTTTTTCGATTGTTCAAATCATGTGTGTGCGAATTTGCGATTATAACTTTCTCGCTCTTCAACCTCTCTGTAATTTTTCACTCTCATGGATAATTAGCTTCAGAAGGTCTAAGAAATTCACGGTATGTTTCTCTTTTTTCGAATCCAGATTCTCATATATCTTTATCAATAACAATTGGTTGTATTTGAGTATATTCTAGGAAAGAACGTTTAATTTATTGAACAATCATTCACAAGATAACTTCATCATCTTCGATCTCGTCTCGATTAATCTGTTTTCCCAACAAATCAACGTTGATTTAGTAATACAACTCTCATTTTGATCGGCCAACATGTGAATACTTGAGGTGCACACCAGGTGCTTGTTAAAATGTCAACAAGGGCAATTTTTGTGATTCTCGCTTGTAAGTTGTGTTGTTCAGTAATGAACATATGTTCATTAATGAACATAACATATGTTCATTAATGAACATATGTTCATTAATGAACATTTGTGTACAAACTGGTTTCAATATATATATTCTTAGTAATGTGGTTTATTTCAATTGGAATTCAATATACGTGCTCAATTATTCACGTAATTCTTAGTAATGTCGTTTATTTCAATAAGAATTCAATATGCGTGCTCAATCATTCACGACTGTATTGTGGTTTGATATGTTCACCAATGAACATATGTTCACCAATGAACATATGTTTACATATGCTAGTTTGTTTTATTGATTGAGTTATGAATATATACATTGCTTGTTTCTTGTGTCTGATAATAAAAAAAAATAGTTGGATAATTAAAATTTTGAAATATTTTTTGTTTGCATGTTACATACAGTTGTTTTGAAATAGTTGGATTTATGTTCATTGATGAACATGGTTCTGCAGTTAGGTGATTTAATTTGGTTCTGCATTGAACCCACCCCTATATATATATATATATATATATATATATATATATATATATATATATATATATATATATATATATATATATATATATATATATATATATATATATATATATATATATATATATATATATATATATATATATATATATATATATATATATATATATATATATATATATAGGGTCGAGATCATCAGAGAACCTAAAAAAACCTAGGAACCTAGGAACTTTTTTTCTACACAATATTTTTAAAAAATAATTGCATCCAATTTTTTTATTTAAAGCGTCTAAGAGATTTCTAAACCCTAAACCCTAAACCCTAAACACTAAACCTAAACCCTAAACCCTAAACCCATATGAAAAAAAATAAAAAAAATGATTTTTTTGCATCCAATTTTTTTATTTAAAGTGTCTAAGAGATTTCTAAACCCTAAACCTAAACCCTAAACCCTAAAACTAAACCCTAAACCCTAAACCCTAAACCCTAAACCCTAAACCTTAAACCCTAAACCCTATACCTAAACCCTATACCTAAACCCTAAACCCTAAACCCTAAACCCTAAACCCATATGAAAAAAAAATTAAAAAAATGATTTTTTTTGAAATTTTTTTTTTTGATATCTTCTAGATGAATCATAACAAAAATTTTGGTATATTTTTTTTTGAAAAATATTGTGTAGAAAAAAAGTTCATAAAATGGGTTTTTAGGTTCCTAGGCTTTTTTAGGTTCTCAATTATATATATATATATATATATATATATATATATATATATATATATATATATATATATATATATATATATATATATATATATATATATATATATATATATATATATATATATATATATATATATATATATATATATATATATATATATATATATATATATATATATATATATTATGAAGTGTTGCATTTAATATGGGTGATAGTCGGGTTGACTTTGAAATGTTAAAGCAACGTTGTCGACTATGATTTTGTATTTGACAAGAGAGATAGATTTAAGAGTAGTTGGCTAATAGATAGACAATTAGGCAATTAGCGGTAACTTAAGTGTTGGGTGGAGGGTCTCATACTCATGCGTGTCATCTTTTTGTTGGGGTGTGGCCAACACTCTCCATCAATGAGAATGGGTAAGAGATTGTCTCACGTATAAATACAAATACCATTAGAGATATGCATGCACAACGACGACTTGTACTCTCAGATAATTTGACTTGTACTTCAATTTAACAGCCAATTTCTCATCAATGCATAATATAAACTTTCCAATACTCTAGTGCATAACTCATTTAAAAAATTACCAGCAATAACCAATATTGGGAGAACCATATCTTCAAATATTTCACAAATTTTGTAAAACATAGGTTTTCAAATGGTTCTAGGTTATATCATTTCGAAAAAGCAAATCTCTTCTCTACCCAAATGCTTTTGTCTCATAATAACATCAAAGTATACGTAAAAAGTAGATCAAAATAACACCAAATATAAATACATCATCATCATCATCTCCTCCAATAGCAAAAATATTCTTGAAAAGCTTGATATAACAACATAAAATAGATGAACAATAGCAACATATTTATTTCAGATATATTGAATCAACACAAAAAATTCCCAAATGTGAAACTGAGTAAATCTTTGTCTGAAAATCGGAAATCTTAAAAATAAAATGCCAATCGGGATTATTCCTCGTTATAAAACTAGTATAATTCTAATACTAATTGTTGGGACCTAAATCAATGGGCTAGGTGCGAAATAATAAATATCTCCAAGATTAACGTATATAAAAACTGATAAAGAAGATGAGCAATCTGATAATATAATATATAGAAATAGTATAATCATAATATAATGAAGAACTCTTGACAAGTGAAAGGTTCCTTTACACACTCTCTCTAACTAGAAAGACTACATTTTGGTGTACACTTACAAATGACCATTCTCTCTTTATTTATAAGAGAGAAGATAATCTTTAAAATACATAAGAGGAATATTCTAATCTAGCTATCACTCGTCATTTAGAACATTTCCAGCTTCAACAGACTAAATCACCATTACAATAAAGATGAAAATGAAGGACGTAATGAAGTAGCATACAATAATAAAAATATAACGTTCTTAGGATTACAAATCATTATTCCAAATAACATATGACCCCTAGGGCTTTAGAAACAAAGTATACTTGAAGAAATCTGAAATACTATTTCAATGCTAAAAAATGTTATTGGAAAACTGTGTGCATAATCATGCAGACTCGGTGTAATTTTTGTAAGGCCGTCTAGTTTAAGTAAATTGTTGTTTTGTGCTCTTACATGACCATGCACATCGAGTTTTTTTTTTCCAAGTCTCTTGTTCCATTTTAATGTTTTTTTCTTGTTTGTTTCTTTTTATTTTGATCATCCAAACTTTTTATCCAATTTTTCCAATTGATTGCCCTCAAGTCCAATAAATCCAAACTAACTCCTTGCAATCCTACAAATCAAACCATGAAACCTAAGATAAATTGCACTACAAATATATTTGTACGATCCCAATATGTGTGTAATGCATGATTATGCTACGATTATGTATATGAAATGATGTCAAATGGTAAATAAACATGATAAAGAAAAAATTAAATGAAACCTAGGTAACATTCTCCCATTGCCAAAATACAAGATGTTATCATATTGTAGGAGAAGAACTCCATAATCATATGTGTTGGATCAATATGCCTAAGTATGATCATCAAATAATATTGCTAATAATATATGATCATATAGGGTCACACTAATAACAAGTTAGACACCTTAATGATCATTTTAAATATGAATATGATTCATGTTAAATTTCATAATTCTTGTGTTTATCATTTTATGTGTAAATGATATGGAATATGGAATTAATTCATATGACATGAATTAATAAAAGAGAGTGTAAATATTTATATAATTTAAATGTTAAATGGTTTAAATAAGTTTGCTAAAAACTTATTTATTATAAATGTAAAACAAAATAAATTATATGAACCAATCATACAAGAAACATAAACAAAAAGGACCACCTACATAACAAAATATAAAATTAGACAAAAAATAGGAATGCTTTAATTATAGGGACCATTTCGTTAATTTGTCTATATGTTAAAGTAGTCGCGAAACATGCCCATGAGGTTGTATATCAGCTCGATCTCCCGAACCCTGCCTAGGGATGCAAATGGGTCGGGGATTCCCCGCTACCCGTGGAGACCCGACCCGAACGGATCGGAGATTCCCCGCCTTAGCGGGTAACGGATCGGGTATGGGGCTTGGAATTTTCACCCGAAGCGGGGATGGGGCGGGTATAGTAGTATCCGCCCCGTTTAGAACCCGATATATATATATATATATATATATATATATATATATATATATATATATATATATATATATATATATATATATATATATATATATATATAACCGATTTAATAAATATACTCAAATTACTAGACATTGGGCACTGAGAAGTCTAGGGCATGCGTATACTGTGCATTCCGATTTCCAACCCCAGGCTCTTCGATTCATCCTTGCCTTCTTGAAAGACGGCAATAGTGCTAGACCAGTATATGTAACACCCGGTTTTTAATAAAACATCTTCATTTAAATAAATATCAATTTATTCAATAATTAACATTTTGAAGATATTTAGAAATCATTTTAAACATCAATTCACCGTATGAATCCCCAATTAAGCAGCATCAGTGTGTACCCGTCATGCCTGTCCGTCATTTCCACCTGTATAACCTGAAATGGTAATTTAAAAGGGAAAGGATAAGCACATGGCTTAGTGAGTTCCAACAACTACACAGCATATCAGCTACACATACTTTACCCCTAACAGGAAAAATACAACCACACGTCACATAATCTGCTCTACCCAGTATATTGGATTATATCCTCCTATACGTATCTGCTCAGTAAATCTAATTCCCCGGCTCAGCACTTAGAGCCGCGCATGCCTTGTACGTCGAGTCATGCGTATCTGCTCAGTGTATTTTGCACGTATCTCTATATTACTCAGTACGTCGAGCCCACACACACCATAACCCAACCCATACAATTATAACAGGAAGGTATATACACACAACTTGGTACAATTCACCAACATATTATAAACATCTTATAAGCACACAAAAATACGGTAAAGGACATATAACGTCCACACAATGTAGTGAGAAACTCACCTGGTTATAGTCGACTACAACATTTATCTCTGCTTCGTATTCCTTCTTTAACTGTTAACACAGTAAGGCATTTATCACTCTTTAATTCTTAACTATCTTATAGTTGCATCATTAAACTCTTCCATAATTCCAACATAATACCTCATGATTTATCAAGTAAAGGATAGCCAGGTAGAAGATTAGTTGGGGTGGCAGGATCCTTTCAGCATTTTAGCCTTTCGGAAAATCCAACAACCAGATCCCAAGTAATCGGCCTAGACACCATCCTCGTAAGTAAATCACTCGGTATTATTTTTGGAATTACGAATAGTATAACTTCTACATATTATAGTTTAACACTTATAAACTACTAGAGAAATACGATAGTGATTACTCACTTAAGATTGGCGTTTTCGCAAAGCCTTGGCACGTTTCCCGTTCCGCTCTTCCAACACTTCCCGAGCACCTCGTTACCAGCTACTGCTCGCTCCTAACTCCTCCCGACCTATTTTCCTCACCAGAACACTCCTCGATATCGTAAGGTTGTTTGGTGTTTGTTGTGGGTTGAAATGAAGAAGTTGGGCCTCTATTTATAGGGCTTGAAAACACTATTCACGATGTCATCACGACGTCATCACGACATCAACGTCGATGTCATCACGACATCATCGTTGACGTCATCACGAGGTAAGCGCTTACTTCATTTCTCGGGTACTATTCACGCCGGAGTTACTATTCATGTCGGAGTTCCTATTCATGCAGGAGTTACTATTCACAATTTTTTTTTTTAAAAAAAAAATGGTCGTTACAAGTTCTCCCCCCTTTATAAGATTTCGTCCCCGGAATCTCCAGCGTTGACATACGCTTATTCTTCCACTCAATCATTCCCTATTTCAACACAATACGGTTGTATTATGTAAGACCCAATTCTTTTTGAAATACTTATTAAGGTGTTAGGATAGTTCGGATACCTTTAAGATAGAGTTTTTGTGCGAAAAACGCTAAAAACGAGTAACCCGGGTCGTGTAAATTAAACCGGGTCGAGTTGGGAGACTTAAAACAACTTTGGAAATCTTTTGGACAGAACCCGGGTCGTGTTGTCCAACCCGGGTCGGGTTTCAGTCAGACTGTCGGAGAATTTGGGGCTTTAGCGTCACACGGGTCGAGTCCATCAGCTAGGGTCGTGCTGCACCGGAACCCGGGTCGGGTTTTGGAACCCGGGTCGGGTTACGCGCAGACCCATTTCATTTAAATCGCGATTTTTGCCATTTTGGGAAAGGATCTCTCGACTCAAACACTTCCTAAACCCTAGAAAACATTCCCTCTTCGTATTAGGACCAAATCGGAAGGCTAGAACGCGGAGGATTGAAGTAATTTTTGATATCTCGCTTATTGAAGGTAAGGTTTACGATTCTAGCCCTTTTGAACGGTTGATTTGGTCATTTTGGGTTGATTTCGAGGAGTTGTGAAGTACTACCTGTGATTAGATGAAAATTGAGTAGATAACACTTGTTTGGATGTGTTGAAACGCTTCTAATCCCGAGTTTTAACTGTTGTGATCAAGTTTCAAGCTTGAATGGTTGAAAAACAACATATTCACCTTTTGTTGGTATGAATATGGATATGTAGGTGCTGAAAATTCTTGAAGGATCGTTGTATCTTCTAAGGTGTTAGTTTGGATCGTATAGAACTTCAAACCAGGTGAGTACTCTTATGTACTTGAGTAGAAATCTATCTTGTGGTAAACTGAATATGCATAAATGTTAGGATGTTATTACTATAATCAAATTTTTGAGTGAATTGTTATATGTGAATAACAACAACCAAATTGAGTATACATATTGATCATATGAACTGAGTAGACGTTAGAGTAGTCACATCAATGAGTTTTGAGTCAAGTTATATAGCCATGAGGGCTATTGAGCTGGATTAGAGATTGGAACGGAATGAGTTTATATGTGTTAATTTTACCTTTGGTATATATAATGAGATGTTTTGCAGGTTGATAATTTGTATATATGACAAGAGGTGTTACAGGTTAGTAATTACCTGTCGACTCTTTTAAGTGAATTATCTTGTGGTTGAGTTGTTCATTGCAGAAAGAGAAAGGTTATATGAGTTAATTAAAGTGTTAATATTGTTTTGGTATATATATGACTAAGTGTGTTAAATCACATTGCGGTACTGAGATAGTCCCTTCAAATGAATTTAGTCATATCGAACGAATGAGAAAGTGTATTGAGAATGAGTTCAAAGAGATATTGGGCATTGACAATCGATTATTAATGATTACTTACTGAGCTCTTGTAGCTCATAGTTTTGTTTGTATTTGTGTGTAGGTTTTGATAGTAGAAATCGTGGAAAGTGGATCAAAGAAAGGTAGCAAGAGTTGGACCTGGACCTATTTAGATTTTACTTTGACATTTCTTTTGATTGAACCCGGTTTTGGACACTAGTAATTGCTATGTTGTAAATAGTTTCTTACTTAGTCCACAGTTTTGTTGTACCGCTTGTATAACTTGTTACTCACCTTTGAGTTACACCGAGTATTTTGTGATTGATTTATAAACTCTTTGGTGTATCTTAAGATTGAGAAACCGGGTGTTACAAGTTGGTATCAGAGCTGTGGTTTAAGGGAACTAAGCCTTGAGATAAGGTCTTAAACTTAAACCAATGAGAAAGAGAGGTCCCAAATGGTCCCTTAGATGTTATTCCCTATGATGTACTAATTGAGTTGATTTTTAAGACCATATTGAGTATTATGGTGGCAATTATTAAAACGATTTGAACTTTTTTTTTAAGTTATTATGAATACTGGAAAAGAGAAAGAGTGAGGTGAATCACCGAGAGATTAAGTGGAGTCACAAAACTCGGGTATGGGGCGCCAACCCGAGGGAGGGAAATCTATTGAGTTGTTGGGTAATCTCCAAGAGATGATTTTAGTTGAGGTGACAACAGCGATTAAGGAAATGTTAACCATATTTTGAGACCTCAGGTGGAGATAAACCTAGGTAGTACTACTGAGCAACCAAGGAGAAGAGAGAGCCTATTACATGCTTAGAAAAGATACTGCTATAGATGTATGGAGATAGATGAGAATGAGATGATGAATTGGTCACATTGGTTCGACCGGTAATGGATGGTGAGACAAAATTTTGGCTGATATGAGATATCAGCTAACGAGGAGACAATAATTTCAGTTGATAATGAGATATCAACTGAATACGAGATGATATACTACTCGAGATGAGATCCCAGTTGATAATGAGATGCCAACTGAATACGAGATGATATACTACTCGAGATGAGATCCCAGTTGATAATGAGATGCCAACTGAATACGAGATGATATACTACTCGAGATGAGATTCCAGTTGATAATGAGATGCCAACTGAATACGAGATGAGATACTAATTGAGATGAGATCCCAGCTGATGGCGAGATTCCAGCTGATGATGATGAGATCCCAGCTGATGGCGAGATTCCAGCTGATGATGATGAGATCCCAGCTGATGGTGAGATTCCAGCTGATGATGATGAGATTCTAGCTGATGGTGAGATTCCAACTGATAACGAGAAAGAGTTTGAGCATAAGCTGAGCATGAGTTAAGAGTTGAGATATGTGAGTGTAGCCAATTCCACGCAAGAGTTGAGAGTTAAAGTATGTGAACAATTTTGTTCTTTGAGATTGACAATTGTGTATATTATATATTGTTTTGTAATCGTAAATATTATAATGAAGACATTATGTAATGAGTATGTGTTGCGTGTATGCCTTAGTGGCAGATTGTATCATATGTGAGTAGTTCTAATTCATTATTAATGATTCGACTATAATGTAATTATGTTATTTGAAAGTTCTAAATTGGTTGAGATAACCAATTTGTATGAATTATACAAGGTAGAGAATCATTTATGGTATATGAGTATCTAGTGTGAATGAGCACACTAATTTACTGAGATAGTCAAAGAGTATGAGTTGGTATGAGTTAACTTGTAAAGGAGTATGAGCATGAGTTGACATGAGTTTCAAAAGAGTATGTGTTCAAAAGAAGTATGAGTTGAACAATACTTTGAGTAATTACCAATAATTAAGTTGCAAGTGTTGTTGAAAATATTAAATGGTTGTGATAGTCAAAAGAGCATAAATTGAGAGAGACAATAATTGTGTAATCTATTGCAATTACTGCTGATTATGAGGCGATGTATTGAGTATTGAGTTCTGCGGTTTGAGAATTTTACGAGTCTTTAATGCTAGTTTTTTTTTAAGTTTTGTAACTTATAAGAGTTGAGAAGGCCTTAGTAGCCGGTAGTTGTTACATAATTGAGTGTGGTGGTGAGTTCTATTATTTGATGTTGTAAAGTATTGAGTAGGGAGAATAGAGAACGATACGAAGTACCATGAGAGGGTGTTGAGTGACGAGATTTGCAAACGGTACAAGGTACCGTGAGATAGCATTGAGTATGAGTTGAAGGACAGTACGAGGTATTGTAAGATAGTGTGAATGACGAAACAGGAGGATAGTACAGAGTATCATGAGCTGAGACGGAGTGGTGTTGCAGTGATTGTGCTTATGTACAGATGAGCATGCACTGTATAGTGATGTGGAGTACTAAACCGTATTATTTAGTTTGTGTGGATATGTATGAGTACAGTGGTTGGCTTGTGTTACATGAGACCTTGAGGGTCGAGGAGAGAACGGAATTGAAGCAGAGTGACAGTATGAGGGTACTACAAGGTAGTACCATGAAATTCTATAACTGGAGGTGTTGTTGTGAGTATGTGTGTGTGTGTTGGGTACGGAAGATGTTGTGAATGGTATTGAGTTATGACTATATGTTAACATGCTGATCTGAGAAATTTCTTTGCATGTCGAGAGAGATAGAGTTGTATAACTACATAATGAGTAAATATGAGTTAAAAAAAATAATAAATAAATAAATAGTAGAAATGTAAATGTGGTTGTGATTGATAGGATTCGTTCCTTAGCAATCAAACCAATTACTGCCAATGAGAAAAATGTGTGAGTGCTATAATGACATGACTATTGATTCGTGTGAGACGATTGATAATAGATTATGTTTATAATGATATTGAGTATATTTTCGAGGTTCGTGAATTAGTCGGACTATGAGATATGATTTTATCATAGAGATTGTGATATTTAACGTTATTATTATTATTATTATTTTCATTGCGAATCATGTGTAGAGATTACGATGACTCGTATGTATGATCTATTTTATGTAATTTTGATAAATTAAAGATTGAGATGAAAATGACATAGAAATGGCGAGAGGAAATTTTTTTTTTTTTTACTTGATGATGCATCGGGAGAAATATATATGATTGTGTTAAGAATTTATTTGACAATAAATTCCTGAGTCCGCTAGGACTATCGATTAAGCGAGAGCGTTATGTGGATCGTCCACATTAGAGGCGATGTAGCGAGTGAGTGCATCAAAGGAAACGACATGAGATATATTGTTAAACTAAGAAGAAAAGGAACCATTTTTGGCGAGAGATTGTAAACAATATGTTGAGTAAACACCTAATATATAAGATTTTGGCGAATTAGTGTACAGTTGTGGAGAAGAGACAACTAAAAAGGGATCTTGTGTGACCAAAGTATCGAGAATTGAATACCAAATTTTAAGGAGAGACGAGTGAAACTTGATATAGTTTCTAATATTTTACTTATTTTAGATTTTATCTTTCAGTTGATGAGTCGTATGAAATAAGATGAGACTGTTTTCCTTATTGAGTCAGAGTAAACCATTTCAATAAATTTTGAAATGGAAGTTGAAATTCCAGATAGTTAATTTGGAATTACTATTATATATATATATATATATATATATATATATATATATATATATATATATATATATATATATATATATATATATATATACTGGATGGTATGCTGAGACTGTAGCTCGATGTGAGCTATAGGGATGAATTTATGTAAATGATAATAGTGTTGGAATATCACTTGAAAAATAACGTGAGATACTGGGGTCGATGAGACTATAACGAAGATTGTGTCCGAAAGAGTGAGAATTCACATGGCAATAGCGATAGCCAATATGGCTATAAATATCATTTATGAAGAAGATGGTGGGTATTAAGATCCTGCAGAAAGAGAAATTGAATGAGATAAATTCTAAGTATAATGTGAATTGAGGAAGCTTGAGTTCCATAGTTATATTATGAGTAAACGAAATGTGACGGTATGTACATGACATATAAGAAAAAGAGATGAAAACATTGCTACCATATGTGGTGTATGATTGCGGTGGTGAGATGGTGGTATAGACCATACATATTCTAAGAGATTCCGAGGACGGAATCTTTTGAAGGAGGAGAGAACTTGTAAGACCCAATTCTTTTTGAAATACTTATTAAGGTGTTAGGATAGTTCGGATACCTTTAAGATAGAGTTTTTGTGTGAAAAACGCTAAAAACGAGTAACCCGGGTCGTGTAAATTAAACCGGGTCGAGTTGGGAGACTTAAAACAACTTTGGAAATCTTTTGGACAGAACCCGGGTCGTGTTGTCCAACCCGGGTCGGGTTTCAGTCGGACTGTCGGAGAATTTGGGGCTTTAGCGTCACACGGGTCGAGTCCATCAGCTAGGGTCGTGCTGCACCGGAACCCGGGTCGGGTTTTGGAACCCGGGTCGGGTTACGCGCAGACCCATTTCATTTAAATCGCGATTTTTGCCATTTTGGGAAAGGATCTCTCGACTCAAACACTTCCTAAACCCTAGAAAACATTCCTTCTTCGTATTAGGACCAAATCGGAAGGCTAGAACGCGGAGGATTGAAGTAATTTTTGATATCTCGCTTATTGAAGGTAAGGTTTACGATTCTAGCCCTTTTGAACGGTTGATTTGGTCATTTTGGGTTGATTTCGAGGAGTTGTGAAGTACTACCTGTGATTAGATGAAAATTGAGTAGATAACACTTGTTTGGATGTGTTGAAACGCTTCTAATCCCGAGTTTTAACTGTTGTGATCAAGTTTCAAGCTTGAATGGTTGAAAAACAACATATTCACCTTTTGTTGGTATGAATATGGATATGTAGGTGCTGAAAATTCTTGAAGGATCGTTGTATCTTCTAAGGTGTTAGTTTGGATCGTATAGAACTTCAAACCAGGTGAGTACTCTTATGTACTTGAGTAGAAATCTATCTTGTGGTAAACTGAATATGCATAAATGTTAGGATGTTATTACTATAATCAAATTTTTGAGTGAATTGTTATATGTGAATAACAACAACCAAATTGAGTATACATATTGATCATATGAACTGAGTAGACGTTAGAGTAGTCACATCAATGAGTTTTGAGTCAAGTTATATAGCCATGAGGGTTATTGAGCTGGATTAGAGATTGGAACGGAATGAGTTTATATGTGTTAATTTTACCTTTGGTATATATAATGAGATGTTTTGCAGGTTGATAATTTGTATATATGACAAGAGGTGTTACAGGTTAGTAATTACCTATCGACTCTTTTAAGTGAATTATCTTGTGGTTGAGTTGTTCATTGCAGAAAGAGAAAGGTTATATGAGTTAATTAAAGTGTTAATATTGTTTTGGTATATATATGACTAAGTGTGTTAAATCACATTGCGGTACTGAGATAGTCCCTTCAAATGAATTTAGTCATATCGAACGAATGAGAAAGTGTATTGAGAATGAGTTCAAAGAGATATTGGGCGTTGACAATCGATTATTAATGATTACTTACTGAGCTCTTGTAGCTCATAGTTTTGTTTGTATTTGTGTGTAGGTTTTGATAGTAGAAATCGTGGAAAGTGGATCAAAGAAAGGTAGCAAGAGTTGGACCTGGACCTATTTAGATTTTACTTTGACATTTCTTTTGATTGAACCCGGTTTTGGACACTAGTAATTGCTATGTTGTAAATAGTTTCTTACTTAGTCCACAGTTTTGTTGTACCGCTTGTATAACTTGTTACTCACCTTTGAGTTACACCGAGTATTTTGTGATTGATTTATAAACTCTTTGGTGTATCTTAAGATTGAGAAACCGGGTGTTACATATTAGTAAACCCAAAGGGTATTACCACAATACTGGCACATTAACCACCTCTAATCAACTAGGCTAACATATTGAGACTACAAAGTACTCGTTATGTAATCCCATACAGAAATCATGGATGCAAGGTACTTGTTATGCATCGTATAATCATAATCACATGTTCACCACATCATATCACAACCCCTGCTCTTCACAACCTCAACAGCTCAGCTATTCACCAAACACCCAACTGTATGTGTGTTAGAACTGCCAGCCAATAAAGCCATCACAACACTTGTATGTGGTCCCACCACAATTACTGCTCATAAGATCCACAACACATATGTGGTCTTACCAAATGTGGCCCCACTAAATAAGTGGTCACAACCACAAGTACTATTAACCCCCAGAATAAATGGTCACAACTACAAGTTACCAGTGGTCCCACGGAATAAGTGGTCCCAACCACAAGTACAAGTAGCCCCATAGCATAAGTGGTCCCAACCACAATACTAGTAGCCCCACCTAATAAGTGGTCCCAACTACAAGTATAAGTGGCCCCACGGAATAAACAGCTTTTCGCTCTAAAGGCTTAACGGTTAACACACATACGACTGCACAGCTCTACAACCAACCACATGACACCAAGAATCCTCATATCAGCTCAGCCTCCACATACAGCTATAAAATCTCCACCCACAATATGATACCATATCCATGGTTGTCACCACTTAATACTCATGTATTCGTCCGCACAGCTAATATCAACCAGATATTCAACCAGCTACCGACACAGTTTATCCACGGTTACTTGCCTACGGGTTACCTACTTAAGAGGTATTCACTTAGTTATTTATGAAACATATACACCTAACACACATATGCTAACAAGACAGTCATCTTGGTCGGTTAGCAATATTTCCTCAACTCATTATTTTCATATACTAATAGATTTCAAGTACATGATACACTGATATGCTACATCTAACTTACTCTGATACACACGTTGGTAGTATTCACTACCTATGTGAATACCCTTACGCCATACCACTATATCATCCCTACTCTCACGAGTTGTTATTATATGTCCATTCCGTATACACGTACACCTCTTGTACGGGAATGGATAAGGTTTTAATTCTGCAAACATACGACACCACGTATAAAACATTATGTTTCTAGCATGTACACGTATATCTGTACGTATATTTTTCACATCTATATACTGCTTTAGTTCACGTATGTCTTCTTCCAAATTATGCCATCTAGTTACTGGATCCCAATTTCTGCTGATACGCTCACATACATCCTCAGCCTTCATCATTATCGTACTACAGTCGTCTGACACACTTCGTATATAAAACTTGTTAACCAGCAACTGTAGATGACCTGGAAGCCTCACATATATCTCCATATCTGGAAATGAAATTTGCGACTTATGCTCTTCTCTAAATAACATTTCGTTTATTTATAGTCGATCAAAATCGACTATTCTAGCAATCAACATCTTCTTTTTATCATCCACTATATGTGCTTTTCTTAGTAACGAAGAGACTTAACGTGTCACTTTTGCACAGCTCATCTACTATAGTCACATCAACTGTTCATTACTTAATTATTAAGAAATGAAACTTCACTAGATTCTCAATCTCCAGCGTCCTAATTGATCCCAATAAACTCTATGATTGCCAACCAATAGAATGGACAAATACAGTTTATCAGCATATACACCAATTAGTTATACCCTCAGTGTATTGGATTCCTTACGACCAACTCCCGATTCGAACGCGGATCCTGTGCTTTCAATAGTAGGAGCTCTACTACTATCTTCCACACCTACCCTCGTTCGTTTCAGAACTTGTCCAGAAGTCCCCAATTCACTTCTCACGATAATTTTACCACCTATACCCCAGGTTGTTTTACGAACATAGTCGTAGAAAATTTTTCACATAAAAGGATTTACCTTATGGATATCACTTATCAAGGAACATGCAACTTGGCCAACTCAAAAATTCTAGGACTACTTAGTTCCTACTGCCTACACTTTAATGGCATTTAAGCACACATATATTACAGAAATAACAACAAAGACTAAGCACTTAACCTTTTCCCCACTGACGTCGGCTGACGGTACACACTGCATCTTTGCAACAACATTCATTTAACCCCTTACTCGAAAAACAACTTATAATTTCTTGTAAAAATATTTCCAAAGAAAACTTTTAAGTCTCAAGCTTGAGATCAAAACCCATCAAGTGAGTCTGATTCACTCAAGCCTTGGCTCTGATACCAACTTGTAACACCCGGTTTTTAATAAAACATCTTCATTTAAATAAATATCAATTTATTCAATAATTAACATTTTGAAGATATTTAGAAATCATTTTAAACATCAATTCACCGTATGAATCCCCAATTAAGCAGCATCAGTGTGTACCCGTCATGCCTGTCCGTCATTTCCACCTGTATAACCTGAAATGGTAATTTAAAAGGGAAAGGATAAGCACATGGCTTAGTGAGTTCCAACAACTACACAGCATATCAGCTACACATACTTTACCCCTAACAGGAAAAATACAACCACCAGTGTTGCAAAACTCGGGCAACTCGGCCGAGTACTCAGCCGAGGACTCGGACTCAGTCCTTTACCTTGGCGAGTTTCACCAACTCGGCTCAAAAAATCGGACTCGGTCAACCTCGGTCAACATCGGACCAACTCGGCCCAAATCGGACAGAATCGGCCCAAATTAGAAAAAAAACTCGGTCCATTTAAAGCCAAAATTAGGCCCAAATTGGATCCAAAGAGTAAACCATTTAGGTCCAGGAGTTAACCCAAACCGGTGGCTTGCTGATTGAATTAGTTCCAAAGCCTAGTATTTATAAAAGATGCGAGTCCCATTTTTTCTTTCTTCTAGTCGATGTGGGATAGCTTCAGCGTCCATTTTCTTTATCACGTTCACTCGGATTTCAGTTCATCGATTAAAGAATTCGTTTGTTTCCAATCTTTCCAATCGTTCAACGAACACGTTGACTCGGATTTCAGTTCATCGATCAAAGCTGCAGTACGATGCGTATACTGATCAATTTCACGCAGCTTCAATTGAATTGCTTCAATCGTTTCCGAAATCAGCTTCAATCGTTCACGCAGCTTCAATCGTTCACTGGTTCAATCGAATTGCTTCAATCGTTCACTGGGTTTGTGATTCCTCCAATCAGTTCGATGATTCCTCCAGTCAGTTCGTGATTCCTCCAATCAGTTCGATGGGTTCCAATTGCTTCAAGTTGATTGCGTTTACAGATTGCATATCTTTTTCTAATTGCTCGTTTCAATCTGCCTTCCAATCGATTGCAGGCTCAATTGGATTTGTTTCAATCTTGTGATTGCATCTTGTGCTTATCGATTTCGTGAATTTGGTTATAGATTCTATTTACATTTGTATTGATTTCGATTTTGAAATAATGCCCGGAAGGTGTTTGAATAAATGCTTGATACATGATGTTGAGTTCATTGTTCACTAATTTATGTATATATGACTAGTTAGGTAATTTTGATTACGCATACAACGTGTTCGATAATATGTTTGAAGAGAAGTGAATTTGATATATATATATATATATATATATATATATATATATATATATATATATATATATATATATATATATATATATATATATATATATATATATATATATATATATATATATATATATATATATACCTTGAACAGTGCCCACCGAATACTCACCGAGTACTCCCCCGCCTAACCGATTACTCGCTACTCGCTAGTCCACCGACCTGGCAGCGCCTAGCGAGTTTTGCAACACTGACAACCACACGTCACATAATCTGCTCTACCCATTATATTGGATTATATCCTCCTATACGTATCTGCTCAGTAAATCTAATTCCCCGGCTCAGCACTTAGAGCCGCGCATGCCCTGTACGTCGAGTCATGCGTATCTGCTCAGTGTATTTTGCACGTATCTCTATATTACTCAGTACGTCGAGCCCACACACACCATAACCCAACCCATACAATTATAACAGGAAGATATATTGTAACACCCGGTTTCTCATACAAAGTACACCCAAGTATTTTATAACCATTACACATTTAATTGGGTGTATTTGCATTCAAACCAAGGATCAAGCTATTATCATTGCAATAATTATACAAAAAGGTCCTTATAAAATATGTGACCAAGTGTTACAATTAAATCTACTTCAGCTAAGGACAGTCTCTAAACTTGTCCGTCTTTCCTTATCACATGCCTTCCAATTCAACCCGGTTTGACCTTTCAAGAACACAAGTTGTTTCTTTTACCCTTTATAACATCCTACTTCTCATAGATGGGTTTCTAAACATCTTAACTCGTGTTTTAACTCATCCAATCTCGTTTATATCAAAAATTAAAATAACTCTACCATAAATTAAAAATTACGGTATTACAAGTTCTTACCCCCTTCAAAAGATTCCGTCCTCGGAATCTCTTGGAATAGGTATGGTTTATACAACCACCTCACCACCGAAATTTCACATTCCGTATGACAATGATATTATACTCTCGTCAGCTCATATGACATGTACATACTGTCGCATCTCATTTACTCATAATATAGGTAATACCCGCCATCATCCTCACGAGATGATCTCTGTAGTGATATTGGCTATCATTACTGCTACGTAGGACAATACTCACTCTTTCAGGCCACACACGCTGCTATGGTATTATTGACACCAAGCTATCTCACCTCACTCTTCAATTGACACTCCAACCACTATCATTATTTGCCATCTGTCCACAATGATTTCAAATCTCTATGAAACGGTTAACTCTAACTCAATAAGAAAATTGGTCTCATCACTTTCACATTAATTGTCTCTGAGTTTACTCCTCCAATAATAACTCACAGTTATTGAATCCTCCTTTTTGCACATCCCAATCGATTAGGGTAGAAGACACACTCATACAACATAAAACACACAGACATTCAAATGTCTCACTCACATCATACGACTCATCAACCCAATGATAAAAAAAAATATTAGAAACTATCTCATGTTTCACTCATGCCTCCTCAAAATCTCATCTATCTCTACTTTCACTTCAGCACATATATTAGGTGTTTCTCCCAATATACAACATACAATCCTCAACCACGAATGGCTCCTCTTCATACCAGTTCAACAACATACCTCACGTTGTTTCTATCGATGTACTCACTCATTATATCTTCTCTTGTGTGTAAAGTCCACATCACGCTCTCACTCAATCGATAATCATTAACTCTATATTAAACTCAAAAATTTATTCTTCATTAATAAATTTCTCAACACAACCGCACATATCCCTCCTGATATACAATCAGTAAGGACTTTTCCTCTCGCCATTTCTACGTCATTATCACCGAAATCTCTAATTCATCCGTATGACACCAATAGGTCATACGTATGGCTCGCTGTAATCTCTGCACACGACTCAATTAATAACATCTAACACCGTAATCTCTACGGTGAGGTCATATTTCATCACCCGACAATCTCGTTAATCTCAAGAAATAATTCAAGATTATTATAACAAAATCTATTATCTATCGTCTCATACGAATAAATAGTTTTGTCATCTTCACACCCACGCATTTATTTCATTGGCAGTAATTGGTTTGATTGCTAAGGAACGAATCCTATCAATCACAACCACAATTACTTTCCTCCTCTTTTTAACTAATATCTTCTCATTATGTATTTATAAAACTCTATCTCATTTAACATGTAAGAAATCTCACACATTCTCCACACGACTACATAATAAACATACTTACTCACAGCCTCACTTCTCAACAATATTACTCACTGTATCATCTCACAATACCCCCATACTGTTACTCAGTCTCTGATTCATCCCCTTTTCAACCCACAAGGTTTCAAGCCACAAAAACTTACCGCTACGTTCATATCTATCCATACGCAAGGATAGTACATTTCTCATTACTCTACATCACTATAAAGTATATACCCGTCTACATACAAGCACAACACTGCAGTACCACTCTAGCTCAACTTATGGTACCCCGTACCATCTTCCTGTCTCGTTACTCACACTATCTTATAGTACCTCGTACTATCTTCAAAACTTACTACTCAATAAAATCTCACGGTACCTCATACCATTCGTCGACCTCATTGCTCAACACTCTCTCACGGTATCTCGTACCGTTCTCTGTTCTCACCACTCAACACTGTATCACGGTATCTCATACCGTCCTCTAGTCAAATCATGGTACCTCGTACTATCCTCTGATTTCATTCCATTTCCTCTTGACTCTGGTAGGTCTCCTCTACGGTCTCGAGCCATATAGACTCACCGTCACTCCTCCTTTCGTTTGAGTCACAAAGATCATTACTGCTCTAACCACAAGATACTCGTCATGTGGTTCCACAAAAATATGTGGCCTCAACCTCAGCTACTCAATATGTAACCCCACATAATATGTGGTCTCAATCACATTTACTCATTATGTAATCCGACAAAGTATGTGGTCTCAACCACTTTACTCAATATATGGTCCCACTAAATATGTGGTCTCAACCATATTTACTCATAATGTGGCCCCACAAATTATGTGGTCTCAACCACTTTACTCGATATTTAACTCAATCTCTAGGCCAATAAGGCCTATATGAACCACTCTAGGTTCTCTCAATTATAACCACAAGATACTCTTTATGTAGTTACTCAAATATCCTTTGACATCTCTGTCACAATTATCTCATTATATGACTATTTCAATTTACAAAAACTCAATACTCAACGGATATAGTGTGCATTCATCCATACACTTACCATCTTTCTCAACTCATACTCTTTTGGCTATCTTAGCCACTCATTTTGATCAACCATAAGTACTAGTCATGTGGCCCCACAAAATATGTGGTCTCAGTCACATAAATACTCATGCACAGAAATCTCATCACATTGGTGAAACAACAAGCAGTATATATATATATATACAATATCACAATTTATGTATATTTTTTTTTACCATGTACATACTCATTATACATTCTTCTCCATGGTTGTTAAATACTCGTTAATCAACCACATATATTCTCAATTATATATAATCACAAAACACTCGTTATGTGATATGTAAATCTTACCTCAAGTGGACACGAGATTCTCATCTCGATGTCGGTTACTACACTTTATAATAACAGTTCTCTAACACATGTATTATCAACAATTAAACACATATACTCGTTACTTCTAACATTTTAAATAAATTACTTACATACCTCATAGCAACATAATCTTATTTTCTCATTAGCTGAAACCTGCATACTTCGGATCTCAAATCTCGAGTGTACTCGGCTACACTTACATGTCTCAACTCTTAGCTCATGTTCAGCTTATACTTATACGCTTCCTCATCATTGGTTGGAATTTCACCTCAATCGGGATCTCATTTCATCTTCAACGGGAATTTCACCATCAGCCGGAAACTCGTTTCATCATCAGTTGGAATCTTGCCATCAGCTGGAATCGCATCTCGTCATCAGCTGGACTCTCGCCTCAACTAGTATCTCATTTCATATTCAGTTGACATCTCATTATCAACTGAAGTTCTTGTCTCCTCGTTAGCTGATATCTCATATCAACCAAAATCTCGTCTCATCATCCTCTGTAGGTCCAACCGACTGTGACCAACTTCTCAACTCATTCTTCATCTGACCCAATACCTGTATTCACACACATAATATAACAAATAATAAATATAACATAAGAGTTATACTCAACTCATACTCTAACATCTGCAGCAGTATCTTTTCCAAGCATGTGATAGGGGCTCTCTCCTCCTTGGTTCAAGTCTAGGACTCTATACTCAAAGACCTAGTTCACTTAAACCATGCTCTGATACCAACTTGTAACACCCGGTTTCTCATACAAAGTACACCCAAGTATTTTATAACCATTACACATTTAATTGGGTGTATTTGCATTCAAACCAAGGATCAAGCTATTATCATTGCAATAATTATACAAAAAGGTCCTTATAAAATATGTGACCAAGTGTTACAATTAAATCTACTTCAGCTAAGGACAGTCTCTAAACTTGTCCGTCTTTCCTTATCACATGCCTTCCAATTCAACCCGGTTTGACCTTTCAAGAACACAAGTTGTTTCTTTTACCCTTTATAACATCCTACTTCTCATAGATGGGTTTCTAAACATCTTAACTCGTGTTTTAACTCATCCAATCTCGTTTATATCAAAAATTAAAATAACTCTACCATAAATTAAAAATTACGGTATTACATATATACACACAACTTGGTACAATTCACCAACATATTATAAACATCTTATAAGCACACAAAAATACGGTAAAGGACATATAACGTCCACACAATGTAGTGAGAAACTCACCTGGTTATAGTCGACTACAACATTTATCTCTGCTTCGTATTCCTTCTTTAACTGTTAACACAGTAAGGCATTTATCACTCTTTAATTCTTAACTATCTTATAGTTGCATCATTAAACTCTTCCATAATTCCAACATAATACCTCATGATTTATCAAGTAAAGGATAGCCAGGTAGAAGATTAGTTGGGGTGGCAGGATCCTTTCAGCATTTTAGCCTTTCGGAAAATCCAACAACCAGATCCCAAGTAATCGGCCTAGACACCATCCTCGTAAGTAAATCACTCGGTATTATTTTTGGAATTACGAATAGTATAACTTCTACATATTATAGTTTAACACTTATAAACTACTAGAGAAATACGATAGTGATTACTCACTTAAGATTGGCGTTTTCGCAAAGCCTTGGCACGTTTCCCGTTCCGCTCTTCCAACACTTCCCGAGCACCTCGTTACCAGCTACTGCTCGCTCCTAACTCCTCCCGACCTATTTTCCTCACCAGAACACTCCTCGATATCGTAAGGTTGTTTGGTGTTTGTTGTGGGTTGAAATGAAGAAGTTGGGCCTCTATTTATAGGGCTTGAAAACACTATTCACGACGTCATCACGACGTCATCACGACATCAACGTCGATGTCATCACGACATCATCGTTGACGTCATCACGAGGTAAGCGCTTACTTCATTTCTCGGGTACTATTCACGCCGGAGTTACTATTCATGTCGGAGTTACTATTCATGCAGGAGTTACTATTCACAATTTTTTTTTTTGAAAAATGGTCGTTACAGTATACGTCCTTTAAAATAACATGATCGTGGATTTGGATTCCCATTCGATTTCTGACTTAGACTCTTCTCCATTGATATGGCCTTCTCCACTAGTTTCGTACCATCGACTTCTCTATTTAGATCATCGACCTTCAAGAATCGATCATCGGCCACTAGTATCTTCATGGAATTTCCATCTCAAAATTCCATCAGGTAAGTTCGTTTTCTTCCTAATTTAATATTGATTTAATGTTTATTGCCGAAGTATTGTGATTTAATGAAATTGATTTGCTGAATGAAGAATGAATATTGATTTTATATGTATATGTGTTCGTGATGTATCTTTTATGTATGAATACGGATACCCTCTTTAAGTTTTTCTGAATGCTTATAAGTGCATTAGTTCTGAATGCTTATCTAGTTTTCTATTGTCGAAATTTCAGCATATGTAATCCGATTTTCTACATATGCAATCCGATTTTTGCATATGTAATCTGATAGTGTATTGATTCTGAATTTATTGAGGCAGTTTGCAATCTCTTTGCTTATCTAATTTTCTGAATGCTTATATGAATTTGATTTTCTGAATGTATTAGCTAGTTTGCAATCTCATTTTATGATTTTGTTATGGTTGGTATTTATTATTGAAGAGAATTTATTAAGGCTGAAGGTTTTCAATTTGATTTTCTGGAATCTAATTTTAGTAATTTGTTTGCTATGTTTCTTGTAGTGAGACTCAAATATCAAGTTCAACATCCCCATAACTAAGTTGTAAAGCTGCTGAAACAAGTAACGCGGGGGAACCAACAGATGCATTGGATGGTGATTGATGGTTACGAAGAACAATGATTATTGTTGAGGAACACCGAGTCAAATTGTCTTTTTTTAGTTTCTTATCAAGCTTAAGAATGTCATTGATCAATTTTTTGTAATTTGTAGTATATGAGAATTATTGAATTGAATTTTATTGATTACTGTATATATTTTTTATATTTTCGGATTCATAAAAAATGAAGATAATTATCAAATTGAATTGTATTGATTAATATATATATATATATATATATATATATATATATATATATATATATATATATATATATATATATATATATATATATATATATATATATATATATTCAGATTTATAAAAAATGTGGAGTTTATTGACTAAATGGGTATCCATCGGGTTCCCCGAATCCGACGAGGAACTTTTCACCCGAACCCGTTGGGGATATAGCGGGGCGGAGGCGGGGATGGGTATGGAGATCGGAAGTCGGGGGCGGGGACGGGTATTGCTATCTCCGCCAATATCCGCCCCCGTTTGCATCCCTAACCCTGCCTTAAATATTACCTGCAGACACTCCCAACCAAACGACGTCGCCCAATGAAAACATTACTAACTTTTCAGAATTTCTTCATTTCTTGTATAGTTTATTTGAGTTTCCAGTGTCAATTGGTCAAATAAGATGAAGATTCCAAACAATTTTTAAAATTATCCTCCTTTGTAATATTTATTAATTGATAAGAAGATATGCTTACCATTTATTAATCAAACTCAATCAGTTATCATTTACTAACCGATATTTGGTATTGCTAATCGTTGACGGCCATCAATTCATATGTCACTAATTTTTCTTTCGTCGGATGGTAAAAATATAAATAGTATAAGTAAAATCCAATCAGCCTGATTACAAATAAAATTATATCATATTAAAGATGATTATAGAAGCTATTCTTAAAAACACCAAACTAATTAATAATGTCAAAAGTTTTACAAATAAATAGAAGATAATATTTATTTCAAATATCTTTTCAACATGGTTTTTTTAGGAGGATAAAGTTATTCCTTAGGTAAACAGCGCGTGCATAGACGCGCTTACGGCCGTTTAAACAATAGTAGCCAAACAACCAAAATGGTCTGCTGCTGGCCTGCTGTCTCCTAAACCCTAATGATTTGTATACAGCTCCATATTATTCATTCCTTCCTCCGTCTCTCTCCTTGCGGATTTCTGTAAACCCTAGAGGAATTCTGTGACCACTTCCTTAACAATCCTTCTGCAATTTACAAAATCGTTATCCTGCTGATTCAAACGACACTGACATGGATCTTCCAAGTCTTGCTGTCGTTCTACAAGCAGCACTTAGTCCCAATCCTGCTGAAAGAAAAGCCGGTGAAGAGAGCCTCAATAAGGTATCTTCATCTCATTCTGATCAAAATTGCATCGGAAATAGTATCCACGCATTATTTTTGATCGGAAGATGATTTTGCAAGTGTTTGTTGTGTTGTTAGTTTTGATTTTGTAGCGATGTAATCTGTTTCATTAGAATTCCGTTCGATGCAATCTATTTCATTGCGTCTCTTAACTGCAAATCACAATTCCGTTTACCGACTCGATTTTGGCCAAATATCACGAATTTTCTGTTGGTGGACAGAATCCTGCTTTGATAATGACTTGAACTGTTTGTGTTAGGGAAGGATTCATGTAATTGTACTTTTCTATTTGTGGTGCGAGTTTACTAGCTAAATTTGGAAATTATTTTCTCTTTCAGTATCAGTATACTCCTCAGCATTTGGTGAGGCTGCTGCAGATAATTGTAGACGGAAATTGTGATTTGGCAGTGCGACAGGTTGCAAGTATTCACTTTAAGAACTTTATAGCAGAGAACTGGTCACCTCATGATCCAGGTACATACATGCCCTCTCTAATACTCTTTAATTTGAACCTATTAAACTACATCCATACAACTGAATCCCAAACAAATCCTGTAACATACACAACAAGTTTCCATAATGAACATTTTGTTAATAGAAATATCCAGCTTGAATGCTTTCCAACTTCTAATTTTTCATTTTTCTTTGATCCAATCTTGCTAACGTAGATGAACAATCCAAAATTTCTCCAAGTGATAAAGACTTGGTGAGGCAGAACATCCTTCTTTTTGTAGAACAAGTTCCTACATTATTGAGGTAAAAAATTTTCTTTTAACATCGCTTCTTTTTCTGTTTGTCAATAAATCACCATATTCTGTTCACAGGGCACAATTGGGCGAGTGCCTCAAGACAATTATCCATGCAGATTATCCTGAACAATGGCCAGGTCTTCTGCAGTGGGTGACACTTAATTTGCAAGGCCAGCAAGTTTTTGGAGCTCTATTTGTGCTACGAATTCTTTCTAGAAAATACGAGTAAGTCACTGTAAATCATTTGAATCTTGATCAATTACGTACTTATAATTGATTAATTTCCTATTTACAGGTTCAAGTCAGATGAAGAGAGGACACCAGTTCATCATGTTGTTGAAGAGACATTTCCTCATTTGCTTAATATATTTAGCAGGCTTGTACAAATAGGAAATCCATCAATAGAAGTAGCTGATTTGATTAAGCTCATCTGCAAAATTTACTGGTCTTCCATCTATGTAAGTTGAACTATAGATAATTATGGTATACGCAACTTCCTTTTTACAATGAAATTAATCTTAAAATGTTATACAGCTGGAGATTCCAAAGAAGTTATTTGATCCAAATGTGTTCAATGCTTGGATGATTCTTTTCTTGAATATTTTGGAAAGACCTGTTCCATTAGAGGGTCAACCTTCTGATCCAGACCTTCGTAAGTCATGGGGATGGTGGAAGGTAAAGAAGTGGACAGTCCATATATTAAACCGCCTCTATACTCGGTAAGTCATCATTTTGATGTTTGACTTTTTGACTCTGTAAACATTAATTTTGCTTTTACACAGGTTTGGGGACTTGAAACTGCAAAATCCAGAAAACAAAGCTTTTGCACAACATTTCCAGAAAAACTATGCTGGAAAAATCTTGGAATGTCATTTGAATTTGTTGAATGCGGTCCGTGTTGGTGCTTATTTACCTGACAGAGTTACCAATCTTCTTTTGCAATATTTGAGCAATAGGTATGTAATGTTCCATTTGATAATATTTTCAATTGTTTATTCTTTTTATTTTATTTTTATTTTTTTATCCATATATACATGCAGTATTTCTAAGGCTGCTACATACAATTTACTTCAAGCAAGACTTGATGTGGTTCTTTTTGAGATAATATTTCCACTTATGTGCTTCAATGACAATGATCAGAAGCTTTGGGAGGAAGATCCACATGAGTATGTGAGAAAGGGTTATGGTGAGTGAGTCTTTCATATATGGTTTTGAGTAAATTGCACTTTTGGTCCCTGAATATTCTTATATTTTCAATTTTAGTCCCAAGGAGTTTTCTCTTGTAAATTTGGTCCTTATTTTGAAGTTCCCTAACAATTTTGGTCCACGTGCCTTATAAATTAACAACCTAGATGCTTATTTAGAATCACCATTTTGCCCTTGGACCATTTAACATCTATTTCTTGCTGCAGATATTAAATGACCATTTTTCCCTTGGACCATTCAACATCTTTAAAACGAACATGATTTTTATGTTGAAGTTCCCTAACAATTTTGGTCCAGTGCCATCTAAATTAACAGCCTAGATGCTTATTTAGAATGACCATTTTGCCCTTGGACCAGTTAACATCTTTTCCTTGCTGCAGATATTATATGACCATTTTGCCCTTGGACCATTCAACATCTTTAAAATGAACTAGATGTTCGTTTTGAAGTTCCCTAACAATTTTGGTCCACGTGCCGTCTAAATTAACAGCCTAGGTGTTTATTTAAAATGACGATTTTGCCCTTGGACCATTCAACATCTTTTTCTTGCTGCAGATATTATTGAAGATCTATACAGTCCCAGGACTGCAGCAATGGACTTTGTGAGTGAGTTAGTGAGAAAACGTGGAAAAGAAAACCTTCAAAAATTTATATTATTCATTGTGGAGATTTTCAAGAGGTATATTTTCTTGACTCATCAATTTAGCATGTGAATTTTTGTAATGGTGTTTATTATTATTATTATTTTCAGATATGAAGCGGCACCAATTGAGATTAAACCTTATAGACAAAAGGACGGTGCACTTCTTGCTATTGGAACACTGTGTGATAAATTAAAACAAACTGATCCTTATAAATCTGAACTTGAACACATGTTAGTGCAACATGTTTTCCCAGAGTTTAACAGTCCAGTAGGCCATATCAGAGCAAAGGTAAAAAGCTTATTATTTCATTTTTTTTTTGTAGTTACAAATTTTATTCTAAAAGATTCTTTTTTGTTAGGCTGCATGGGTTGCTGGACAATATGCCCATATTAATTTCTCTGACCCGAATAATTTTCGAAAAGCATTGCAAAGTGTTGTTGCTGGGATGCGGGACCCAGAGCTTCCAGTGCGTGTTGATTCTGTTTTTGCATTGCGATCTTTTGTTGAAGCCTGCAAAGGTAAAATATATGGTAATTTTTGTGACTTGTAGAATAAATAATTTAACAAGAACCATAATGTAAATCTTATTCTGCAGATCTTGGTGAAATCAGGCCAATTCTTCCACAGCTACTTGATGGTATGTATTATTTTCATAAAGCACATCAAGATGCAAACACTTTATTCAATATAACTATAACCCTATTAACTTATATCCCAAATTATATTTCTTTTTTATTTCAGAGTTTTTCAAGCTTATGAATGAAGTCGAAAACGAGGATCTCGTGTTTACCCTCGAGACTATAGTCGACAAATTCGGCGAAGAAATGGCACCCTATGCTGTCGGCCTATGCCAAAACCTGGTAATGAAAATTTTATTTTCTTTTAAATTAAAAAAAATCTGTTTTACTTATATTGTGAATGAATACATACATATACAGGCTGCTGCATTTTGGAAGTGTATGAACACAGCCGAAGCAGATGATGAAGCTGATGATCCCGGTGCATTAGCAGCCGTTGGATGCTTACGTGCCATTAGCACAATTCTTGAATCTGTCAGCAGACTTCCTCACCTTTTTGCCCACGTGGAGCCCACTCTACTTCCAATCATGCGTCGCATGCTTACCACCGATGGACAAGGTAATACTTTTATCAAATTTCCATTTTCTTTCTTTCATATAAACATAACTATTTTTTATTTTTATATAAAAATTCTCGCAGAGGTGTTTGAAGAAGTATTGGAAATCGTATCCTACATGACCTTTTTCTCACCAACAATCTCCATGGACATGTGGAGCCTTTGGCCTTTATTAATGGAAGCTCTTGCTGAATGGGCTATTGACTTTTTCCCAAGTATGTTTATATATGTATATATATTACATATATTTTTAGTTAACTTTTTCTTCTTCGTAGACTAATAATCTTTTTTTTTAGATATTCTTGTTCCTTTGGATAACTATATTTCAAGGAGTACAATGCACTATCTCACATGCAAGGAGCCAGACTACCAACAAAGTTTGTGGATTATGCTTTCCAATGTAAGTATATGTCCCTCGTATGATTTTTATAAAACAATACCTTTATGTATAAAATTTTAAATTATGATGCCCTAGAAAAGAATAATTTGAAAGTATACAATGTTGTAATAAGGAAACAATAGAAAGTACGTTGTTATTTCTTGCAATTATTCCTTTTTTCCAATTAATTATCTTTGTTTTGTTCCAGGTAATGCGTGACAAAAACTTGGAAGACAATGACATTGAACCTGCTCCAAAGCTTATAGCTGTAGTGTTACAGAACTGCAGGGGACAGGTGGACCATTGGGTTGAGCATTATATTAGAATCACAGTTGAACGGTTACACACAGCTGAAAGACCTTACTTGAAATGCCTTTTGATGCAAGTTGTAAGTTCATTTATATCTTTATTTTAAATTTAATAATTTTGGATAATCTGATTTATGTTTTTATTGTCGTCCAGATTGCTGATGCTTTATACTACAATCCATCATTGACACTCAATATATTGCACAAGCTTGAAGTAGCTACAGAAATCTTTAACCTTTGGTTTCAAATGTTGCAACAAACTAAAAAGAACGGTGTCCGTGCTAATTTTAAGAGGTAACTAACTAACCCCTCTAAAGTTATTTTATTAGCAATTTTTTTTATATCGATTTAATTTTCTTGTGTTTTTTTTTTTATCAGGGAAAATGATAAGAAAATTTGCTGTTTGGGGTTGACTTCCCTTCTTTCACTTCCTTCCAATCAGTTACCAGGAGAAGCCTTGGAACGTGTTTTCAAAGCAACTCTTGATCTCCTTGTTGCCTACAAGGATCAACTAGCAGGTTTGTTTCTCATATCATAAGTATAAATTTATAGAGTAATTTACATTTTTGGTCCCTGAGTATAGCTGATTTTGCAATTTTGGTCCTGATTTTGAGGTTTATGTAATGTTATTGGTCCCTGTTCCAAGTAACGTGACTATATGTTTGGGACCAAAATTGTAAAAATACAGCTATAACCAGGGACCAAATATAGTCATTTTATTTGGAACAGGGGCTAAAAATGTTACAAGAACCTCAAATAAGGACCAAAATTTTAAGAGAAGACGTTTAGGGTCTAAAATTGCAAAAATCAGCTGTATTTGGGGACCAAATATAGACATTTTACTTAGAATAAGGACTCAAAATGTTACAAGAACCTCAAATATGGACCAAAATTGTAAGAGAACTTTTTGAGACCAAAATCACAAAAAATCAGCTATACCCAGGGACTAAACATATTATTTTTTTAATTGGAACAATGACCTCAAATAAGGACCAAAGTTGCAATAGAAAACATTTTGGGACCAAATTTGCAAAAATCTGCTATACTCGGGGGCCAAAACTGTAATTTACTCAGGTTTATATCATATGGTTGTATGTGTAATATTAATCTATATCGTAAATAGAAGCTGAAAAGGAAGAGCCTGAGGAGGAGGATGATGATGACATGAACGATGAATTGCAAAGTGATGACGAGGCAGATGGGTCTGACAGGGAAATGGGAGTCGATGACGAGGACGGTGACGAAGCAGATAGCTTGAGACTTCAAAAATTAGCTGCACAGGTTCGTAACCACAAAAAATAGCAACCTACTTTCACAAACCTTATATTTCAATCGAACTTAAACATTCAGGCCAAGGCATTCCGGTCAACCGATGACTACGATGACGACTCCGATGATGACTTCAGCGATGACGAGGACTTACAGTCACCTATCGATGACGTGGACCCCTTCGTTCTCTTTGTCGATACCGTGAAAGGTAATCCATTTTTTTTTCTTAACTTCTGAAAGTACAAATTATTTTAATTTAACTTTTATTTTTATTCGATGAATCCGTAGTTTTGCAAGCATCAGATCCAACAAGGTTCCAAAACCTGTCACAAACACTCGACTTTCATTACCAGGCACTCGCAAATGGAGTTGCTCAGCATGCTGAACAGAGAAGAATAGCAATTGAAAAAGAAAAACTTGAGAAGGTGACGTCAGCAGCTTCATGATGTTTGTGTGATATATATATACATTGGTGTTGAAAGTTGAAACTTCAAATTTTGCTTGGTGGTCAATGGTGGTCAGTGGCGGCTGTCAGACAGTACTCGAATAGAGTATATTTTTTGATCTGGTGGTGTTTGTGTTTGGTGAAAGAGTCTCATTGAGATGATAGGTAAAGCCCTTTTGGGTAGGGTTTTTAAGTTGTTTGTTGAGATTCCATTGAAGTTTTTACATAATTTGTGGGTGTATTATTTTTTTATTCTTTTTTCTCCATTTTTTTTCTTCATAGTAGAGGTGATGATGGATTGCCTCCTATGGATATATGGATGTATATCTTGTTTTTTTTTTTTTTTTTGGTTATTGAATGGTATTTTAGACGGATGTCTCATTTACTATACCATTTTCAATCCTTGATGTTGACTTTGGTATACAAAGTCAAACTATTTTGTGTAAATTTCTTCCATCAAGCAATGGCATGATAATAAATATTTGATCATGCAGGGTGTTCATAGGTTAAGATTTTTGTGAAATTACTTGATATTCTGATATAATTTAATGATTTACTTAGATGAGCTATGATGAAGCAAAATAGATAAAACGATAATTTTCGATTTTTTTTCTTATTAATTGTTTGTTACACTTTAATCACAATCGCATGAATAGGAGCAGTTCCATCAAACAGTGACGTAATTTTATTAAACAGTAACAAATTTCAGGTTTTTTCATCTAGTATCTCAAAAATTATATAGAAACAACTTATTTACATAATAAATGTATTTATTAAGATTAGAGTAGCATAACCTCAACATCAAAATCATCGCCTCAATCAGACATAAATGTTTCAACTTCCTTCATACTCTTTCTATGTTTATTTTCCTAAATCGTTAGCCTTCTGATACAAGCGGCAAAAACATGAATCTTTAAAGTGCTGCCGTTGTTCTCCAAGCAACATTTAGGGTCTCTTTGATGGAATCGGAGCATGGAGGAATGAAATAAGTAAGATAATTGAATGATTTGTTATATTTCATTGTCATATTTGACTAATTTGAAGAAATAAAATAAGTCATTCAACATTTTGTTTGCTATTAATATATAAAGAACTAAATAAGTAACATCGATAAATAAAGAAATAATGTCGTTTTATAAAATAAAAATATATTGTTTAATAAATTAGCTATATATAAAGATATTGTATTTCGTTCAAAAAACTTACTATATGCTATGCAAATACTTTAAAAACCATAAAATTTAAATATTAAAATATAACAAAATTACTTATTTTTAAAAATAATTTTTTAATTTAATGAAGTTTTAAAACGTTTACAAATATTAATATTTATTAAAGATTATGAGAAGTAAAGTAATATAATTCTATTATATATCATTCTGATCCCTGAAGGAATGAAAAAAAAAACACTCCTCCCTTATGGAATGAAAATAAAAATCAGTCCCAAAGAATAAATCACATTCCATGAGTGGTCAATTCTATTCATTCCTGGAACCAAACATGATATTTTTTTATTTCCCCATAGTGTTCTATTTTATTCATTCTTCAATCACCGCATACTAAATGCTGGAAATTGCATTGTAAATAGTATTCGCTACTCAATATTATTTTGGAAGATGAATTTCAAGTGTTTATTGTTTTGTTACTTTTGATTTTGTCGTGCTGCAGATCACCATATTCCATTTACTGATTCAACTTTGATGATGAATTGAACTATTAGTGCTAGGGCAGGAGCCATGTAAAATTAGTTTTTTTTATTTGTTTGCGAGTTTACTAGGTTAATGTGGAAACGATTCTATTTTTCAGGATCTGTATACTTGTCAATATTTGATGAGGCCACTGCAGATAATGCAGACGAAGATTGTAATTTGGCAGTGCGACATGTTACTAGTATTCATTTTAAGAACTTTATAGCAAAAATTTGGTCACATCACCATCCAGGTACATGCCCTCTGTAATCAAGGGCGAAGCTACATTGTTTTAAAGGGTATCCATGTACACCCTTAATTTGGAAAATTTATTTATAGTATATGTTATTAAATCAATATATATATAAAGGTTAGGAGGTAGTTAAAAAAGCTTTTACTAGAAACATAAATTATTTTAATTGTTTTAAATTTGTAAACTATAAAAAGATAAAAGAATAATGAAAAAGGAAAAATACCTAAAAGATAACTAAAGTTAATATTACATTTGTTTTAAATAGTATTGCTACAATCTACCCAATAATCAAGTTTTTGTGAACCATTTGTTTTGTCGCATTGTTCAGTTTGGACACATGTTGGTTTGAATCCTAGATTCGCCACTGTCTGTAATACAATTATATTTGAACAAATTAAACACATTTATACAACTCAATGACAAAAGGCAAAAACTATGTCGATTTCATCTTTGGTTTTATTTAACTTTTACTTTATGTGATGAATCTGTAGTTTTGCAAGAGGACGAGTGCGTGCCGACATACTTAATGAGCTTTAACATGATTACATTTCAACTATTAGTTGAGTAGGCAAAATAGTCATAGTCTTATTCACGTATGACATATGTTTTAATCATTTATTCTGGAAGTTAGTAGGAAAACTATCAAAGAAAAGAAGGACTTGAAAAAGTTGACCATCAAGAAGGAACAATTTACAAAGTACATCATCGAACTAAATACAAAGAATATAAATATAGGCGTAGTCCTGACTAGACAATGCTTGAATAACCTGTGTAAATATATGTGGAGCCCAAGAGTGTCAGGGGAGACTCCAACATATATACAAACTCATAAGACCGTGTCGCACCAATGTGGGATACACTAACACTCCCCCTCAGAGACGTAGGCTCGATGAGGTCGATGAGGTTACAGGGTGCGGGACACTGGCTCTGATACCATGTAAATATATCTGGAGCCCAAGAATGTCTCTCCAAAAGAGCTCTTGTGGAGAGAGGGGAGACTCCAACATATATACAAACTCATAAGACCGTGTCGCACCAATGTGGGATACACTAACAACCTGGACTACCGATGTAGTCTCCAAAACTACACAACAAAAGTGTTTATTATTCAAAGTTGAAATCTTCCAACCATTGTACCATCTTTTTAACAGTGTAATAGCCATCAAAAATGGAAGGAATAACACTAAAGGACCAACAAAACAAGTGTACTAGATACCCTTGGCGAAAACTCTTGGTAGTGTGAGTACCATCTAAGTTACGACAACTGTTGCTGACAACAATGTTTTTAAAGAAGAATTACACCAACTTATTCCTTTTGACAACATGAATGGCTACACTAGAGGACTGTGCAACAAACCTACTAAGACCTCTCCTACTAGCAAAAGTAGATACGTGAACCCAAATCTACACAATGAAAATCCTAGAGACATGCAATCATCTCATGTAAAGAATGTTGGTTCTATGCCCATGATCATAACAAGTTGATAATATTACTATATATAGTAAGGTTCTTTTGGGTTACACGCAAGAGATGATTAAGCTAAAAGAGATCGAAAGAAGACACGAGGGACTAAGTTTATTAATATATAAAAGTAAATGTATATTAATTAGAAGCTAAAATAGGATAAAGTACTAAAGTGAAAATATCAAGAATTGAAATTTAAAAGTCCTTATCCACAAAGAAATAAGATAAGGATTATGGATATTATAAATATCAATCATAGTTGTCGAATTAAATACAGATAAAACCCTAAAATTCATCCATATCATCCCCCCCCCCTAGTTGATCGATTTCTTGAAACATTGCTAATCTTTCAAGCAAAATGTTATACTACTTCAATGAGTGTTGAATCTTCGTCTTGGATGCAATTTCATCATAGAGGTTCCTGCTACTAGGCCTTATTCATCCTAGACACTTCAGATCTGTATTGAGGTATTCTTTGATCCTTCTTTTAGTTTACATTTGTAAAAGACCCGTGATCTTGTGATCCGTGGTGGAATATGATCGTTTATTTAGCTTGTGTTGTTCATGATTGTATTGTTATCGTATTCCAACAAAGAAAAGTCGGCCAACCCCGTTCCTAGTTCTTTAACCTCACATTCATAGATATAGATCTTATCAGAACTCGTTATCAATGCAAACAATCCTTTTTCGTCCAAGGATTAGTAGATGACACCATGTGTACTAGAGTATGTTGGTAATGAAAGACCATGAAGATCATGATTACTTCAAAAAACATATAGATTCATGTAAGGCCTAAAACACTCCATGCATTAAGTTTTATAGATTTACAATGGTACATCAAAGATATACAATGTTTTGTAAGAATGGGATGTATCAATTCCGTTTGCATGAATTTACAAGGCTTGTTGTAGATTCATGCACCCTTTGAGCTACATGCACACATTTGTAAGGCATTATGTAAAGTTATGTCGTTTCCCAACTTGATTTAATGATTAGATGTGGGGAAAACAACCCATTTACCCAAAACACTTCTAGGAGCTTTACGTTAAACACTATGAGCGATTATGATACCATTAAGACTCGAGGAACTAATTATTGAAGATTTTAGCATCTTCTTAGATAATTACCGCAAAGTGAAGGTATAAGTGTAACGACCCAAAAATCTTGAATTTATATTCGAGAAAATACTTAAGGAAAAGACCAAAATATTTTGAAAGTTTTAAAATAATTTACTGGGAAATGTAGTAAAATTCCAAGAGTTTGGAGAAATATGTTTAAAAAGGGCAAAATGGTCATTTGACATCCAAATATCTCTTAAGTAAAGAAAATATGATTTTTGGAGCTATTATGTAATGAAATAAACTTAAAAAGAGGAATTTGGAGTTTTGGGACAATTTTACAAAAGTTGTAATAAAGAAAGGGTAATTTGGTCATTTTACCATGAAGAGGGTAATTTGGTCATTTGGTCATACACGGAAATTATTAAGAAGTTACAATTCTAGTCTAGGACTAAAAATGTAAGAAACTAAGTCTTATGTGATAAAAAATGATTTTTTGTGGCAAAAGTCCAAGAAAATGAACTAGAGGGACTAAATCTGTAAATTGGGAAGTATAAAAGGGAGAAATATCTCCCATATGATTACAGAACCTTGAGAAGCTACGGGAGAGCTCTTGAAGTCACGAATTCTGGAACAAAAATCTTGAATTTATATTCGAGATAATGCTTAAGGTAAAGGCCAAAAATTTTGAAAGTATTAAAATAACGTAGCGGGAATTATAGTAAAACTCCGAGAGTTTGGAGAGAATTGGTGAAAAAGGGCAAAATAGTCTTTTGCTATGTTTTAGACTTTAATATAAAAATATTTTAGTGTTTGGGATAAAAGTATGAGAAATAGAACTTGGTGTAATAAAAGTTGAAATATATATATATATATATATATATATATATATATATATATATATATATATATATATATATATATATATATATATATATATATATATATATATATATGTATATATATATATATATATATATATATATATATATATATATATATATATATATATATATATATATATATATATATATATATATATATATATATATATATAAGTGAGAAATTATGCTTGTAAGGGTAATTTGGTCATTTTACCATGAGAAGGGTAATTTGGTCATTTGACCATATACAAGAGTTATTATGAAAGTATAATTCTAGTTTGGACTAAAAATATAAGAAAGATAGTTACAAATGGTAAAAACCTAATGTTGGTGCCTAAAGTCCAAGGAAGAGAACTTCAGGGACTAAACTGAAAAATGGCAATTATTAAAGAGAGAAATATCTCTCATAGTTGCAGAAGTTTGGAGAAGTCACGGGAGAAGTTCTTGGAAGAATTGATTTCTGGAATTCACAAGATTGAAGCAAGGAATCGGATTTATAGCTTGGAATTGAAGATTTTTAATCAAGTAAGGTTAGTAATTTACATTCTAGTCAAGTTCTTGGGTGTTCTTCATGGGAGGAACTAAGGACTGAAATTTCAGTCATGATCCAAGTAGTATGACATGATTTTTCAGTTGCAAATATGTTCTAAGTATTAAGAACATGTATTTGAAACAAATGTTCGATTTTCGGATGGAAATTTGTCATATGTTGTATAATTCGTAGAAAAATCATACGCTGTCCAAATCAGGCGATTCCAATGCCCATGGTTTCGTCTCGATGTCGTTTTCAGTTCATCAGTTGGGGTCCAGACCTCATTCGGTCGTTTTCTAGGGTTTTGAACCCGATTTCCATGAGTATGATTTCTGTATTCAGTTGTGTTGTGAAATTCTTGTAAAACCGTGTGTTCACTTGATTGTTCTGAAATTTTGTGTGGAGAAGAACCTTGTCATGAGCCATACTCGACCAAAAGGGGTTGACTCAGTTCGTTGTTTTGGTTTGGACTTTGGTGTGTGCAATCTGACCTCCACAGATTGGTTGCTGCACACCTAGGTCAACTTGTGGGATTTTTAATTCCCAAATGGTTCATAGTTTAGGTCTGAAAATTTGATGGAAAGGTCATCCTCATG